>OZ022259.1:35804223-36298642 GCA_963978905.1 Trichostrongylus colubriformis
TTACGTAATGCATTCTGGCACGCATTTAGCAAGTTGGGCCTCATACGGGGTGAAACTCCCGGCGAGTTTATTCTGATGCAATACTTGTAGACTAGGAAAACATACCGTATGCTCAGAACCTCACAACGATCTATATGGATGGTGAATAGATGCGATTTTCCAGCATAATTGTACGCAGAGGTAGAACCTACAAGGAACTGGTTCAAAGAATGGGCCGAACAAGGCCGATTCTATACAACATGAGCTCCGCCTCAAAGGCGGTGAGGAATGTGGACATGCTATTTCGCCCAGACCTGTCCCCCTTAGTTTGTCCCCATGAAGACTTCTTTCTCCCGATCCGTGCACCTTGCAGCCAGCAAAATCCAAAATAGACATGACTAGAAGACTACAGAAACACGGGAACAACCGTATTGGTTTTCCAGAGCTCAACTTGGTACTTTGTCACAAAATATGGGCGCACACTTTCCAAGGGCCTTTTTTCTGATAACGCGGGTTTGATTAGTGTGCACAAGTGTCCAGCTCTAAAGGCAGTTGCCTTGTTGCCGGTCTAAAATGGGAATGAAGCCTTTCATCACCGCTCCCGAAAAGACTTCTCTCTCAAACACCTCGAGTCCGAAGGAGACAGAGGCCATCGTTCGGCGGACATAGGAATGTGAATGCCAGGAATGCAGTTTTTTCAGTAATTGTTGAGAGACCACTGATTATCAGCTACCACTGCAGCTGAGGGAATGTGTGAGTGGGTCTGTATGTATGTAGAGATATTATGCAGTAAAACCGTTGCAATCGATAACTTGAAGTGAAATACGGTTCAGAAGACATCTGAGGTGAGGGTCCTTCCGATTACTACGACTTGTATGAAGCACTTGTTACTTACATTATAATATTTGATATTATTATTATTTGATATCAATAATATTTGATATCACGGACACAATTGAGTATAAACCACAGAAGCGAATCTTTTGTGATGACGTGGACGTGATGAGCTAAAGGAAATAGATGCGCGCTGCTGCGGCGCGGCTTTGAGCTAGTATAAAATGACCAAAGTAGATTTCTACAATGAAGAGTGAAAAGTGGCTCGAGACCAAATCAATGTATCGTAGCGCAGCTACACAGGCAGGGCTCATGTCACGCACGTTTGTAGGAGTCTATCTACAGTCATGATGAAGTCATGTACTTATTTGTGCTGCGATGGCGGAGCAACTATTTTAAGCTCCCAAAACCTCACTACTTCTCCGACCATTTATCCCATTATACACGTAATTTTACAATACTCTGAAGAGGGGTAAATTCTCGTATAGCTCACATCGAAAAGATAACCCCTAAAAATTTACCAACAACGCGGTCAATAACCATACTATTCAGATATCAACATATTATGCTGGACTATAAGCTTCTTCAATAAAACAAGGTTTTATCTGCTCGAGATTTTCTTACTCCCAACAAACCTCCACATTTTCAGCTGTATAACTTCTCACATCTTTTCTTTATATAATCATGAGCTAGCACTTTCCGCAAAAATCGCACAAATCACCCACGCGTGCGAAAGTTTGCACAAAAAGAGATATCGAGGAGGAAAGCGAGCATTACACACTCATAGAAGTGATTGATCAGCCAAGCCGGACGAGCGCGGCTTGTGATAGATCAAGTGGGTGGATTGGCTGGAAGCGAATTAAAAGCTCTGAGAGAATCCTCAAATCATCCAGGTTTTTCGCAGGATAAAAAACGAATTTCAGCAATAAGTCTGACTGGAGATGAACAAGTGTTATGCTCCACTTTCTCCAAGATCTAATTAGTAATGACAACCCACCGACGAGCTGTAGAGGGAGCATGATTCCTTCAATTTTCTCGGCACCTCCCAAAAAGCTTTACTTTTCCGCGTTTGGATCAATATCAAGACATAGAATGCTCCTAGCAACCACAACCAGTTATTCAGGAACAAAGGAGCAACAGAATTTCGAAAAGTGAAGGTGAGGAAATGAGTGACCGAGTGAAAAGCGAGATAGCTCAGACATGAATCTGAACCGATTACTACTGCTAACTTCGGAGCGTAGAGGGAAACGCCGCCTCAGAGCAAAGCACATTTATGCTGTCTTCGAGTTCCATAAAGAGACCACATGGAGCGAGCACTTCCACCATGTGCATTTCAGACCAATTTACTCGTTGCTATGTCGTTGCTACTCAACCACGTGAGTAGAAAAACATAAAATTGCAAAGCACTTGAAAACCGAACAGCTACATGAAATAGAATAAAATGAAATGAGAAATATGAAAGAAAAATGGTGTGAAGGCGAGAGCCTTGTATGACGAATAGCTCACCCAAAACTGCGGGAGAAGTCCTTCTAAAATAGGCATAGTGCGTGTTAGGACGACGCGACCTAGCCGGAAGTAGTTGATAATGAATCTTTTTTTTTCCAGAAAATCGTTTTACCCATGCGAGGGAAGCTTTAATCTAGTCCTAGGTAAAACCGATGCTGCTATGCTAATGTCCAACTTTAGCTTTAGCTATGACCAGCAATAATCAAGCACCCTTTGGTTTCATTTTATATTAGTTACGATTGGTTTCAGAGTAATTTAGGGCAACGAGCAGTCGTTCAAAAGCAATTGAGGCTGTCAAGTTGGGTCACCAGACATCGACCGATGAGACTGTGCCCTTATCAAATTGTAATCCTTAGTGCTGGCTAGCAATTTTCGCAACGGTTAATCGTTTTGTGATGTGAACTGATTAGGTCCAAGTGTCCGTCGCACATTGACTAAAATGTTCTGGAGCCGTGCTCTGGCGCCTTTGAGTCGCCGGAAAAACGAGTTCACCCACAACGTTCACTGAGTATTTAAAAGCATAACGATGTGAAGAGTGACTGAAAAAATTTTCTGCAAGCAATTGTCCCCTAAACGTCGATTTGGTTAATGGTTACAGCTTTTCCTAGTTGGGATCGAGGAATGAGAGTTCCGAGAAAAAAAGCCCTAACAATAGGGAGGAATTTGATGACAGAAACAGACAAAACAGGGAACGCATTCTAACAGGCCCCCCCATCTTTGCTGCCCCATGCCCACGGCTATTGATGCCCATCCTTGCAATCAGCACAGGAATAGATTCCATGGTGAGTTAGGTAGAGATTAGAAGAACTATGGTAGCGCCTGGCCTAATAAACAGAAGGTCAGTCCTTCGTGGATGCTATTTCCCAGTTCGTTTTGATTTGGACTTGCTCTTTTTATGCCTCAGTCGCAGGGACGCAAAGTACACATCACTGTAGACAACACTCTATACTATCTGACTACATTCAGATGTTTTTTCACGTAATAACACCTGAGACGGGCATGCCGTAAATCATTGGACTGAGCGTAAGCGTGCTCCCCGCAAGAGAAGAAGCAAAACTTACTGAGACCTCAAGGAGCACGCGAATCGTTATCATTGGTCTTAACTTATTAGAGATAGCGACAGGGAAAAATTTGGCAGATTGCGGAGTATTCGGAGAATATGGAGAAAATAGGCATGCCAAACAGTGTAGCAGTAGGAAAAGAGTGAACTGAATGATGAAAACCCGAGAAATAGGAGCCTTAAAACCCCCCTCCCTACCTTTTCCTTTTCCCGCCACTCTGCGTTACCAGCCGCTGAGGACGATTCAGACAGTCGAGGGGCTAAGTCGGCCGGCCGCTAACGTTGTCCCACCCTTGCCGGCATCTCCCTCGGCGGATGCGTGGCTGCACACTCGCGGTGTTGCGGGACCGGAATTCATGGTAATACTGCTCGAGGATAGACCTATGTGTCACACAGGTCTGTTAGTCCTTTTCGATCCGAACGTATCCCCCCCCTCTTTCACATAAGCGAGTACATAATTCCACCGAAACGAACAAGCAAGATGCTGATGTTATATGAGATTTTCGCGTTTTCATTTCTCATGCGAAACATAATAAGTAGACACATACCTTAGTGACTCGAGAATACGTCCACTCACAAAAGCAGTTAAACAAGATTCACTGTATTGCCACTCAGCAATGAGTTGAACGAGAAAATTTGGCTTACAATTAGTTCACGATCTTCTTCGATGACATATCCACGAGGGTACAATTTGTTGAAAACTGATTATTAACATACCTTCGCATGAATGTTGAAGGTGGTGACATTAGCGTTACTATATATTAACATCTACGGCACGTTATTGACACGTCAACCGGGTAAAGACATGTTACTATTCAAAATTTTACAGACTGCCCCCCCCCCCCCACCCCCTACAATGTCATCACTGGTACACCACCTTTCGCCAAAAAGTTATTGAACTTACTAGGAACTGAGCGATTTCGAAATTCATGTAGGATTCTAGACGCTGTACTCCATATTTTCTCACGGAAGATTGTTTGATTTTATTGATTTCTCGATTGTTGTGAAAGTCAATTTTTGTCGCAAAGAACTTGAGAATGGTGAAAGTGAAACTACAGGAACCACACGACGTGGTCGGACGACCTCCCACCAAGGCAAAACAGAAGGCGAACGGCCTTGGATTTCTCCTTCACAAAGACATGTTTCGGCGTAGATTTCAAACAGTGAGTCATCTCTCATTTTCTCACCATCTTTCGCCCGCTCTAATAGAAGCAATGATGATGAAAAATCAATGTACGTCTCCAGCTGTAAGCCTATGTCCCCTTGTCACCAATCTGGGGCAAACTTAGAAGCGGATGCTTAGTGATCATTGGTTAATCTATCCTACAGCTATGCCCCCTCCCCTCCCCTCCCAAAAGTTGTTTTTCAGAGATGCAAAGCGCGAACTCGGCGAGGAAGGAAGGAGTCGTGACACTGATTTGTCAAAGCCGCAGCAGTACATCGCCTTCAGATGTCTCATCTCATTTTTCATGGGCCTTCGAGTAAACATCCGCATAAGTCCTTTTGTGGATCAGTGAAAGTCCAAGTCCAAATTGTTGTCGTCTCGTGAACATACAATGTTATGCAGACGAACTTTATTTCTAAGACGCTTGCGGCAATCATGGGAGTTACCAGAGATCTGTAGTGAAGGCATCGCTATCATCTGATGGGCTGCTTTCCCAGCCATAGTAAGTATGTGCGAAAATGATTAGCTCTACATGAGGTTTTAACATAGGGAAATCTTTACCGTACTAGCGCCGCTCTTCAGTTTATATTTCATGGAATTCTCGCTTCAAATCTTCAACACCCTTGAATACCATTGGAGAGGATTTGGAAAACGAAAGAGATCGGCGGTGAGATAATCAGTTTTGCACGTCCACACAAGAGAGTGTGCATTTTCGTTAGTAATTACTGATGCGGAGCAAATTCGTGTGTACGGCACGATCTGACATGCATGAGCCGTCAACCCTACCATTACCCTCTTCCATTTTCTCAATCATTTGATAAGCCCTAATGCTCATACGCAGACGGGAATTGGGTGGTTATATTTGAAACTGCATAAAGCAGTCTCCATCTACTACTTCAAGTGAAAATGATCAATGTTTACGCGCCGCCATTGAAAAGCCATTAAAACACACGGCATAAAAGCAAACCATAAATCCTCGCACCACCGATAGCATCGTTGAGGAAGGCCTTGAGAATTGTTGTATGACAAGGCCATTGAAGAATAAGAAAGGAGTATGGGGTATTTGAGAAAACCAGTAGCGAGAATTCGGGAAGCAATTCCTAAAGGAAGTGGTGGGAGTAGTTCGAGCCGAACAACAAGAGTTGCTGGATATGAAAGCCGAGATGCTAATCGACCAGAAAGTAAAAAAAAAGAAAAAGGAGAGAAAAGGAGCGCGGATATTTTCACGTAATATCTGAGTGTTACAGAGGAGATGATTCCATGTGAGGAGTATACAGATGAATATGTCCGACTCTTCTAATCAAAAATAAGACGTACAAGGCTTTGTTAGAAGAGGAGGTAGCTCACAGCAGCACAAAGTTCCGGACCAAAACCCGCTCTAACCAACCCAACCTCCCGTTACTCGTGGTCACCTGGTACCAGACTCGTCTAGGAGGATCAAAACACTGACTTATACGCTCTTAGGGAGCTCAGTGATCTTCTTAAGTGTGCTCTTGAATATGGGGGTGAAAATATCCCGTCAGAGTTTGCTGATTTGATTATTTTAGGGTGGCTTGCACGTGGGCCAAATCGCATTCAATACTCCTACGATCCTCAATGGAAATAGAACGCGTGGTGCATCTTCCGCGTATTTCTACTTACTACCAACTCTGAATTTAATCGAGCACTAGGACATCCTCCAGACAAGAATGGGCAAAAATCGGAGGCTCCATATCTAGATCTGAAAGGCTAGGGCGAAACCAATTTGCCAAAAAGCTATTTTTGAGGCACTCGATTTGGTTGCGCTCTCATTCGCTAAGAGCAGTATGCATGCTTTCCATTCATCCGAAACAATAAGTGGACAGCTTCGATCAAAGTACGAAAACGGGGTCCACCTTCGGCTAGTGGGGAAAGTGGCCTCCATGGAGTGCACGTGACTTGATTTCATCCGCGGGCACCGGGAGGTGACTAATATGTGTGAGAAACTGCGAAAGAAGAGCATGGCGAACCAATGTCAGCCCACAATTAACTGAGGCAGCTATATTGCAGCCTTGTTGGCCTATGTACCGCGTGGAAATTATTACTTTGGGAAGATTCAGGGACACCATCTGAACACCTAGGCATTCAGGGGAACCCGCTCTCTCACAAGCTTTTCACTTGCCATAAGGAGGAAACTCAGAGCCAACATGGAAACGCATACCATCTCGTCCCATAGAGTGAAAACGGAATTAAAAATATTAGCGTAATCGCGTGAATATATAACGGAAACGCGAAACCATGACGACGATGGAGGAGACATGGCTTTCCTGTGTCAGAAGAGCTTTCATTATATTAATCCTTTCAGTCACTTGTGGAGAGAAACACCTTACCATACCCACTTACGCCGCAAGTATTGGAATAAAGTCAGTAAAAGGAGAAAAAACTGAAGAAAAGCTACACGAAGTAGAAACACCTTTAATCTGTAGTAGATCACGCTCTGGCTAGGACCTTCGAAAGACGTGATTCACGAAGTTTCGCGCCACATTTCGCGGCAAAAATCCTGATTCAGAATGTCGACGTTAACGCGATGAACCGTGAAGTCATAAGTTGTTTGCGTTTAGAATCCCATACACGCACAATTCACCCTTGCGTGCAATCCTGAAACCGTTCAGATGAAAAACTCCAGGAAGGATCACTCAGTGTCATCCCAGGTGATATTGTGCCGCCAGCAGTGAAGCGGGTGATGCTGGTAGCAGAGCAGAGTGTAAAAGGGGCATTAGCTTTCGTTAACCAAGACTTGACGAAAGTAATGTGGCCCTGAAGTAGGACCAATCATTGTATCGAAGAAATGTTCTGTTTGAGGGAACCTGTCTCAAAAGTCCGCACTGATCTCCTCACCATGCATCACGTATTCCTCTTACTCTTCGAAAATTAGCATCAGGTGGAGGTGGCGAAGTGAGAGACAAAGTCAACCTGCACATCCCGTATCTCCTTGCGTGACTATGTGGATGGGTCATGGTTCGGATATATAAAGTTTTGAAATCAAGATCAACTATAAACGCTTTCCGAACGAGCGAAATGATCCCTACTCTACTTGAATCCACAAAAGGTGGACTCCGCTCCGATGCCCCTGAAACCTTTCACTGAGGAATTAGCTAGTAGGACGTAGATTACAGCAGACTGAAGGCATAAGTATTCGCTGAAAAGTGCACTAAATTAGATGTAATGCTCGAGTGGGTGTTGAGAAAGGAATCTGCGAGGCCGGAGAGACTACGAAAAAACTGAAGAACCATGGAGTTGCTGTATGCGTGCGGAAAATGAGCGAGCCCGATGGAGATTATTCATGCCATCACTCGTTAAAAAGGGATGAATCTGCGGCTGTTGTTGATTGAAGGAGGCAAAAAATATGATTCACAGCCCGACAAGCACTGTACGAAGGCTTAGTCACCATGGTGGTGGTCCGTCACGTGGGGGTGACTTACTGTAAGAGCGATAAGAAATCATAGCTACGAAACTGGTTTGCAGTGTAGGAGCGTTGGAGGTGAAACAGGTCCGCCAAATCATTTCCAAATTAAAGCGCCGAGGCAATTACTGTAATTGTCTTCTGTGGTATCCAGCATTAATTGATTGCCAAAATGCTCACAAGGCGCGCATATTTCCTAGGGGCGACTCACATCGAGTAGTGGTAATGGAGCCACACGATTCTTCACCGTGCGAAAATGGAATGGAAGCTGGAATGTCTTAAAATTCCATTAAAGCTATCATATACACGTCTCCGACGTTGCTGGACCTTAGAAAACATGTTTCTGTGGACCACAGTAGTGAGCTGGCAAGTTACGGGAAGAATAAGCATGGAACGCCTCGACGATGTCGTCTGAGAAGCCCACCGAACCTCGAAACCCACGTTGCGAAATTCACAGAAGGACGACTATGCATGCACCTTCTCCAGTTGGGGAGGGGAAGGTACAAGGTCATTCATGGGAATGAGATGGTCACAGCGTGTTCCCATTGAGCTGAGTCAGCGTACGACCTTCAAAAAGCGCTGGTGACTGGTAAACCATCAGATTCAAAATACGAAGAGGACCTTCCACGGAGACTACAAGCGCTGAATAAAATCAACGATTGTTTGCACAATGAAACGCCAGCATCACAATGGCTCTTCCATCTCTAATACATTGATGGGTCGCAATGACAGGGAGTCAAATAAAAAAGGGATTCAGAGGTTGATCTACCTCATTTTCATAGACCATTCTAGCATGCAAATACCTTCACAACACTAGAGAGAAAAGAGAATGTTGGTATAACCGATTATCATCAACACTTGAGTGTATGCGTTATTCTGCCTGTGAAATTTCGCAGAAAGAAAAAACTAGAAAATTTGGGCGTCTCGTCTGGTTGAGGATTCGGACGGGTGATCTATCGGTTGACTCACATGCAAGGGGTACAGAGGAGTGCACAGCATCGTTCGTACACGAGTTTAGAACCTAGTTCTTCATCGTTCGTACACGAGTTTAGACTTGTTCTTCAGTCATCAAAATGACCACGAAATCTTTATACGGATGCCTTAATCATTGTAAACAAGCATTTTTAGTGACTGAACGACATGTTGATCGCTGTACGACAGCAAAGATATTCGCAACGCGATGTGCCACACGAAGCGCGCGAGCTGTGGGCGCCGTATGTACCCTGAGGCCGCGGTCATACTTTGCGCAGCTGCGTTAGTTGACGCCGGTGCCGGCGTCAACTCACGCAGGCACCTGCGTGAATTGACGCCGGCACCGGCGTCAACAAACGCAGCTGCGCAAAGTATGACCGCGGCCTAAAGTCTGATAGATAAGTCCGGCCGCACGCGGTGTCGCGCGCGGCACAGGCGACCGCAGTCTCCGAAGAAGGGATGAAGGAGATCGAGGAATTCATGATTTGTGAATTGTATTAATAATGAGTTTATATTGTATTGTATAATGTATTTGTAATACAAAAGCGAGTAGCATGTGAAGTTGGGGTCGTACGAAAGGTGAAAACGGAAACCTCACAGTTGGCAGAGGAAAGTGAACGAATGAGAGGAGAATCGTTGTTCAACGGGGGTTCCAATGCAACGATGGTTTTGACGATGAAATAGCGGCTGAATAAAATCCTTTTCTTAATCCTGTTATGATAATGGTCACAAAGCCTCGCAGAAATGCGTCTTTAACCTTATTTTTCCCTTGCTAAACGCGCTTTTTCTGCCGCGTCAAGTTTTTGCACCTGAGTAAGCCCTCCTTCTAGTCATCGGGCCCTCTAAAATGCCTGAACAACTAATGATAAGCAGTATACGGCAGGAATAATAGAATTGTCTCTGTTGGTTTTCATTTATTCATGTAGAATTTTAATGCTACTATGAATGCTTTGTGACGATGAAATGGAGATTGCGTAGGAAATTCAAGACAAATGATCATTTTTACAAGAAGTAAACGGAGATTTCGACACGTGGTATTTCTAGATACTAGAAATGAAGTTGAATAAACAGTTTCTACAATTCTGTCGTTTTTAATAATGAAGTTTTAATAATGAAGTGAATAGTTTAATAATAATAACGTTTTTAATAATCATCGCGATCCTGTGTTCATTGAATACTGCGACTGCATTCGCCGCTGCCGCGCGCGACACCGCGTGCGGGCGGACTTATCTATCAGACTTTAGGGTAGTTGAATACTACAGCGATTACCGTGTACTACGCCTTATTTGAGGCTTTCAACACGGTGTTCGGATCAAGACCCAACTATTAACGTACCGCATCTCACACCCTGCCCCAAGGCTACATTCATACTGAGCGCCCCCGCCGCCGGCACCGCAAAGTAAGAACGCAGCCTGATTGTAAGGCCTGCCTCATATCCTTCGGCGCTCACGCCGGCACTGGGCGGGCGGCCGGAATCATTTTCTACGTCTATCATGTCTGCCCGCTCCGCCCAGTAAGATATAGTGCCGACGTCAGTGCCGGCGTCAGAGCTTGCGTAAGAACTTCCATCGGTGCCGGTGTCAGCGCCGCAGAGTGTGAAAGCGGTCGACGATACACACACAGGCTTCCGCTGTTCCCGCGCCGAGTATGGCATGCAGCGGGCAAGGCCATCTCACTACACACGGGTGTGTACCCTTACGTCAGGATTCCGCACTGCGGCATGTCGCAAGTGAAGCAGTGCGGACGAGCTAAAGGCGCCATGTTGCTGAGTCCCGAAGCAATTAAAAGTCAACTGCGTACCGCACCCAAGTTGTAAGCGTTCTAAGAACCAACTTCCGCGCCTCGCATAGTTCGCACACACTACGTCGCACGCCGCTCGTCGTCGTGCGAAATCCTGACCTAAGGGTACACACCCACTACACACTCGAGAGGTGTGAGAATAAATACAATGATGTGAAATGATCTCGCCACCAAGCATCATAGGACAGCCGTAGTTCAAGCCACACGAATAACGCGTAATACCAGTGAATATGACACCAAGTTTAGTACCGCACTGTGCACTTTTGAAGGCAGTAAGCGGTCACAACACATGGTAAAGTAAGGCGACGAGGGTCAATGCGGCCCGAGAGGAGATGGCACGAATTGCCATGACGGCAGCAACTTTTTTGCAGTTGAGGGCGTGTCCTATAGCCGTCTCTCATAAATTTGTCTAAGCCTTTCAGGGAAGGACCTTGACAGCGTCGTCAGCAATTCTAAGAAGTGACGCCAAGTTGGTCATACTTTACCATGTTGCTGTGATCGTCTACTGGAACGATAGTAATGAAGGTGTTTTCACACGCTTTGTAAGAAAATAAATGGAAGGACTCGAGAAATCAAGAAAAAGCCGCATCCCTCGAGGAGTGGCAGGTTAGAGTAATGAGGCGCCAACGCCGATCAATTCGATCGGTTACCGTAAGTATTTGATCTATCTAGGTGGAAAATTTCAGAAAGGCTTCTTTATGAAATCATAGAATGATTCCAGTAAAGTGAGAATAATTCACAGGGATCATAATGTAGTTTCAAAGATCATTTAAAACCAAGGAAACCCAGAAAGAGAATTCACGTTCCAAAAGAATCATTACGATCATCGATCACTGATGACGATGCTTGACAATTTTGATCCCCCAATCGATCGCATCTCTAACTAACGCAGCAGTTATCAATAAACCAAAGTGGCGCCTTTTTCAAATCATTCTCTGGAAACTTGCCAACGTCATCAACAGAGATGGAGGTTCGGTGCAGTGGACAAAACGCCTCCTAGCACAGACGTTCGCTGGTTCGGCGTTTTCTTCCTTATTGCAGAAGCTTTACCCTCTTCTCCTACCTTAGCTGGATGACAGAAAACTTGAAAATGGACTTCGAGTGACCATAGCAATTCCACTATTTCACAGCGCTAGATAGGGCGTGGCTTGAGTGGCTGGAGTGGGAGTGTGTGGCGGGATGAGAGAGTTTGATACACTCCCACCCAAGTCTGTAGGCCACGCACTATCAAGCGCTCTGAAATTAACTGTATGTGCAGCGCAGATAATTTGAACTACATCACAATGATTGAAGTGAAGCGGGAATGATTAATTTCAAGAGTTTTCAGAATCATCTTTTGAGCCAATGGGATCTCTTGATGTTCCAGGAGCACATAACTCACCCTTTTCGTGGTTCTGTTTTTTACCGAATAGGTGGTTTGTAGTAAGTAGTCGTCAGGATATTTTAAATTTTCCGTTGTAGAGTACTGGAATATGAACAAGTTCTAGCAGACAGTAACTGTACAGAATGTATCCCAGGTTGATCGGCAGCTGTAGCTCTGAAACGTTTTCCTCGTACTCCTAGCCGGATCCTAGGCAGTTGGTATATCCAGCTTGAAGCTCTTTCAGGAGTTGTGACATTCAATGTACTTTAGCAGGAATCAATACTTCAAAATTAACTGATAAGCGCAGAGCAAACGCTGTTCATGCATTTGATCCAAAAGACGATTTTAAGAGACAATCACATGTTACTTTGGCCTATTATGGAATAAATATCAAAGTGAAGTTGTCAATCAGTACAACAGCAGAGAAGGAACAAGATGAGACGGTCACGAAACGAAATGGAACCCCTTTCTTTGATTCTCACATGGAACGTGCTTTAGCGCCATCAGCAGCCTTGAGGGGGTGATGCAGACGGTGAGGTTAGCTGTACTTCATCGGCGCCACCGAAACCCACCCATATAAGGTGCCGATAAGCAGTATAAACGGATCGTTTACGGAAATCCGATGCATCTCATTTCTCTCAAGCACTCCACTATCACACAACATACGTAGATAAAGAGAAACATGCAAAGAAGCGAAAAATATTGGTTCTGACGCGGAACCAGTAACTCGTTTGAATTCTCGCCGAAGAACCTTCTAACAGTTTTCCGCGGAAAGAAACGCAAATCTGTAAACTTTCTTCTCATTTTGCGCTCCCTTTTAGTGTCCCAGCCTTCACGGATCCTCACAATGTTACCGTCGAACCTTTTTTGCTCAAAACTTTGCATGTGGCCCTCCAGTAAACAAATACGGCATAAACAGATGGATAACCGAAGAACTCGAATTTCGTGGTCACCTTTCAGCATGGATTTTGCCAAGCATATTTTCAAGAGTCGCCTAAATTTCGAGGATCGCGTCTTCTCCGTTCTGATTGCTCTCGTCACCTCTCTCTAAACAATCTAAATAACCTGTGCAAGAGGGCAAAAGACCTGCTGCTCCAAAATGAGCGATTAGCCATAACTGCTCATTCGAAGCATGTTGAAACTAAAAATCTATCACTTCATCATAATTGAGTCGATGTTTTCCTTTTCGGGAATTTTCCCGAAATTCTTTGCACTTCGCACTTATTAGCATCCTGAGGTTACTTCCTTCTATAGCATTACATTTAATTATATGTATGGCATTGAACTCGATGTATTTCAGCTAATGGAAAATAAAACTTCACTGAAACTACAACGTATTCCATTATAAAACTCGTAAAACCTTGACCGGGACTAAGAACAGGGAAATCAGAGTAATAAAGAGGCTCTATGAAAATAACAATGTACGTGAATGAGGGCAATGCACTTCAACTGTGACTACTTCTATGAAATGCTAATGAAGCATGTGTAAATGACAATAAAGGCTAAAATTGCAATCGATTTCCAAAATTAAAACTGTTCTGGGAGGCTCATTTGAAAATGGGAGAAAAATAGTGAAACGGTGCAACAAGGAAGCAATATGAAAAGGGAAACAAGCAGGCAATGAGAAGCACGACAATTAATTCAACGAAAAACCATTTTAAAGCAATTCCACGAGAGTCGAACACTCATAAAACAACCCATAACTGTGAAAACTACAATCATAATCATAAGTAAGTCAAGTGTCTATTGGAAAGACTGGAAGAAATAACTATCGGAAAGGAAATCGGAAGCAAAACAGAATAATCATCGCCAAGAAAATCATAATCCTTATCTATGCAGCTGAACGCCACTCTTGGGGTATGGCAAGGTTTTTACTGGTTGATGTGCGGTGCTGCGTAGCGGCACAGAAGAACGGACAAGGATCACCGTCATCGGAACCAGAATGTAAAAGTGCGACACTGACTGAAGAACGCGCCGCTCGCGACCGCACTTATTTTTCCGCCCTGCCTTACTCTGAAAATTCTGCATCTTTCGGACTGTTTTAGGGCTCTCGAAGCTTTGCTCAAATTAAGACAGTGTCAAAACAACTCTCTAGAAAAGGCAGCTTCTATCAAGATACAACTCGTCCTAAGCTTCTCCTTCACCGCCGTTCACGAGCAAATCCTTTCCACTCTTATTCCTGTTTGACTGCACCTGGACGATATTTCGTGGTCAAGCCCACAATGAAGTTGTAGGAGCTTGATGTTCGTAGCTTCTTCAAAATGACCATGCTCGTCGTGGTGATATTACCGACGGCCAGAATGAAGAACATACAGCAAAGAGCAAATACCTAGAAGCATATGTTGAAGAATAGAAGCGACTTGCCGAAGCGCATCAATTGTAATTGGAAAGCATCTGAGAGAGCAGGGACGGATAAAGCTACAGCAGCGACCAAAAATGTAGACGGTTTTGAATTCTATCCATTACTTATGACGACGTTTACATTTTTCACTCAATTTTTTTGTGTTTCGAAGGCAACTGGTATTCAATGAAGCAAAGCATATCAACAGAGTGGGGTGCAGATAGAAAGGTGAAAACTTCTATGAGTGAAAACTCTGCTCATTTCGATAGGTTAGGAGCTTCTTATTACTGATTAAATTTCGAAAGGTTTGGTCATTATCAGAGTTTTCAGTCGGATAAATTCTTCAAATTTCACCCTGCGCCCTACCCAGCTGAAATACTTCACCTCACTGAGTACCAGTTGCCTACAAAACACAAAATATTTAAAGATAGATGTAAAAGTCGACCTCAGTTATGGTCAGAATCCGAATCCGAATATATTTTTGACCGCTGCTGTATACTCCAATTAGGAACGCCTGATACAGTGTGCCCTACGGACATGGGTGAGTGGCAAGAGTGAGAGTGCGTGGCAAGAGTGAAAGTGTGTGGCGGAGTGAGAGAATTTGATGCACTTTCACTCTAGTCCGCAGGCCACGCCCTATCAGGCGCTCCGAAATGGACCGTATGTTTTGCTGGATCCACCGCCACAAGACACCTACTGATTTGCTCCAAAAAGTAAGATGTAATTTAGGAACAATAATCGCATTTGCGCACATTCATTGAACTGAATTGTGAATCTCAAGATGAGAAAAGACTTGCTGGTATATTCCCCACTTTCTCCTGCTCGTGCAAGAGTTAAGGTCAACAGTAACATTCAAACATCCTTGAACGCCACTTACGTAAGCGTAGAAAGGGAAAGGAGAAGAGGTGGAAATTTTTCCTCCCTCCTCTAAGGCTCAGGTAAAAATATACGCTTAAGTGTGCAGATTGAACCATCAAAAATCCATCAGAGAAGCCTGGCGTTTCGTTCGTCTTAAGTTCTTCTTAACTGCCCTCCCCTCTCCCCTATGAGACAGCACCCATGAAAAAACAAAAAAAAATATATAAGAAAATGCGTTTTTGATTATGATGAATTGCAGCAGGCTGCCTATAAATTTAACACCGCAACCTTTCAAAGTTCGCGAGGCGCGATGCCGTATTGGCTCTTCTGCAACAGAACGGGGAAGGAGCATGTGCCATCAGAACAGAAAATTCGCGTTGCGGCGTCCGATGCGACACAACACACATACACACATGGTGTGAGCTTCGTACTGGTGCGTCGTACTGGCGATGACGGTGCTCTATGCCTTATTCTGGGCGTAATCGCTCTAGGGCTCAGTTAGTAGGACGCCCCTATCTCGCACCATCCAGTCAAGCAGCCATGCGTTTTCTGTCCTAATGGTGCTACTTCCCTGTTACGGTTGAAAATTACATGAGAAAATAACTGATAACTGTGAACAATAGTGTAAAGAGCGCATACCTGCCATTGTCCTTCACAATCATAGGATAAATACCACAGAGTGTATGCGTTATAAAGTTGGAAAATCTGAAAATGCCCTCATAGATAAAATGGAAGATACGGAAAACTATCGCCACATAAAAGCTGAATGGAAAGAAAAAATAATGAAAAGAGGGAGAACTGGAGAAACCCACATAGCCAGCCAGCAGAAATGGCAGCAAAAAAGTAAGTCCTTTGAACATGAAACTCTTGAAGCCTTCAACCGTGATATCCATCTGATGTCCTTGGCCAAGCGCATGGAGTCGTCGGAGACAGCCAGCTTGGTACTGAGACTGAAAATCATACACCAGTATACTACGTTCGAAGTATAAATGTCAGCTCGTGAAGCAATCCCAATAAGCGAAACTGTTGTTGGTTTCGCTTTTTTGTGATTAAAGATAATAGGTGAAAAAAGGTAGAACAACTATCGTTTGATGGTTTTAGCAGTCCATACAAGTTCGATTCTTCTCGACTATTCGCCAACTGGCCTTAATTCTCAACTATTAAAAACGCTTTGAATTGGAAGAGAGGATGAATCGAAAAATAGAACTCTCAAGTGACCGTCTGCTGACTGCGTCGTATGATCCACGCGTCTTCGAAATTAAAGAATCGCATTGATTGACAAGAAAAAACACCTACTGGAAAAATCTACCGACGGCGATGTCTTCATTTGGTACAAGAAAAATGCCCCAAGAGTATCAAAAAATGAGGTTGAATAGAATACCTGAAGTAGCTGCAGAAATGCTATGTAGAATGTGAAAAGAAGAAACTGATGACGGAAGGATTGATAGCACTCTCCATCTTTCCAGGTTAGTACAATACTACACAATACGCACGATAAGTAATGATGAGCCACCCACCAACCTTTGATTCTGCAATTAAACAAATTTCAACCAGCGAATTCAGGAAACAGTGTTCACAAAATGTATAAGTCAAAATGGGAAGAAAAAGTTGAATGGAGCCTTACCGAGATCCATTAATTCTCAGAATGGTTTCGCGAATGGTTAGAGTGCAGTAGTACCTAAAACGTAGAATGATTAGAAGATGCTCAAAGCTTCCCCAAGGACCACTCAAACGCTGACCCACTGCCAGCCAGCTGAGTACAGCTTTATCTCAACAACCACAAAGGGATCCAGGGATATGCTTTCCTTTCTTGATGGCTTGTGAAGTATAATTTCCTTTCTCACTCATTGTGCTTCTACCCCTACAGTCGACTCCCTTGAAATTCGCCCTCTCCTAGTTCATCGGCTGCCGATCAGTCTATCGTTGCTCGGTTTTCAACATATAAAGCCGGAAGGTTGAAAAAATGAAGTGGTAATGGCCAAGAATGAGCTTATCGACCAACATACCAAACCAAGAGGAAATTTCCAATCGAATCCATCACTCTCCAAGGGAACAAATATGAAAGAATTGTCAGAAATATGATAGCCAAGGTTACTTTCCATTTGAACAACTCATAGTCCTATAATGGATGCTGAACGAATGATGCTCTTGATGAAAAGCGAACTAAAAAAAAAATATATGACGTACCGTTTTGTATTTATACTTGTCATTCTTTGTTAACAAGGATAAATTGAGATTCTGCCCTAAATAAGCAAAAGTTGACTAAACCTAGTAAGAACAAATCAATCAGGAAATATAACCTAAAATGAGTGAAAGATAGAATCCGTTCTGAGGCACTGGCAGTTCGGTTTCCATCGAATGCAACTTCGCCACAGCATCAGTCATTTCCTTACAAATATTAGCGACAATCTCTTTCTCCTCGGAGGTTGAAGCACTCTCTTCAGCTCTAAAATCAATCATTTACAATTGCATACAATTCCACACGAAGTCGTATCTGTTAGTAAAGAGGAAGGGGAACTTTTCACCCAAAGCAGCCCTACCACCTCGAAAGGGATGCATGGGGTGGAAGAAGTAATTTTCGATGAACAGTCCAATTTGGCAAGGAACTAGCAACCACGCGCAATTTAAGCCGTAGAACAGGAGTATGACATTCATTTGGCGTATGTAAAACCACGCGGCTTCCGCGCCACCAGCGACGACGTCAGTTGGTAAATCCTGGAGTACGTGGAGCGGTTGCCACGCTTTTTTGCGTTGAGTATGGTATTCTAACTTAGGATATCAGCCGCACGGAGCCTGTTGTGCAGGCGCCGTGAGGCTTCGCGTCATGTGAGTGTTATATTTGGGTTTTGCGAGGCGAATAACTCCCTACTACAAGTACTCAGTCAAATCGGAATGTTCCATGTATAGACTTCGTACTGTATCAAAATCCGAGACGGTGAGACTACTTTGGGTGAATAGTGCCAAAGAAAAAACTGTAAGTGAAAATACACTCAATAGAAGATGGCAATAATCAAACAAAATAGTGGAAGACGATGCTACAGTTATACCTTGCAAAAGTGATTGTTCGAGGAATCACCGAATTGTAGGATTCGTACGATGTGTGGGTTAGGTGAAGCGGTTCTATTACCGCCGCTTTCTAAAGTGGTCTATTTTTCAATCTCCTACACCGAACTAAAGACATCTTCTGAAGTACCAAGCGTCGTGGCGTTTCCGATTCTGACTGCGCTCGCAGAATCGCACAGCCGTTGGGTCAATAGCATCCTGATTCATACTGCAAGTGGACAGAAAACTTTTAGCAAGGTATAGCTGCAGTATTAGGGGTCAAAGTGTCACATACTTTTTCAATGTCTCTTTGAAGTTTTTCAAGATGTAGTGCTCATGTTTAATAGTTTTGAGGCATGATCCTTGCACTTTTGTGAGCTCCGATAACTTCTCCATATACTTGTGATGAACATCCTGAACAACTCCGTTGAACCGATCAATTGAATTTGAAACAGATTTAGTGTCCCTCGTTCAACGAACAGTCGTACGATATGGCTATGCTCTCCAGCATGCTGCAAAGATAACGCAGAAAATAGCACAAGTTCAGTTATGAGTTCCGCTTCATCCTACGTCTTCGGTTTCCCATATACGGACCTTGCTGCCTATTCAGGTCCCCGATTGCATTGCCATAGACATCTAACATCAGGGCATGGTGAGCTTTTTCAATACGTTCCTTTGCTTTCTATAGGAAAACATAGACGAAACAGAAAACTGGTCTCAAATTCGGCTAAATGGTTCTGGGAGGAGGCAAAAAATGAGTTACAAAAGTTATTTGGAAAGAAGCAATTTTGACCAGTTCGCTGCAGTGCTTTCCAGCTGTGACGTTCAGTACATGCATAGGAGAAGACTCCCTCCAATTTTGCGCAAACTGGATCCAAAATGTGTAGTCACCCATGGTGACAGCTACATGAGGATTGAAAGCTCATAGGGGATGCACGTGTCTGATCACTCACAGCAGGTTCGATGGTCGAATGAGTGAGATGTACTGACATTGGAACGGCGAGAAAAGGGTTTATTGTTCGACTTCCCGAAGCTTCAAACTTCTGCATTTTATGGGTAATTTTCGCACTCTTTGATGCTGGACAGGCTCTTCAGGGGCATTTGGTGTTTAAGGTCTCTCTACAACATGATACACTTCTATGAGACATGTGGAACAAATGATTTTGCTGCACCAGCTGCATCGAACAAATGCCAAAGACGACCTATCACTCTAGCAGGTGAAAAAGACATGTCGAGATGGGATAGCTTCTGCTCCATTGCTTATGTAGTAGATGGGGTCAAATGAGTGGTAGATCACAAAGATACACGAGCCGAAAATTTGCTAAGAGTGAGAAATTCTTTATCCACCATATAGGATCAATCTAATCATGTTTGCTGATCATTTGTATGTGTTGAATTGAAAGGGTCATGTAACACAATTTCTCGGTAGAAAGTACTTCTGAACACTTCACACGCACCTGAAAAGTCTGTCCGTACATCAAGGGTGCGAAAAGTAGCAAACACAAAATGCAAAAAAGTTCGATGCTAAGGGGAGTCGATGTACTGGCATTGGGAGGGCGAAGTGAGGGTCATAAACCCTTCCTTCGCCCTCCCAATGCTAGTACATCACACTAGACATTCGACCAACCAAACGCTGCGAGTAATCAGACCTGTGCATTCCCTACGAGTTTGCTATGCTTCGTTTAGGGGTTACCACGGATGACTCTACATTTGGATCGAGTGCGCATTGGTTTTAGCGTAGGTTTGGAGGAGTCTTCTGATATGCATGTCGCCGCTGGAAAGCACTGCAACAGAATGCTCAAAATTGCTTCTTTCCGGGCAACTTTTGTCCCTCATTTTGACTCCCTCCAGAACCATTAAGCCGAATTTTAGACCGGATTTGTTTCATGTATGTGACCTTATAGAATGCAAATAAAGAGCGTTTTAAAAAAGCTCACCATGCACTGATGGGTTTTCTTGTAAGAACTGTGAACAAAAGACACAACAAGAGATGTTTTGTAAAGTTGGATGTGTTGCAAAAACTATGTACCGACAAATGCTTTTAAAGGGTTTGGGTCGTTGGTAGGTGGAGAGGATTGGGGTGGGGGGTACGAACAGATGAACACTTCCGGAAAGAATGCTCTCGTTCACTGATTGTGGAAATGCGAAAGTGGCCGGAGCAAAAAATAATTGCGAAGTTCGCCGTGCAAAATACTGAGAACAAAGTCAAAAACAGGCCTGGGCGGCTCAAAAGACACATGAATAAGACACACCTCCATTTTCGAGAGCTCCTTTTTGAGTTCTCCCCATTCCTTTGTCAAAGCTGACGACATTAATGCCAGATTAGTACCAAACTCTTGTTGGTTATAGCTGGCAATTCAGTTAACTGGAAACTAGTGTCGCTGTCAATTTCAAACAAAGCGTGATAAATCCAAAGCTTGTAAGCTACGATCAAATATCGTGTCATAAACACATTCAAAGCAGTAGGAGTCTCAATAAAGCTTTCAAAATATTTATGAAGGCAAAGATCATTCATAAAACGGCTAATACTCTTATGAGAAGAAAGTGACAATTTCAAAATGGGCAACGTTAGATTCAAACGCAGCCTCGCACAAATAACATTTACAACCAAAGGTTCCAGTTGAAGAAAAGAAACTACAATTACCCACTGGAAAAGAACGTCAGCTAGCTGGTACAACTAGCACCCAGCCGTGTATTCAAACGACCGGTAAACTGGCACAGTCAATAAAAGAAAAACAGAGAACGCAAGTGTTGCACAGTATTAAGTTTTGACTACTTGAATAAGGAACCATAATCCATAAACATTTCATGGAAATACGCCTTACACACCAGTAATAAACCTTGAGCAACAGTGTACAACAGATGAGAAATTCAGAATGTAAAATTATGATTGAAAATTTATGAGAAAATAATAATGTGCAGCGGGAGATACATCAAGCTCAATTTATTAATGTTTCAAAGACAAGGGAAACTGGCACGAGGGTTTTATATACTGGGCATCAAACAAATAAGGAAAGACATAACTATCAATGATAAATACACTAAGTCAGCGGAAAAAACGGATAGATTTTATTAATGGGATCGATTCCATGCGGATTTTTATGAAATTTATCACGGATCACGGCTCACCACTGTAGCTCGTGAGAAGCTAAGATGGGCAGCCGTGGATGAAATCACAGGCTTTTGACTTTCTAATGCCTGAACTAATGGAACGATTGTGGGCTTGGAGGAATTTCAGTTAAATGTATCTGAGATGAGGGAAAGGCTCGCTTCTGCCCCCGCCCTATCCATATAGCGCTCTCACGGAAATTCAAGAACATTGTACCAAGGGATTTAAGCGAATTTGGTATAGCCATCAAAATTAAACTCTCTGAGAAATTCGATTTGAGGATTAGTTATTAGCATGCAGACCAAAGAATAAAGACTGATATTTGTGAAGTTAAATATGTAGGCAAATTGAACGTAATAAATAGTTATGTTGCGACGTCTTCCATTGAATACACTTTCCAGCTAAAAGCAGATCAGATCCATGGAAAAGGTGGAAGCTAGTTTCTGCAAGAGTCCGCAATATAAAATTTTAGTCTCGTTAAAATGTTAATTTCGACGTTTCTATGGTGAACTGCCCGTCGCACGACACTGGTAACTGGACCTCTCGGAACATATGCACGTCACCCTGACAGCGCTCAGCTTTGGCTGAATTTACCAATTCAAATGTGATCCGGCAATAAGTGAAGGTGAAGAGTATTTGAGGTCTAGTATCCAAATCCGCTTCTCATCACTCACGAATAAAAGCGGAAGGAGACGAGAAGTAGAGATCATTGTGAGCAAGGAGTTGGGCGAATTTGACCAAAGCTGGGAATCAAGGGATCTTCGTGTGTATGAATCGCTTCCCCCTTAATCGTCTAACCTTTACGTCATCATGATTGCATAGCTGTTAAGGAAAGTCCGCTGACAAAAACTGTCCACTGCTTTGGTGATTTAACTGAGCGATTTTCTCGAAAACTCCTAAAGCGCTCATGAGACTATACGAACCAAATCTTATAGTATCAGGATTTGGTATACCAAACGCCCACGGGAGTTTTTCTGTATGGCCCAGTTGGTAACAATAAATATATAAACTATATCAACTAGTATAGAAACTTTCACGTGGAGAAGATGCAGAAGAAGATGAAGCTCAGACTTAAAGACAGTGATAGGAGTGATTGGGTGATAGGAATCTCTGAAAAATGTTATACATGAAAACCAGAGGTCCAGAAAGCCTAGAAAACCAGAGGTCCAGAAAGCCTATCTGCGGCGAGATTCCCCGCGAATCAAGCGCCCCTGCGTTGTGGCGGAAACGGCCTTTTTAGCTCCAGCCGTCTTTCTTATGCTAGCCCGCCTCCTGGGGTTGACTTTGCCGAAAGCATGATAGCATGATACTTATTGATCATATCAAAGCCATAGCGATCGAAATGACGCGGTGCCAGCCTTCGTGGTGAAAAAGTGCACGTCAGTATCAAAGATTGGAATGAATGCCAACCGAATTACCCCTACCATCGCTTTGAGGTGCCACTTCCCAAAATCGAAAATATATGAGAAATATACAGTGTGGCAATAATAAGAAACCTCATTCTTAAAAATTTGCACTATTAATGCACATATTTTTAAAATTGGATCAATGCAATTCCATCCAAATGACTGTTTTCAGTAACTACAAAGGGTACAAAAGAAGATAGAGTACTCGACAGGCAGCACATAAATGTTTCCCGCAATTCTTTTCAATAATAGAATAAATGATGACAGACGCTTAATTTACCCCTAGTACACTACCAGCATCTCGAGATATAAGCAGCTGCGCTATGCACGTGTTAGAGACAAAGTGGACTGGAAGAAACATACCAATGACTAGATCGGCTATATTGCAGAGATATTAAGGAAAATAAACCAACAGAAAGCTATCAAATAGCTGTTTCCCGTTCAAACGTCGTGCCCATACTATTTATGGTAGGTGCTGCACTTCTTGCCTTCCCTGAGAAGGTAGTGCTCACAGGACGACCTTCATCACGCTGCAACTCCGACGGTACTTCTTTCTCTTCGTTCAACTAAAAATAAGACAATAAAGAAATCTTCACAAAAAATATTAAGCCACACTATTTCCACCCAGAGTCAAAATTTTCCTGTAAAAAGTTTTGCTAATGTTATACATTCGAGCGAAATTCAGAAATGTATATTCTCAGTGGAAGTGGATTTAACCCGCAGAAGTTTTCTTAACAGCCAATTTAAAGGCAGTGGTAGGGCTAATTTCTTTGTATCATTTATTTCAATCCTTGACTCCGACCGGTGGACGTTTATCATGAAAACCGACACGTCAAGCACCATTTTGCGATACGGCAATAGTACGATACGATAGGCATCACTCTTCCATCGTTACCTTAGTACTCTACACATCAGCCTTTGTTTGGCAAGATACACCCCGCACTAGGTTAAAGGAATCGTCCACGGAAAATGAGTTTTTGTGTTACCCATACGTTTATGTTGTACTTGCCTAATGTGGGCCTCATGCAAAATTTCACGCGAAAAAATGCGAATCTAGCTGAGTTACAGCACCACAAAGTGCGGTCCCAGTGGGCGGGGCCTAAGAGTAAAAGCCTCGTCCCGTGGTCCGCCGCCGTTGGGAACGGAGAGTGGGACTGTTTACGAAATTTTCTGCTCCTACAATGCGTCTCCGACCACGGCGGGCGACGGAACGAGGCTTTTCTCTTAGGCCCCGCCCACTGGGACCGCACTTTGTGGTGCTGTATCTCAGCCAGAATCGCATTTTTTCGCGTGAAATTTTGCATGAGGCCCACATTAGGCAAATACAACATAAATGTATGGGTAACACAAAAACTCATTTTCCGTGGGCGATTCCTTTAAGGAAAGCGGAGCTCATCCAAAATGATGCACCCTTTACATCGGGAATAGCGCCACTTATAGTGTTTTCTTGACCCCTAGTTCTCACGTGAATGACTCAGTGATCTTCCGTTGCCCGCCTTACCCCGACCACTACCTTTAAAATGAAACTACATGACAGGAAAACCGCAGAATATGACAATGCAATTCCTGGATCTATGTAAATGTCTTTGTAACACCATTAACCTACCCCAGTGCGGCTTCCAATGACCTCGACTTCAGGAGAAATGAGCAGGCGACGAGCTTCTGGAATTTGAAGTGGGAACTGCTCAGCTCTGTGTACCGCTAAAGCTGGACCCCATGAGTCATCCGGATTCAGCACACTGGCCCATTTCTGAAGCATTAACTCTAAAGCTAACAGTTTCGACAGAACAGCATTTTCTGAATTGACTGATGGGGAATTTTCGAAGAATTTTTACTTTTCCTTTTTTCTAGAACTAAAATTTGGAATCACCACACGCTACAACGCTCACCTTTTTACGCATCAAAAATGGAACATTAAAAGCACATTCCAGGATTAGGGAAACAGAAGCTCTTTCTCATGACGTAATAGTTCCCCAAAGGAAGGGAGGCTGTGCACATATCGCAGCGCACGGAGCTCCTGAAGCCAACTCTGCCACACCCGGAGCCCTGACCCGCCCACCACAGACGTGGCAAAAGTGGTGGCGGTGGCAAAAGTGGCCACAACGTGGTAAAAGAGGCTACGATTTGTGTGATAATATAAGATAGGGATGAGATGCCAAAGATAAAGGAGATGTTGACACGAAGAAGTAGGCGATATCCCAGAGTTTCGTATGATACCATTCAGCGAGAACTGATTCAAAGGCTCGTTTTCACGCGGTAACATGTTACGAGACCTTATCTTGCCTTTTCGTAAGCTAATTTTGAATTTTTCTTATCAGCGTATTCCACAGCACCTCTAATTTCATAAGTTACCTCTCCAACCCAGTGAAGGTAATCCTGGAATGCGCCTTTAAGGGAACAAAGAGATAGGATAAGGAACCGAGCCAAGAAGATAAAGTGAAGGTTGGCGGCGAACTGACAGCTACTGTAGCTGTGGTGGTAGCTCACAAAATAGGTGTCCCCCCTCTCCCCATTCAGCTTGAGCATGATCATAGTGAACACTCGAAGGAGTCATCAAAAATTGGTATAACTATGAAAATCAAACTTCCATCTTGAATCCCATTACAAATTCATTTGACAAAAAAGTAAAAAATGAAAGTTTGAAAGTAATCCACGAAATTCTAGAAATAGCTAATCTAGACCTGCGACAGCGATCCTCTTGCAGAGCAGACTTGAACGATTGCCACTATTGGCACGAATAACAGCGGAAACACACTGATCGCCCAACCAAGCAGTGATGTCCAGTAGGGGAAGCTATACGAGCCGTATGAGATCGATTGCCAATCCAACCACAAGAAACAAAGTATTGACTGAAAAGAGGAAAATCGTGGATTGAACTTTACAACAAATGATTAGAGTGAGCACGGAATAGCAATACTCTCAACTATGAGTTCATACCAATTTAACACGCTATTGATTACATTTGTAAGAGACAACCGGTACCCAACTATCATGATTTGACGGTTGGTTACATTCCCTACAAAATCACTGATTTTTGAGGCTTTGAGAGTGAAGGGAGGGAAAGATTTACTCTTTAAACTGATGAAACAGGCGTCTCTACCTTTCAGAATATCCCGTCTTTTCAAGAAGCCACATCACTGCGAGCAACTCGAAGACTCATTTCAGCGGGTCCTCTACAGCGGACATGGTGTCGACGCAGCTTTCTAAGATGCGTTCGTTCCTAGTTGCTCTACTTAGCTGAAACCAGAGGAAGTGGAAAGTAGATAAAACGGGCGTCTTGGAATCGCAGCATCTCTGAGTTCTCCACGTTTCGGTGATCACAACACAGGAAACAAAACAGCTATGCTCTCATCGTCAATAGAAAACATTAGGTAATCTCACAAGATCTGACTGCCACGGAACAACAGACAACAGTTGCCGAATGAACTTCACAGCTTTTACAATGATGAAGAGATGGTAAATGCTGTCATAAAAACGCTCACTGGCTCACAAACAGGCGGGTCGCCAACAACGATTAGGAATGTTTTTGACATTGACGAGAGAGAAAGTGCAAGGTAAACGTCAGTCATGTGGACGGTTCAAGTGCCCGACGGAAATCAATTACTAGACTCTAACGCGTTCCACCTTTTCACGTGAAGCCCAGAGGGTTGATCAAGAGATTGGCTTTTTGCAGTGTGCCACACATTCCCACACGATCGCCTGCCAATTAAAAAAGGTCTGAGAATTGGGACTCACAGCTATTATAGAGTGTAATAACTAGCGCGCACAGCGATGCTCAAGTTCCCAATTTTTTTGTTTCACCAGAGAGGTTTTGCATTAAGTCATCATCTACAAAGTAAAAAAAATCGTGCCTCTGACGGGGTTCCCGAATGAAAGGAGCACAACAAAAACCATACAGACCGCCTTGCATACGGAAAGACAATTCCTTCGAGGCAAGACCGAGAACTTTACATCACCGAGAAAGAACAAGACTGGTGCTCATGACAAGAAATTAAGCACCCTCAGCCAGAACTGAAAGGCAGGGTGAGATCATACCCGAGAAAGAAGGAGCAGAGGTAATTTGCAAAAAAAATATCGAAGAAATTGGCAGATATCAATGCTTTGCTCCTAATTTATGACAATGTAGATGTAAGTTAAACGTGTTAACGACACAAATAAAATGATTTCGGGGAGTTCTGCGATGAGGACGAAGAAATCGTCTCTTTTCAGTCGATTCTGGACATTATCTGATTTTACGCGTAGAAAGTAGGCAACGGGAGTAGAAGATTATTGAGGGAGACACCAACACAGACAACCATCATGTCCACTTTGTGGCAAATATTCTTCGTGAGCGTAGACTATTCACCTACATACGCCCTTACTTCATGCCGCGGAAACAACAGTCTTCGCTTTTATCAGATATGCGAGGCGTCTCACAATTCCTAACGGGCCCAAGTGCATTAAACATTTTCTGGAGAAAAATACGCATGCCACTTCACCTATTTCTTGTCACAGAGAACTCGAAAATGCAACAAGGGAATTAAGTAGGGTTCCGACTTCAAAGAAATGTTAGTTTAATACCAGACTTTTGTTCAGAATGTCACTGTTTCGGTCACTGATCAGCGTTATCAGTCAGAGTTCGTGCTACACAGCTGTCACGCCGTCATCACCGCCCTACTTCCGCTTCAGTGCGTTGAACTTTTGTTATCGTGTGCATCTGTTTACAAAAAAAAAACTTGCGTCACATGTACTATGACTTCCAAAAAACATCCACAGACGAAATCCAAAAACATAAAAACCCTATTATATATAAAACGTTTCGTCTGTCGGTCCTTCCTTATTCATGGCCCAAGTTAAAGGAATCGTCCACGAGCAAATGAGTTCCGCATGCAAAGTTTCACGCGAAAAAGTGAAAGTTCGGCTGAGGTACAGCTCCCCAACTTCTCGGCCGGGTGAGCGGAGCCTCCGAGTAAAAGCCCCGTCCCGTCATACACCGCGGTTGGGAAGAGAGATTGGGACTGTTTACGTAACTCTGATTCTAGAATACGTCTCCGACCGCGGCGGATGACGGGGTGAGCACTTGCTCGGAGGCCCGCCCACCGGCCGAAACTTTTTGTGCTGTATCTCGGCCGAATTTCTTTGCATGAAATTTAGCATGCGGCCCACATCAGGCAAATACAAAATAAATATATGGGTAACAGAAAATCATTTTACTAAGACGATTCCTTCAAGTTCTGCCCACGGTGGTCGGGGA
The DNA here is from genome assembly GCA_963978905.1 of Trichostrongylus colubriformis. Taxonomy (NCBI): domain Eukaryota; kingdom Metazoa; phylum Nematoda; class Chromadorea; order Rhabditida; family Trichostrongylidae; genus Trichostrongylus; species Trichostrongylus colubriformis. Next base: position 35,832,313 of record OZ022259.1, read on the forward strand.
TTGCACTGGATTTTCCATTTTCAGGGCGAAAATTGCTATTTGGATTCGCACGTGCCCAAAACGTTGGGAGAAGAAGGATTTCGGTCAGCGATAAGTTTCTGATGGTCACGAAGGAATCTTGAGCACAGTAAGCGGAGCATTTGTGGGGGTGGGCAGAGATTGGGCATTGCATGAAAAACAACTGAGGAAATGGGGAGAAGTCTTGGTTGGGTAGGGCGTGGGACAAGAAGTAATAAGCACACATGAACCAATTCAAGCTCCGCAAATGATGGGCGAAGCGTGCACTGAATTGTTCCGTATTTCACTAATTGCGTTCAATATGACCCAAACGTAAGGGAAAGACGAATTAAGGTCAGCAATGGGTTTTTGGAAGTCATGAAAGAGGCCTGACAAAAGCATAGCGCGCGGGACGCGCTTCGAGTAGCAATCCTTACAACAAAACCCATAACTAGGTCATACCGCAGCCTTGAAACAAGAAAAAGTCGTTAGAAATAAATAATGCCCAAACTATCTTGAGCACACTCAAAATAAGCGGAAAATCGCCCACAATGGGCGGAGCGTGTCATAATGTGAGTAAAATTTGTGAAAAAAAACAATTTCGATCGATCTGTTGACACCCATGGTATTAAGCGCAGAGGAGAATGCGCCAACCAACGGGGAATCAATAGGTGAATGAATTATGTGGGAAACAATCAACGCATGGTTAATACTGATGGAATCATCGAAATCAACCACACACTGAGGCGTAGAAGCCCTTTATTTTTTCTCGAAATTTAATGAAATTTTCACGATGCTTCTTCTGATATTTCACATGATAATTATCTAATCCCCATATTAAACAGCCCCATATCCTAAGTTCTAATGGTAGTCATACTAACTACTGTCATGGCTGCAGAACTCGAGATCCCTATAGTGCCATCACTATCGCGGACCGCAGCAAAAACCAGGTGTTACCGAAATTCGAACAAGCAATCATACTCTCCCTACATATTTCAACAGAAATATGTATCGCAATAATTCCAATCATTATGCAAATAATTTCAGAGACATACCAAATCGCTTACAAGAAAATCCTTTAGCCCAATTTTCGTTTGCTAGAATGAGCGACCACGGCTCTCTTTTTCCTCTCTCGCAGAACGCTTGAATTTATTTTGGCATGAACCATTCAGCCCAATTGCTGAGGGTCACCAACAACACTTAACTGAATCTGCAGCGTGCGAACCATGACCGATGATTCAAATTTGACATCACTCATGAACACTACAGCCTTGCCTGTGAGATGACCTTGCTTGACTGATCCAAGCCGCCTTCAGAATTCGCGATAGTCAGTTTTGCGTTTTTTGCAATTTTGTGGTGTCGTGGCTCCGCACGTGAAGTTGTGGCAATGCCCGTATCGGTATCAAGGTAGTAGTGCGAAAGTGCGACGCCTCAAAACCGCGAAATCTGACGGCGGCTTTAGCAATCGGTCAAGCAAGGTCATCTCACAGACAAGGCAGTAGTGTTCATGAGTGCAGTCAAATTCAGACCATTATTTATCGTTCGCTTGCTGCGGGTTCAGCTGGAAGTGTCGTTGGTGACCCTCAGCAATATGGCTCAATGGTCCTTACCAAAATCTATTCAGACGTGTGAGAGAGAGAATAGAGAATTCTGACCCACACCACCGCTCGTCGCCATTTTACGTAACCTACTACAAACTCCGTCATCCAGCAGTTGACAATCTATCTCTATTACATATTCACCTATAAATCGGCCATAGTATTCTCTCTTCAACAGGACAGTTCATTCATCTTCACAGAACCACTAACAAAATTGTGCTAATGAAATGTGAGCACTCACCAAATACACCATAGGGCATATAAATTTCCAAAGAATTTTCCAGAAGATGTAGCACGGTGGGTAGGAGCCAGTCATCCACTTTATGTTATCAAGGAGATTGTCTATTCCGTACACCTTGAAAGTGCACAGAAAATCAAACAACAAAACCAAAGAGCAAGGAAGTTCGATTCAATCACAGAAGCGGAAGCATTATAAATTGCAAACACTGTAAACAGTGTACAAAGTTCAGAATAGAGATAATAACATATGCAAGAGAAGTTGTAACAGAAAAAATGATTATGACTTACCCAGCTGATTGCCATGCATTCTAGGAAAGCAATCACCACCAATGGCCACGTGATTGTAAACTCCGCCAGCAACATTATCCAGAACAATCCTGCCTAAACCACAAACAGTTGCGTTCCGATTTCCATACGCCTTCCGGCAATGAAGGCGATGGGTGTTTCAAACCGCATAAGATGGAGACCATAAGCTGCGATTTGACTAGCATCTCAAAGCCGCGTTCGCGTGTGGAATGAAGTGTGATAGGGATCGCGGAAAAAGATAAGATATTTACCTACTGGGAAGACAGTGGCATATTAGAATTCATGAAGTTAGCGCAATCTTAGATAAGGACCTATTACGTGATGATTCTGCTCCGTACTTCAGAAATGCAAAGAACAGAAATGCCGCCAGTTCCATTCGTTAGCCTTCCGGTATGGTTGCCCCTACGCGGATTCCACCAGTTCCACATCTCTATTTTTTCTATTTTCACAATTATGAATGCGGCCTAATTCCACCGATAATGCTTAGTACTAAATGTACTAAGCTATGAAAACTAAGCACTCTGCTCAAGTGGTGATAAAGGTCGAAAGATTTATGTATGATGGCACGTTTATCCCCAAATCAGTGATGTTCTTGCCACAGTATTTGTGCAAATCAGTGCAGACAAAAATGATCGTTTGAACAGTTGAAAAAAATTAGAGCAGAACTACAATAAACTCAGTAATAGCGTTGATAGAAGCAAATCAATCAGAAAGAAGAGTGCATAGTAACTGGAACCCACAGACAAGCAAAACGGTATACTAAGCACCATGAAGGCAGCACATACAGTCGTCAGAACGTGACGTCTATTACGTCGTAGACGCTCTGGAAACTCATCGCACAGAGACGTAACGATTGTTTCCACCTAAATAGAGGATTGTGACTCGACCATTTGAACGCCGGGAGCCTCTGAAGACCTAAGCAGAAGGCCTTATATAAACCAGTTCTATACGAATACGTACTAAAATAGCATGACTTAAGGGAACGAAACGTCAATACTGGGATACCTAAAAGGAAAAAGATCAAGAAAAGATGACAATATACAAAAACCTACAACGAACAGCTGTGTCGAATGGATGATGAGTATCACCATCAAGAAAAAGAGACCAGTATATAGCGGTGCCACCGGTACACCAGCTAATGCCTCCGCCAGAAATACGAAAACAAGGTGAAAACCATCTAAATCTGATCGGCTTATACTAAATTAAACGCTAGTCCTACTAGGAACCTTTACGGCTATGGTATCACAACAGTGGAAAGGCCCAGTGTGGATATATTATATCACTGACTACATCTTCTCGGACCTCTTATAACAAGCATGTGTTTCACTGATGCTTCGAGTGCCTATTAAATGATGGCCATCGTAACGTTATACATTAAGTCGGCGTGAAAGGGAGATGCTCTTGGTGAGCCAACGACTCGTGACGTAACGGAAAACCTTCTTCTTGCATTGACAAATTGTTCCATCCACCCCTGAGTTCCTCACCCTAGCTTACACGAAAATCTACGTCGCTCAGTAGTTGTTCCCTATGCCCAAGGCACGAAAATGTGCCTGTATCGATCAAGAGATGAAATGAGAGAAATATTCGGGGTGGTCTCAGATCCTTCCACTCTCCAACAAGAAGGTACACAATAAATCAGAAAAGAAATAATAGCCAACCTCGAATAGGAAATTTTTCCAAAGAGATCGAAAACTCGAAGCAAGTAAAACCGATGGCAGAGAACGTAAGCACACAGCAGATAACTGACGTTATAACATCAACCGAAAGAATCAACCAAAGATCTCTATAATAGACGAAAGCAAACGATTGAAAAAAAATCTATAAAATTTCTTTAATCGGCTACTGTTAAAAGAATTGATGAGGTGAAAAGAATTGATGAGGTGAAACATTTAGAACAACTTACTTGAATAAATTATTGTGAAACCGGTTATAGCTTGAAGTCGTGTATAGACCTCCTGTACAACACGCGACTGAGTAAAACGCGTGTACTGCAGCTTCACCCCACACCTGAAATCCGGTAAGAAGAAAGGAACTCTTGCCTGTATCCAAATGTGCTAAGCATCATACAGTGAACATTTTAAGAGCCTTCCAATCTGGACGGAGAAAGTGTGTGAGAGCAGCGAGTGATCCTTCAAGTGTTAGCAATCGAGCGAGCAGTACTGTCATTATTATGAACGGCAGCACTACTACAACGTAAACAACCTAAATTAAGCACACGTGGAAGTTGAAGTGTTCAAAAATCGAAAGGAGCAAATGATGACAGAAATCGAATCGGATATTTCGACTACCTTTCCGCTTGACTTCACGCCTTGGAAAAGGCAGAGAAATACTACCACCCATGATAACACCACACATATGCCTAGATACCAGTTAAGCGTGCCGATTTCGGTGAATCCTGTCGACAGCATCAAAACGTCTTCACTAAAACCTCTTACAGTCAGCTTCAAAATCAACAATTTTCAAGACACCAACGTAAGAAGAGCCTTTAAAGCCTACTGGAAATATCGAAGACTCGGTATAGACTGCGGATTTGTACCAGATATTACCACTGTTGTATTGGCATACTGAAAAGTTTCACACGAAATCTTGATGGAAAGGAAATGCATTGTACAGCATTATGATGAGCGAGTCAAACATTGATAGATGGCACCACAATTGATCAAGCCTCGAAAAAAAACGTGAAAATAAAAACAGAATTACTGACCTGTATGATGCATGAACCATTCAGAAGAAGGGTACCATTCGCTTCGGTACAAGAAATACGTGTGCCAAGGGAGCAGTCTGAAAATGCTCAACACGATAGAAGCGAGCGCACCTGCTACAAACAGCCCTTTGATCCTCATGTCACGACCACATCCTGTGGATCAACGCCTTTTATTCAGCACTTTTCATGAAACTTGTAAAATAAGGTTAAACTGAAGAAATGAAGGGGTCTGATGTAGAGACAAGGATCACGTCAAGAAAGTCACTCCCATCGGTACGACTCCTTCTAGATGGTTTCTAAGAGACCCTCAAAAATGCCACCACCGTACACCTTCTTATCCCAAAGAGGATGTCGACCAGGGGATCACATATAAATATAAAGTAAACACTCATTTTTTTCTCTCGGCTTCTCTATTTGTTGGCTTGGCTTCGCCTGGGCGTATGCGGCACCTCCTTTCAGAAAAAGCTGGGTGAGATCTCCACTTACCCCAGTGACGCTGGACCTCGGCTAGTTGAATAGCTGTGAATTCCCAAAATTTGTATCGATAAAAGGAGATCAATACAGAGATACCTAGCAATTGCCAGCCAAAAAACAATTTAGCGATCGTTATTAAAGGGATTTAGTGTTAGATACAGCACCTGACCTCAACAGAAATCAGTTATTTTCGGGCAATTTTCTTACCGATACATCGGCACCTCGCGATAAATTTTTAATTATGAATTATTGAAAGCGGTGAATAGGAGAGACAACACGAAACTGTAAGGATATGGGGAAATGAATTCAAATCCACATCTCAGCACAATCAAAAGAAGCCATCAGAGGTGGAGGACGATACAAAAGGACAGGCAGTGAGCCTGGGATGTAGAGACCATGAGCAGGAAATGAAGGAGTTTCGGGAATGTAAAACACTTAGCTTCCCTCGTAAAAGGCCTAAAAAGCTGCCAAAGTTCTCAGCTGAGCAATGTACTGCCAATACCGATCAAATATCTCGTTTTTTCCGAAGTGGTAGGCTGTGGTAAACCTGTACACCATTAGGAATGAGAGATTACGTGGTCTTACTGAATTACATAGACCTGTGCATTTTTACGGGAAGTAAATGGAACTTCAGTGCATCATCAATTGAATCACCATAAAGAAAAAACTTCTGCTCAAAACGGTAATAAAGAGAAACTACTACGGCACAGAGCAGAGAGCCCCTCCTATGCTATACCATCTTTTCAATTATAATTCGATAAACGAAACAAACAAATATGAAGAAAAAAGTCGATGAAACTCACTCAGCCCACTCCAGGAATTCTCACAATTTGACCAAGGCAGCGAGAAACTGATGGAGTTAATAAAATAGAACAAAGTCCATGCGGAGACGATATTCAGGTAAATAGCTATTATACACGACACTAACACCATAGCTACTCCAAGGCCTACAATTGATCGAGTTTCTTGGAAATAGCACGTAATAAACAACAAGGATAAAGTAGAAAATCTAGATGTTAAGAAAGGGAAAATTATCAAAATAGCATACTTGTGGACGTCTTACCTTTGAATAATGGGACCACATTCCAGACAGAAATGGCGGCCAACGAAGAGAATTGTCCAAGCACCATCTCCATAAAAAACATGGGCAACGCAGCGAGCACAAGAACTATCAAGTAAGGAATAAAAAACGCCACACCTCCATATTTAAATACCAGGAATGGGAATCGCCAAAGGTTTCCTGAAATATCCTCTTCAGTTAATGAAGAAAGAGTCTAGTGGAGAACACCTAACCAGTTTCTCTTGAAGGCAAAAATTAATGATAGTACTTGGAAATCTTGTTTAACCCGACGCTTCATTGAATCCTTTAAGGCCGCGTAGCATTTTTATTTGAATGACCCTCATTCTGCTCATTGCAGTAGATTCCCCCTCAAACCCAGCCATAGCTCCGTTAAAGAATTCAAACAGAGATGTACCGCTGGCATTCCCCATCGAATCCATTCCAACCAGGTACTGGCCCCAGTACATGAAAAGGCGCTATGTGGATTTCGGAAGGATGGAGATGGAGAGAGGAGGGGGTACTGCAAATCAATTCATCTAGATCCACATCCCACATCAGTAAGAAAGGATGATAAAGTAGAGGGAAGAAGCTTCCAAGTGGATGGACTACTTCCGCCATATCCACAGGGCACTCATGGACACAAGTCAAGCAGCTCTGATTCCGCTCTGCAATTATGGCAGTAACGCAGTGCTACATGCCGCCTATATTCGCAAAGCTCCCAGTAGTATTAAAACACATTGAGGTCGCAAAAGATGAAGTATGCAAAGAATAATGTAAACAAACAAAACAAAAACAGGGAAGACTGGACATACCTATTCCAAAAGTGAATCCTACGGTCGCTAACAGGTAGTCTGTCTTTGTGCTCCAATTGCCTCGTATGCGATTTTCATCACCTGCTCCGTTAGTTTCCTCAAATGGATACTCTATGTCACCCTCACGAACATATCCTGGTAGTTTTGCATCCATCTAAAAAGGATACTCGTTTGAAAAGTCAACAATTCTTCAACCTATTTATCCATTCAGGTAGCTTGAACTTCCAACGCAGAAGCCCATGACTTCACTGTAAAACGTCACATCAGCGGGAATAATACGTTCACAGCTGACCGGGATATCACCAATGATTCGTGAACACCTACGCCATAAAAAAGTTTTATGTGAGTCATGGGCAGTGGATGTTCCTGATTCAAGCGCAACCTACATATGCGATGGAGCATAAGAAATGTCTGCCATAAGTAAGCATCATGGGTATCACCTGTTTCAGGAAAGGAGGGTAAAGAGAGTTGTCGATCAGTTCTTTTCGACTGCTCCGTTTCGACGACAATTCTGCCGGTGTCGCCGCCCGGCCTTGGCTACTGCTCAACGACATCTGCACCTGTCAGAGAGCTTCCTGGCACTATCTGAAAGCATACCGGACAAAGTAAAATGCCTGATGCGGACAAGCACAGCGGATGCGCGGCAGTGTTGATTGATGCACTGCCTGAGATGGCGCTCAGCAAGAACAGAGCGTTACATCCTAACATTGTGAAGAAGGACAACATGGAAGAAACGCAAAATTGACGACGAAAAATTATAAGATGGTGGGAAGGAGAGAATTTCTGATATGAAAATAGTGGTTTTGAGACGTTTACAGCGCAACCCAAGTGAACTATAACGAGCGTGATATAGTAATGATATCTAATAATAACTTCACCAAGAAAAATACACAATCTTACATTGAGTTCTGTAAGGCTCTATCGTGGCTTGTCAGACTACACTATGCAGCATCATAATAAGTTCCCACGAGATCGGGGAATCGCAAGGTCTGACATTTGCTTAATAGTACAGATGATTGAGTCACAATGTGGTTAATGTCACTTAAACGACTTTACTTCTCGTACAGACAGCTTTATCGCGCGGTTAAAGGCACTTTGTGCGGCAAATAAAGGAATACTGGCAGAAGAATGGAATATGTAGCCCATAAAAAGGCAACACAAACGCAAGGTAGTTCCAAAGTCACACTTTCAGCTAAGCCTTAGGAGAAATTTCGGTGCTAATGTTGTTGAGGTGGGTGCTGTTTCCCTTACCTGATACCACCTTACGATCATCAGTTTATACACTTGAATGTATACTTTTATCAAAGCCCCTCGTGAGGTAACCCCTTGACAACTGAGTGCTAGGCTAAAATCCTAGGCAAAAATGAAGCCACGCGCGGGGCGCAGTGGAGTGCACCCCCAACCACATTAACACCGAAACTTCTTTTACCACATTTCAAGCGCTTGATAATCGCGTGTGAAATGGAGCGAGAGACGCAAACTATAATGAAACATGCGCAGTGAATTCGTCCGATCAAGCCCGGTTATGCTTGCGAAACTGATCCTGCGATCGTGCGATTTGTGGAGTCGCAGAATCGTTGAAATGATATGTATCCAATGCTCATCCGAACAGCAAGTGAGGTTGCAAAGTAAAGGGAAAAGTACGCCTCTCAACCGAAACGCCATACAGGCTGATGAAAAAGCAAACGACTGATTCCTACCAATTTATATTTCTCATTTTAAGCTGCTTAGAGTGGAAAATATCAGCTCAAATCCGAAAATAAGCAAAGCACAAAAAACGGCAGCCGAAAATAAGCCTATACAATCACAAAAACGCTACTGCATGAACGAGAATTTGACGAGCCTCATTTTCGCAACTTTGGTTCCCTGAGATAAAATCAAGAACTGGTAGCCGATGTAGGACGAGGTTAAAATCGATGCGTCGCTGCTCATATCGGAAAACACTTTTCATTACCAGAAGGAAGAAAGCCGCATAGCAACGTATTGATTTGAGGCAAAAAACATTCTGTATGGAATTACAATTCTAATGATTATATCGAGTTATTACTGTATACATTATATTGCGTTACACTTCATTATTACATCTCACAACAGCTGGCACAATTTGTGCAACTTCAACTCAAAAAATTTCTACAACTCGGCCACAGTTCTTTTTCACCGCATCGGTCTAGGATGAAAAATTGTTTGAAAAAACCGAATTCAAGTCGAAATGAGCACTGGGTAGGGAAACTATCACCAAAAATATAAAAAAAATTCTTGAAGTTGAAGAAAAGGGAAAATTATGACTTCGTAAGGAAAAGTATAGCAATATTCGATGACAACTTTCGCTATTAAACCTACACGCTTCGCACAAAATAAAGGATAAATGTCGGCTTGATCAAGTGAAGAAAAGGGGTATTCTGTATCGTCTTGTACCATATTGCCCCAAATACACTAGAATCTGCGTAGAAGACACTGCGACAGCACCTTTGCTTTTTTCTGCACCGCTATTCTTCCCTTTCGAGATTGACTGTACGGGTTTTCCCCGAGCAAGGATTCGGAGGGGGGGGGGACCACTTTGCATGCGGCGAACCTCGCCCATAAAATGTCTCACACAGCACGAAGCTCTCTTCACGTCCACCAGACTCACTATAAAGTCATCTAAAGGCATGCTTCAGTCTATTATCCATGTAAAAGCCTATTACATTTCAGTACTCAACATATCTCAGCCGCCTCCCCGAACCCCACATTCCGAATGAGCAATGATTACTATTCGTTGAAGAAAAGAAAAACAAAGAAACAATGAAACGCTCGCATGATTAAAAATGAGATAATTAAGTGTTAATATTCAGTGGTCAGACTGATCATGAAGAAATTAGACGCTCTACGAGGAAGGGATACGTACTGAGGTTCACGTTCACAATGACAGGTGTTGTGGAACAGATGTGGTCAGTATTACAGCGCAATTCGACGTGCACGCGTCGGCCGAGTGGAGTTCGCGGCCGGCTGGCCGGCCGACATCGCTGTCGCCAGTAATTGCAAGTAGTGCCATAATGACGAAAAACTTACATACCGCAACCGCAAGTACGGTTTCGCTTTCGGAGAGAATGCGTCGCGACGTGGAATGCCAGTGACTAATTCACTTCAGTGCACTTGAACACCGAGATGACGAATCGTCGGGCAGCCGACTGCGAGATAACCGCTATACGGGCACACAAGTTGTTGAGCAAACAAGTTGCGAACATTGGAGATGAACAGCTGCACAAATTGTGGACTACCTACGTGTAATTTCCCGTAGCAATGCTTTTTTATTCATAAACTGCTTTCACACCGCATTTGGAAAAAATGGAAAAATGCTTCCCACGACAAGGCAGCTCGTACACGAATGGGCGGAGCTACAGCCGGTGGTGTGGTTGCTAGCGTAAGTTCGTGAAAAAAGCACCTTTTCGTAAATCCAAACACTCCTCATCGTTGTTGAAAGTAATGTGAGTAATGAGAGACCTACAACGTAAGGGCAATGCTGAATTATGATAGGAGTTGGAAACATGTGGAACATATAGAAGTCATAGAGTGTGTACCACTATGTCAGGATTTCGCACTGCGGCATGTCGCAAGCGAAGCATGGGGGAGAGCCCAATGTGCCATGTTGTAAGGTCCTGAAGCGATTACAAGTCAAGTGCGTATCGCACCCCTAGCATTACCGTGTAATCGTTCTAAGATCCCACTTCCGCGACGCGCATAGCTCCCACCCACTGCGTCGCACGTCGCTCTTCAACGTGCGAAATGCTGACATAAGGGTACACACCCGAAGTCAAGTAAGTAGGCAAAATGAGGCTCATCTACAAGCAAGCAAAGAGCGGTGTGGATGGGGGAAGAGAGGGGCAGAAACGGTAAGAAGATAGACCCCAAGTCGCAGCCAGGATTTAGTGTGAGTCGCTTGATTAACTTTGAGTCAGAGAGTACCATTAAGAAAGTAATTTTGCTTGACCGTATGTGGCTGGCGACGCGATGAGTGCGAGTCTGAGGCGCCGTATTACTGTGGGTACATGTGCTAATGTATGTGCTTCTAATGTGATTAGTTTCAAAATGAGGCGCAGGACACCGTCATCGCTGCAAGACCCAAGTACAACTACAACCGCCCCGAACTGCGGTATGGCGTCGTGCGCCGGTCGAAGCAAAGAGATTTTCCGTCCTTATGACACACGCCCAAGCCAAGTATCTCTCCGAAAAGATCAGTTGACCATCATAGTGCTACTATTCCGAATACAATGTGAGGTTATCGGTTGACGCCTTTTTTTTAGATACTTTAAATATCACTTGATCGTCTCGAGAATTAACAGGTAGATCGTTGAGGATCCCTCGAAGGGAACATCACTTTTCTAGAGCTCAAGGTACACACAAGGTACTCCCAGGTGTCGCGAAAAAAGCCGCTTCAGTAGACCCCCTTCTACGGTGCAGGTTTGCATAGTTGCATTGTGTTTTATTGCTGTTTATTCTTACTTGCCTGAAGCAAACACTATTAAATTCAGATTTCCTCACACAGATTCGCTGGGAAATACCCTTCGCTTCACACTTACTTATTGAAAGTTTAGATTATAATCCTTATCGCTCCTGTGCAGGTATGATCCCCCAAACTATCCACTAAAGTACGAACCTGAACTACCTGAGCTCCCGGTCTAGCCTGGGTATACATCTTGAATATCCATCAACCCTTGCTCGATCCTGCATCATAAGCTTAGCTGAAATCCACTACCTGAGCATTGGCCCAAAATGTCCTTTCCACGGCCACAAGCATTTTTCCGTTATTCCAAGCATCAATGGCATAACAATGACGTTCAGCCATAATGTGTCTCTACAAGTACATCTGTAATTAGTGTAAAAAGTCCTTCGCAGCGCTTCCACATGATTACTCGCGCTGGAATGGGTGGAGCCACGCTAGGCGTTGGTGGCTCCGCCAATTTCTGCACGATACAGATCGTTGAGGTTGAAATGCCGTCCATCGGCGTGTTAATGTTTCACGTAATGTGGAATTACGTGTACCATACGATTCTCCGACCGGCAAGTTTACCACTTTATCACCAAAAAGGAGCGTGGATCATTCGTTGTGGTTGTAATCTACTATTGATTTTTCTCCAGCAAGCCATAAAGGCCGCGTTCATACTTTGCGGTGCCAGAACGTAGCCGAGTGTCTGTGCGTCTCCGCCTGCGCCATCTTGTCTCGTTGCCTCTGTCATCTCTGCACCCACTTCGCTCTGCTTCGCTGCTTGTGAACGCAGCCACGTCGTGCTGGCGCAAAACATGAATGCGGTAGAACCATGCGATCTCAGGATTTTACAAAACGACGGCGTGACCTGGGCGCGCGCGTCTAGTGCTTACCACCGTAGGTAATCTCATTTCACAATTAAGAACATGCTTCGATTTCCATTTGACATCTTTCAAACGTTCTCGAAAAATTATACACTTACAAAACATTTTCATGAAAGAGGCGACAAAAAGCACAGCTTTTAGGATTAGTATCACTCTGCTATTTATACACATATTTAAAAGTAAATAATACAAAGTCAGGAGGTCCTCATCATGGATATCTGCTGAAATCGGATTCAACGATAAAACTTAATTTAATCACATCACAAGACAACAACGGAAACTGTAGGATACATGAGCCCGTACAGAAAACAAATCGGGAGGAATTGGCGACAATAATGAGAACAATTGCTGAGACCTTGAACACCTGCGGTTAGATTATCAACGGTTATAATGGCGAGATTGAAGAATCGATTGAGATCCGAGCGGATATTTTGGGAAATCTAGCCAGACAGCTGTTCAACTAAAACACCATACTATTCATATCTTTTGATGATAAGAGTGATGACGTTATTGGATCTACGGCTATGATTCGCTCTATATCAGCACGTAGCGCACTTCTTTGAGTTCCACAAATGCTACCCGGCTCACTCAGGTCATGCAGGACGTCAGTGAGCTTGGAAAGTGATCCTAAAAATTCAACGGACCACTGCGCAACATATATATCGTTTATATAGCATTTGTATACACAACGCTTATTAATATATTCACATGTATAAACACATAAAATAACGGAAGGTATCGAAATATGATGAGGGTAAACGAGTAGGGGAGCCATCTCGAGTGTGTACACTTACGCTCGATTTCGCACTCGTCCTGTCAAGCGTACGGTACCATGTGTACGAGCTTAAGAGGCCTTTATAGTTGGGTCCTGAACAGGGTCAAGCCTCCGTTGATGATTGATGAATCCTCAACGGGGGGGGGGTCGCATTTGGTCCGCTAGGAGGGGGGCGTAATCGTCGAGGGAGGCAGTGATCAACAGAATTCCTCACGCTGAGGGTCTGAAGTGTAAGGGGAGAAATGATAAAACTGACTAATTGGGTTCGAACCCGAAATTATTTAACTTAATCATTATGTAAACCTCATGCATGGCGCGATCCGCAACAAAATCGAACAACGCCAATCGTTGTCCGCAATAGCCCTTTCGTTGGTCCGCTGACACCGAAACCACGTACAGAGACACCTTTCACCGATGAACCGTGGAAAACGATATCTATCAACGGGTACCACCGTGGATGGACACTCCAGAAACAATGGGATGAAAACGAAAAATTAGCTGATGGGATTTCTTTCATATCTTACTACTATTGCAAATACGTAATCTGGTGTTAGCGGCCACTGTGCAAACGGGAAAAACGTTTGTATTCCTTGAGAATGTGGGTGAAGTTGTCATGCATGGCGCATCCCACAGAGAAGCTCTCACAAATCCGACGAGAAAAATTCCTCAACTGGCTTTCCTGAAGGTTTCTTCTTCAGTTTTGAAGAGATGGCATAGCTCAGGTAGCCATTGGAAAGCGGCAACCTCGCAGACCTCAGCTCACCGAACTGCACTCATATGGTTAAGTTTGAAGGAAGTTATGACCCTTTGAAGTGAAACACTTCGAAATTTTCCTCAACCAGTCCTCAACTGAAAACCCATGTCGAGAACTAAGCAACCATTAGGGAAAGCAAGCGACTAATAGATAGGTCTGAGGGAATTATAAGATAAACAGCTTACAGCTGTTTGAAAAATTGGCTCTAGGTAAAGTTTTAAGTATTCAAAGGTGCCCGAATTTAGTATGGAGAAGATACCGCGCTCCATCGTGATCGCTGCGTCGCTAAAATGTGCACGTTGTTGTTCATAATAGTGCTTGTTGTTTGTGTTTGTGACAAATGGAAGTTCATTTGTTTACCAACAAACAATAGGTGTGTCTGTATCTTGCGAAGTAACTTCAACCCATTCTGCTTGTTCTTTTCCATAGAAAAGTCACTTCTCAAATAATCTTTGTGCATCCAGACGGCTCATTATGAAGTATGTTGATGGACTTATGTTCTTCTGAGTGCACATGCATTTGTGAGATTAGTTTATTCTCATGCAAATGGTCTCCTATCGGTTCTGGTTTTGCAAATGGTTCTAAGAAAAAACCCTGCAGAAATTCAAGTGGTTCACTTTCGTTTTCGAGTATATAGACGATTTTGTAACTGGAAAGCGACTGCAACGGGTATGTGACCACTCAAACAGCGACTAGTTAACGACGAATCCACTTCTTCATCACAGTTTCATAAACTTCAGAAGGGTCTTCATAAACCCATTAGAGATTGCAAAAATAGCCCAAAGTTGAGCATAGTTAGCGGTTATTCCTCCTTTTATTTTTCACTGGGAGGAGGTCGTATTGAGGTCCGTGAGGTCCCTTTTCTTGGATCGGGTTCGTATTTTTTGAAAATTTTCTTCAACTGCACGCTTGACCCTGGTGCTGAAGCGATCATATGGCATATACACGGCACCACTAGCACACCTTATAATCGCCTCAGAACCCAACTACCCCTAAAGGGCCCATAGCTCGTACTCGTCGCGTCACACGCCGTATGCCGCGTTGCGAAATCCTGTCATAAGAGTAGACACCCAGACAACGACACGCATTGGGCCGACCAGTCAAGTCACTCATAAAAAGCTAAAGTCACTTTTCATGGCCTACAAAAGCGTGATTTGGTGAATCGCTGAACATGAAATGGCGATAAGTAGCATCGCAGCAGTGAAGCAACGGATTAGAATGGACAAAAACCCGAAAAGCAGTACTCTTCATCTACGTTGGTTATCTTTGCCAATGAACTTATGGCTCACCACCTACGAACGACTTTTCACTTCCTACACTACCAGGTCGTTGAGTAACTGCAGCTATGTTGATCAGAACGTGGCATTTTATGGCCATACCAGTTGGCGGGCGCACACTACTGTGCGCGAAACACCATGTGCGTCAGTAGGTCGGCCTGTATTGCTCTTTTTTTGAGGACAGAGTATTTCAGTGCACACCCAGCCCACCGTGGGCGGAGCTTAAATTAGTCCATGTGTGGTCTTCACTTCTTGTCCCATGCTCTACCCATCCAAACTTGTCCCCATCTCCACAGGTCGTTTTTCATGTAACGTCCAAGCTCCGCCCACCAATTTAAATGCTCCGCCCACTGTGCCCTGCATTCTTTCCTGACCTTCAGAAACTCATCCCTGACCTTGATCCATCTTCTCCCTATGTTTGGGGCACATTCGAACACAATCAACAATTTTTGAACATTCCACGACGGCCCCGCCCATTATGGGCGGAGCTTAACTTGGTCCATGTGTGGTCTTTACTTAGTGTCCCATGCCCTACCCATACCACATTTGTCCCCATCTCCACAGGTCGTTTTTCATGTAACGTCCAAGCTCCGCCCACCAATTTAAATGCTCCGCCCACTGTGCCCTGCATTCTTTCCTAACCTTCAGAAACTCATCCCTGACCTTGATCCATCTTCTCCCTATGTTTGGGGCACATTCGAACCCAATCAACAATTTTTGAACATTCCACGACGGCCCCGCCCACTATGGGCGGAGCTTAACTTGGTCCATGTGTGGTCTTTACTTAGTGTCCCATGCCCTACCCATACCGCATTTGTCCCCATCTCCACAGGTCGTTTTTCATGTAACGTCCAAGCTCCGCCCACCAATTTAAATGCTCCGCCCACTGTGCCCTGCATTCTTTCCTGACCTTCAGAAACTCATCCCTGACCTTGATCCATCTTCTCCCTATGTTTGGGGCACATTCGAACACAATCAACAATTTTTGAACATTCCACGACGGCCCCGCCCATTATGGGCGGAGCTTAACTTGGTCCATGTGTGGTCTTTACTTAGTGTCCCATGCCCTACCCATACCACATTTGTCCCCATCTCCACAGGTCGTTTTTCATGTAACGTCCAAGCTCCGCCCACCAATTTAAATGCTCCGCCCACTGTGCCCTGCATTCTTTCCTAACCTTCAGAAACTCATCCCTGACCTTGATCCATCTTCTCCCTATGTTTGGGGCACATTCGAACCCAATCAACAATTTTTGAACATTCCACGACGGCCCCGCCCACTATGGGCGGAGCTTAACTTGGTCCATGTGTGGTCTTTACTTAGTGTCCCATGCCCTACCCATACCGCATTTGTCCCCATCTCCACAGGTCGTTTTTCATGTAACGTCCAAGCTCCGCCCACCAATTTAAATGCTCCGCCCACTGTGCCCTGCATTCTTTCCTGACCTTCAGAAACTCATCCCTGACCTAAATCCATCTTCTCCCTACGTTAGGAGCACGTTCGAACGTAATCAACATTTTCGGGCTGAAAGCCAAATATTCCAGTGCACGCCCCGCCCCCGTGGACGGAGCTTAATTTGGTCCATGTGTGGTCTTTACTTCCTGTCCCATGCCCTACCCATACCACACTTGGCCCCATCTCCACAGGTCGTTTTTCATATGATACCTAATTTCGTGACAGACGGAGGGACAGACGCCTTAGCGCTTTATATATAGTAGGGATAGGCCATGAAAAGCTCAGCGACAGAAGACGAGGAGCACGAGGAAATGGACTGGCCAATTGACCACTGGAGACGTCATAAAATCCGAAGAAGAAAGGCAATACGATCCCTCCCAGAAGGGGGGCTCAACGCCCCCCCCCCCCTGCCCCCTCCATTCTTAAGGCTCCACTATTTCTGTGGTTTTTACCAAGCTAATGCGGTTCATCGAGGAAATTAAGAGCCTACGATTAAAAAAAACACAGGCCAACTCAGTACTTGTATTTCGAAACGAAAGCGTCGCCGACCAGTGATTATGTGCTCGTCCTCTGATGAAAAAGGAGAAGACTTCAAAGTCATACAAGTTATGCGGCACGGACAAAGGATGAAAATACTGATAGAAAAGCTAGAAACTAAGTAGGAGCCATAATACCGCAATAGCGCCGCGGCGATCACGATGGGGCGCGGCATTTTCCCAACAGTAAATTTGGGCATTTCTGAATACCTGTAGCTTCACTAAAGCTCAATTTCAAAGTACTGTTAACTTGTTTCCTTAAAACTTTCTAAGGTCAATCTGTTGGCCCCTTGGTTTCCCTAATGGTTGCGTTGTTTTCTACATGGGATCCAGTTGAGGAAAATTTCGAAAAATTTCGAAGCGTTTCTCTACAAATGGCCCTAACTTCCTCTAAACTCAACCTTACGAGTGCAGATTTGTTGTGCGGGAGATGTCCGCGCAAAGTGCTCGCGCGGCCCGTCGCTAATATTACGTGATGCCGCATCGTAGCCTAACCTAATGAATCATCGTCGATAATTTGAATTGCGTAAAATTCATTTTCATCACACATCTTCTGGAGCGGTATGATAGAACTTACTATTTCTAACGAGCTGCTGTACGTAACTCATCAATAGGCCACGGAAGTCTGTGCAGCTGCCAGTTGTCTTCGCTGCCATAAGCCATCCTTCCAGTAGTGACTCTTTGACTGATGAGGAAACACCGCGTGGTATCGATGGTAAAAGTCCAGGTCTGTAAAAAGCACCAAACGCAGTGGTTCACTTGAAATAACATTGACACCTACGTTAACTTTCTCAAATAACTTACCGCCTCCGATTTTTCAGCAATTTTCCCAACGGTCCATCGGGCAGTTCGTCAGCGTCTACGGAATCACAGAGCTTCATCAACGGTGACATTGAGTCCACTATCTGCCTACAAAAAATGCATAACCTTGTGACAACTATTACAGTATGACCATATCAAAGCTGTTGGTCCAAATGGGGTGCCTATCGACGCATAGAAGGCATTGGGTGAGTGGATAGAGTGGCTCAGTTGATTCCTCAACACCTTAGCCGCATAAGGAGGGATCCCAGATGGGTGGAGAACCAAAACGATCTTCCCATCATCAAAAGAAGGGTGATGCAATGGCCTACTCCCACTACCATGGAATCAAGTTGGCAGCACATACCATGATGCTGTACGAGAGGCTGATCGATTAGAGGCTGACAGAACTTATTCCTATCTCCCAGAAACAGTTTGTGTACAAGCCTGAAATGTCCACAACCGACGCCATCTTCATCGCCAGGCAAAATGATAGAAATATCGAAAGAAGCGACGACCATGCTATCTAGCATTCCTCAATCTCAAGGAGGCTTTCGACCGTCTCCCAAAGCCGGTGCTCTGGAATGCCTTGCGAAAACTCCAAGTGCCGCAACGGCTGATCACCCACATAAGGGATATGTACGATGGAGCTAAGGCAGCTGTACGTACTCCGCACGGGCTGTCGAATGAAGTATTGGGTCATTCCATAAGTAATGTCGTTTTTTTTCAAGCATAAAATTTTCCCATGAAATTACAAGTTTTTGCTGCATGTTATATATCATTCGGAAGAGGTTTTCCTGCTCTACAAAATAACATGTTCAGTTTCTGAGTTTGCCAGAATGGGGCCGACACTTAGGCATGCGAAGAGGTAGATCCAGCCGGCAAAAATTGGCCAAACCGGCAATCAATTGAAACACTATATTTTACTTGAGGAAAACTAACCAATTATGTGTTCCGTACTTAGTTCTGACCTCTTCTACAATTTCCAATATTTAGTTGATCAAGAAGTCGTGTCGTTCTTTTTCTAAAATTTCTTTTTCGAAAGCACCCACACTTATTCAAAATGGATTTTTTTCTTTCAAACTCCTTGCTTAGAGTTGTTTTATGAAGCAGCTCGAAGAATTTTTTCTGCAGTATCGAAAACACCTTTCTAGTTTGTTTTGGCTGCGATTCGGATTGAGTTCTAATATCATGTGATAGGAGTCCAGTAGACATTTTTCACATTTTATTTTTTCCATGAGAACGTTAAGGTATCCGGTCAATAGTATTTCGCTGTTTCTACCCACCACCTCTTCTTAACATTTCACCACTCTTTCAATTGATTGGTTGGGAAAAATTTCTTGCCTTGGTTCGAAAAAATCGTCTAAAATCACCAAGTTGTGGCGGAAAAACTTAGTGTGAAAAAAGAGGCACCTGACTTTTCAAGTAACCGGTTGGTGGAACTTGCAGAAGAGGTTGGGGCTAAGTACGGAACACATGAGTGATTAGTTTTCCTCAAGTAAAATATAGTGTTTTAATTGATTGCCGGTTGGGCCAATTTTTGTCTGCCGGACCTCCTTCTTCGCCAGCCTAAATGTCGGCGCCATTCTAACAAACTCAAAAATCGAACATACTATTTTGTAGAGCAGAAAATTTACTTTCGAATGATATGTGAGATGTTGCAAAACGTGTGATTTTATGGCAAAAATTTTTGCTTGGAAAAAAACGACACTACTTATGGAATGACCCAATAGATATCACTGTAGAGGTGCATCCAGGATCGGTCCTGAGCCCGTTTCTCTAGCTCCTCGCTCCGGATAAGATGGTGAAAGATCTCATGGATGGACCTCTGACAACCTCCCTTTACGCGGACGATATAGCACTGGTAGCGCAAAGCAGCGAAGAACAGCAAGCGAGAGTACAGCAATGGCAGAAAGGCTGGCAAAGAATGGGCTCCGACTGAACGTCAATAAGACCAAGTTCATAAGCTCCGAAGAATATCTGGAACCGATAACGGACTGCCATGGGGAGATCATCGAAGAGTTAGAAGAATTCCAATATCTCGGCAAAGATCTAGCGGCTGATGGTACGGTAGACCAAGGTGAAGGCCCAACGCGGCACGGATAAAATGAAGGGAGTCTACTGGAATAGTGTGCGATCGGCGGTGCTACAGAACGCTGGAAGGCAAGATGTATCGGGCGGTGGTAAGGCCGACAATGTTGTGCGGAAGCAAGTGCCTGCTCATTAGTAAGATACATGAAAGGCAGCTGCACGCAGCCAAATGAGGATGTTGAGATGTGTTTTTGTTTTTCTACTGGTACTCATTTTTTGTATTTTTTTATGTCGTTACTAACTCTAACTACTTCATTGTTTTCATCAACACAAACTTACTGATGAGCCTCCGGTGTTGATGAAAACACAGTGGTTCGTCTGAGTTAGGGGGGCGAAACGAGCCAGTGAATTTTTTTCAATTACATCAATGTGAATTTTTTGAACATTATTCTCCCCCTTTTTTCCATGGTCATGCGGCTGTGGGCGACTGGACAAGCACAGGAACGAGGACGTGAGAGCGATCACGCAGAAGGCTCCTGTCCAGCTGAAGTTGAGAGAGCAACGACTGCGATGGTATGGGCACGTGCTGAAGAGATCACATAACCACCCCATAAGAAACGCACTGGAGTTCAAAGCGCAAGGAAAGCGACCACTTGCAACCCCATAGAAGAGTGGAAGAACGTCATCAAGAGCTACTTCACCGGAGTGAAGGCTACGGCGGAGGATGCCTTGGATAGAAGGAAAAGACGACCTGCGACGGCGCGGGACTAACGCTAGGGCGAATAAGAAGAAGTTGTAACTCGCACTATCACACAATCGCAAAATCGCATGAATCGTCGTGCTCACTTCCACTTGCGGGTGCTACTTTCTCGGTAAGATACCATGAGTGAGGGAATCTACGCTAAAGTGAGAGTGTCACATGCGCTCACAAGATCTTAGGAATTGCAGTGAGGCACAATTCCCAATTTTTGCTTTTCTCTAACCCATTTTCCGAACTGAAAGGTCATAAATATAGACGTACCAGCAATTCATATCTACTGAAAACGTGAAAATGTTGCCCGTTGAGAATCCTAGCAGCGGTATTCCAGTTGATGTCACTGCTATCGACATAAGATTTGCGTCTAAACAGAAACCTGTTAATACTTCTGATACGTATTAAGGTATTTGTCAAGATACAAGCGAATTTCTGAGTATGAACGGTAGTTTGCCAGGAGGTGCAGGAGCCAAACAGACCTTTAGGGAATAAAGAAAAAACATGGTCATTGCTGAACATCAGAATGAAGGTGCATACCGATGCAAACAACACTGCTTCACAAACATATATTAGGTTGATTCCTAATAAATCGGACAAATGGTAGTGATGATTTCTAGAGATCATAACTCAGTAACGAATTAACGAAAATGGACGCGCGAGGTACCGTTGGAATGAGTATGAAAAGCTCTTCAAAGTACCGCAAAATAATCACTCCAAAGTAGATTCATTCCGCCACAATGCCGCACGATTTCAAGCGGTCCAGAGACCACATCCGCAACGTCATACTATTTAAATCGCTATCTGGCCAGGAACCCGCGGATATCGGCAGACGTCTGATAGAAGTTCACAAGGAGCATGCCCCCGGCAGAAGTACACTGTAGTTGTAGCATTCGAAGTTTGCGTCAGGCGACTATTCCATCGAAGACGAAAACCGCGGTTGATGGAGCGTACACGGCGTAGAGTACTGGAAGCTGCTCGATGAAGGTACCACAGTATCCGCCGACGTCTACGTTCGTTAATTACGAGAATTGAAGGCAAATGTCCAAAGTTCGCTACGGCGGCGGTCACATGTCTACTTCCAGCACGACAACGTGTCTACTTCCACAGACCGCACTTCGCAAGATCGACCAAGGCCGAGCTGCTGTCGTACAGTTGGACCGTACTTCTATACCCACCGTACTCCCCAGACCTGGCCCCTTCAGATTTCCACCTTTTCTCCCACAGCCAACGCCACCTGGACGGCCAAGACTTCAAAACTCGCGACGAGGTCAAGGCGGCACTCGGCAACTTCTTCGAGCTCCAGCTTCCGGCCTTCTGGAGCAAGGGCATCCATGATCTGCCTATACCGTGGCAGAAGGTCATCGATAAAGATGGAGTATATTTCAAGTGAATCCCTGTTGTCGTAAAAAAGTTGTACGACAATGATTAAAATTGGTCAATTTGTCCGATTTATTATGAATCAACCTAATATTATATGTGATTAAGTCAACCGCATTGAAGATACCGTTCGAGGTAATTAAGGAGTCAGAGACCCAGGAAGTAGCAATCGCTTCCTACAACCAATGTTTACACAAGACACGTTTTCGCGCCTTCTACGTCACTGAGGGGACCATGCAGACGGTTAGGTCAATAAATTAACGTTGCTCTCTATCCATGGCTACTCCGTCTGTACCCATCGCACGAGAACGCCCTGAAAAGAGGCGGCGATAAAGAGCCTGAGGCGCGTACTTCAATGAGGGTATCGCCACGAATCCTCTCTTCAAAAATCGTCTCATTACTTGGTAAGAGCAAGCCCTTTGAAAGTGATTCCACCCATAACCCAACTAGAGGGCGTTAGAAGTACTCCTTAAAATTCCCGTCCAGGTTCTAGACCACTATTGGTCGAGTTAGGTCGTCACGCGCAACACACTCGTTGGTCCCGTTGTAAGTAGAGCTAATTCACTGCGGACCACTAACGAACTTGTAGCGCGCGGTGTGATGACCTAGTGGGATGACCCTGACGCACACACGCAACAATGTGGGAGCACAGCAACGGCCAGCTGCCATTGTGTAGATACAGTATGCAACAAAAATCCAACACTTTGCTTTCGTATTTGTATCTGAGAAACTTTTAGAGCAGAAACATTGAACCGGAATTACTGCCAGAATAATGTGGGTGTACCACACTTTTCCAAATTAATTTTAGACCATACATTTCTTGTAAACGAAAATCATTCGAAAAAGAGCCACCTCGATAACAACCCCACTGTACTCTAGAAGTTTCCATTACTTCTCAATGGATGAATTCACGAAATTTTGCATCGAGACATCATCAAAATACAACAAAGTCTTCTGCTAACCTTTCACAACGCAATCAGTGATTGACTGTCGGGATAATATGGCTTTGACCCTGTCAATGTCCCTGAAAAAAACGATTCAAGTCCTCATAAGGTGAGACACGTCATTGTGCGATCGCGTTGTCACAAATTTCGTCGCATGTGGTAAATGCGCATGGGCTTGCTGAAGACAGCGTGTGTACCCTTATGCCAAGATTTCGTACCGCGTCATGTCGCAAGCGAAGTAAAGCGGACGAGCTAGGGGCGCCATGTTGTTGGGTCCCGAAGGGACTCAACTGCGTATCGCGCCTCGAGCATAACCGTGTAATAGGGAGGTCTTTCAGGTCATGACGCGATTTCGGTAAACGGTTTTTTTCCATTATATGAAGGTATCTATATGAAACGTATAACTGACTTTCATTTTGGCTGCGCGGCCCTACAAATGCCAAAAAAGGAGTAAAGAAAATTTTCTTCAAAAAGGCGATTTTAACCCACTTATAGTTACGCATCCTCCTTGTAACTTTGATCATGTGCAGATCAAAGGTATTTCACATCCAAAACAAAGTCAAATACGGAAAAAAATTAAAGCTTATCTCCACCATGTACTAAAAGTGCGTAGCAGTCTCATAACAGTTCCCCGATGTACGGCTGCTGCGGCGACCAGGTGGCCTACTGGATACGACTATGAACTTTCAATCGGATGAAGTGCTGGGTTGGTGGTTCGAATCCCGGCTTTGCAATTCTTTTTGCCTTCACTTTTTCACCTTCAGTTATGTCTGTTTATGCCAAATGACTATGATTTTCGTTGACAGCATGCCAAAATGACTCTATTTGCGAATTGTCGAAGAATTTGGTGATGTGACCTTTTTGGACACGAGTGGGCCAGTAGCGCTCGAAATTCGCGATTTCGCACAGAATGAGTGTCATATCCGTGTTCAGGAGGTCAAACTACCACACATTTATAGCCAATTCCGAATTTTGACCCTAACTTCGAGAAAGATGTGTGGTCACGGTTACATGGTGCCCTTTCTACTTGTAGAAGTGAATAACTTACAAAATTGATGAAAATCAATGATATACACAGCATGGATGCCTATCGCTATAATTCCAGTTATCAAGCACCAAGCAAGAAGAATAGTCAGAATTTTATGACAAGTGATACCGTCGACTCCTTCGTTGAACGTGCAGCCGAAGGTGTACCAATCAATACCCAATTCAAATTTTCGAATTTGGGTCGAAATTTCAAATGGGCTGGGAACTTACCCATGGGGGAAGTTCGACCTCCTGAACACGAATATCAAATCCGATTCGCGCAAAAACGCTTCGTTCGTGCGCTATGAGCGCCGAAAGGCTAAAAACTTGGACTGTAAAACTTGCTGAAAACTGGCAATGGAGAGCAGTTCGGAGTTTCGAATGTGATTACTGCACTTGATCTTCATATTCGAATGTTTACGAGCCCGAAAACTAAAAATCCAGTGGGGATCGAACTATCAACCCCGTTCTTGGCATTTGTAGGGCCGCGCAGCAAAAATGGACATCAGTTATATAATCCTCGTACGTACCCCCATACAAGCAAAAAACAGCTTTCAAAAAGCGTGTCATGAATTGAAAGACCTTCCTCGTAAGATCCAACTACCGCGACGCGCATAGATCGCACACATTGCGTCGCACGCCGCTCGTCGTTATGCGAAATCTTGACATAAGGATGCACACCCCTGAAGACGAGTAATTATACTCAGTCGCGTGCGGTGTCGCGACCCAACGCCGCATTGGAACTTTTCGACTCGCATTCCAACATTCCATTTAAGAGCACACCGAACGATCACTAGATTTCTTTATCTATTTTTTCGGCAGAGATAGATCCTAAGTTAGCTATAAAGGACTTACAATTCTGCAGTCCACACTGTGTCTCACGGTGCTAAGCCTACGTAAACCTAAGCCAACCGCACCTACTCCAGCTACCCCCACCCGGGACTAGATGTGGGTTTTTTTTCAAAACATGGCATCTGCGGGGCAAAAGAAGCTTGCTGACCGATTGCGATAAGGCAGTCTAAAATAAAACAGAAATTTAATGATAAAGGTAACGTTAGCATTGAAAAAGATGGCTCCGTTGTATTTGGTGATGCCATCACAGGAAGAACCTCCTCTGAGCATGTGCGAGGACTGTAGGGAGGGGCCTCATAAGTGCCTTTCTTCTTCACGAGCGTAAATCAGCACTTCTACTTTCACTACTGAAAAAGCCCCCAGTCCACGCCCACAATTCATCACGTCCTATAAAGGCAGCGGGAGCGGTGAGAAGAAAAATGGAAACGGGATGAAATAATTATCTCAAACGAATGTATGAGATAAGAAGGGATAGGCATCGAAACTCTGGTTGAAGGCGCGATCCTTTTTTGCATTTCCCGCGCACCATTGCGAACTGCACACATCACTTTTCCAAGTTCCTCGCAGTAGGAAATGTCATTTGCTGTCTCGTAGGTGTATTCCATTCATCAATGATGATGTGGAACAAATGAGACAATGAAAGGAAGAACAAGCTAAAGGTGAGAAAAAAGTTACTATGATAAAAAATACAATGAATTCACACTGTCGTTTTTATAAGGCGTCATGCATGCAACTGAATGTGTACTTAGGCGAAACTGCCCACTCCCGGTATCTTTAACAGCTTCACACAAATTGCTTTCTCTTGCTCACTCCCCCCCCCTTCGCTAAAGCCTTCATACGTAAATGTCATACAATATGAGAACCAACCATGTGCTGAGATGTCCTGTTTGCGTGAGTACAAACATTTTATGGCCATTGATTCCCATGCGAACAGGCGCTGAATCAAGCTGATTCCGAAACTGCACTTTGCCATTCGTGCTTGAAAACACGAAAATACTGCGATCATAACATCCAATAATGGTCCAGAATCTGGAAAAGAAGTGCTATATCACGCGAATATAAAGCAGCTTAAAGTAATTATGAGCACTAGAGCAGAACGTGAACAGGGAAGTGGTCCTTGTCCGCAAGCACATTGAGTCTTCGGGCCAAGCTTCTCACTTTATAAAACACTGCACACAAAGAGCTATGCGCGACAGCTTTTAAACTCACCGATTTGCCACCACTACAGCAACAGTGGGTGCAATTTCGACACTCCAGACGGGTGCCCTAGAGTGAAGGTAGGAAATATGGCTGGCCCGCACACCACCCATCACCCAGTCGTTGTCTATCTCTACGATGTCTCCCAGAACCTAAAAAATACCAAAAATTTCCTCATATTCTAGGTACAACCTAACTTGATATTCTAAGTAATAACTTAATATTGCTGGTAATAACTTTGTCAGCAAAAAGGTTATAAGGAGCGCTTGGAGTACTGTCTGAAGATCTTTATGAGGACAGATTGTGGAAAATATTCAAATGGTTGGTAGAAAGTCATCATTCAGGTCACTGTTATAAGTTCATAATCAGTGGGATAACGGAATCAGCAGTGCGTATCGATTGGGAGACCCGTGAAATGGCGAAATCGTGAAATGAACAGAATTCGTGAAACGAATCAAATAGTATCCACTTTGCGCCTCACCTACCCGAGATGACTAAAAAAAAAACAAAAAATTCCACCAATTCCTCGTCACGATCAATTTGTACCTAAGCTCTCCCGCGTAGTACTCAGTTTCTCTAAGGCCGCGGTCATACTTTGCGTAGCTGCGTTAGTTGACGCCGGCACCGGCGTCAACTAACGCAGCTACGCAAAGTATGACCGCGGCCTAACCACACAACTATGGGAGGGGTATGCGTTAGGGCACTCGAATCAGGTCAATTACCGTGAAAAGACGACGCGCACACTTCTTCTTGCGCGAAACAGTTCACAACGATCGAGATAGCAAGACACTCGCTGTGCGCGACGAATCAGGTCAGGTCTCCTTAAGTACCCCCTATGAGCGAGGCCGACCTATGACACTTATTGCTAGCACTAAAACAGTGTTGGACACACCCCTTGCACTCCTTCACTGATGGTCGCTCGTTGTTCTGGCACCTCCAGAACAGCATTTGCTTGAGTCACGTCAATTCGTATTGAGTCCACTTGTCGAAGCATAGGTTTCTGAAATGCGCTAGAAACATTAATAGACCCTTTTTTGCATTCCACTGACTGTTCACCTTGAAATCTGCCATCATCATTTTCGTTCTTTTGTTCAACTCCTCAAGGTTGGCCGTGTCCTTTTCTTTTGCACTAGCATCCGCATCCGATGAGTCCACATCGTCGTCCGTGCTCTCCACCATCGAATCGTCGGTTGAAGCTAGTCGAGCCAGTGATTTTGAAGGAGACTTATCCCTGTAAAACCTTCCAAGTAATTTGAACTATCCGCCTACAAAGCAGATTTTTTCCCAGGATAGCAGGAACAGGTAGCTTTCGGATGTTTCACCCTCCATAACTCCATTTAGTGAATCGTTTGGCAGGTTTTGAAATCAGCGTTCAAAAGCACGTCAATTTATATGCGTTTTACTGCAAAAAAAAAACTACTTTGACATGACATTCTTTTCTGGCGTGCTTGGGGTCTTGAGGGTTATGCCCAGCGACTCTTTAACTTATGCGGAAGTTACTGTGACAGGTCACCTTTGACGTCACCAGTTACTGGCATTCTTTCACGGCTTTTCACGGACGTCCTAATTCATACACACTCGCGCGCTAAGAGTTTCATTTCTGCTCTTGTCGTGTGGTGCGCTCTCCAAGGGTTGAACCCTAGTTCCAGGACTAAGTTTAGGCTTTTTGCCGCTTTCTTCAACAGTCCGCGCTCCAGCCGGCTGAATACAACCAACGAATTCAAGTCGTCCCATAAAGCTGCGGTCATACTCAGCGCCGACAGGACGTGGCTGTATTCACAGGCAGCGGAGCAGAGTGACATGGGGACGAGCAGAAACGACGCAGGGGACGAGGCAGGAGGGGAAAGGCGGAAACGCAGAGACACGCAGCCACGTCGTTCTGCCGCCACCGCAGAGTATGGATGCGGCCTGATCCCCCTGTACATATCGAGTGTTTTCGGTCAAGAGCGCCACCCAAACATGATTCTGGAGGCCGTGGGGCCATTAATTCTCAGATGGTACGGCCTGAACTTCGTCTTTGAGAGCAAAAGGTTGAAAATGGTATCGTAACAAGCAAGACATGGTAAAAGGGATCCTACATTCTGATGTCTTCCACTTACTCAGGTAGCACTACTTCACTGCAAATCATCCCAAGAATCATTAATGACAATTCAAGAAGTTCTGAACCTGTACTTCATACCCAGAAATCCTTGTTGATAGAAAGCGTCAAAGTGAAGGAGTTGAGTGTTTTATGACGGAGCCTACCAGACCCACATGGTGTCTCCCGAGGTGGGTGAAACAACTCATTGCAAAAAGGGTTTTCATGTGAGAACTGGCTCATTAACCGCTGTGCTCTCTTCCTTGCCCTAGGTGTAGCTTAGCGCTAGAGCTACGCTTCCCTCATCATACCTCAAGATGGACTTACTATGTCTTCATGTAACGTGAATAGCGACGTAGCTCTGGAACAAAAGCAGCGCAGCACAGAACTTGCGGCGCGCTCAAGTCAGGTTGATGCCAGCAGATGTGCCGTTTACCTCGATTCCCGCTTAAAGGAATCGTCCACGGAAAATGAGTTTTTGTGTTACCCATATATTTATGTTGTATTTGCCTAATGTTGGCCTCATGCAAAATTTCACGCGAAAAAGTGTGAATCTGGCTGAGATACAGCACCACAAGGTGCGGTCCCAGTGGGCGGGGCCTCCGTGTAAAAGCCTCGTACCGCGTCCGCCGTGGTCGG
The DNA here is from genome assembly GCA_963978905.1 of Trichostrongylus colubriformis. Lineage (NCBI taxonomy): Eukaryota > Metazoa > Nematoda > Chromadorea > Rhabditida > Trichostrongylidae > Trichostrongylus > Trichostrongylus colubriformis. Next base: position 35,861,343 of record OZ022259.1, read on the forward strand.
AGACGCATTGTAGGAACAGAAGGTTACGTAAACAGTCCTACTCTCCGTTCCCAACGGCGGCGGAAGACGGGACGAGGCTTTTACACGGAGGCCCCGCCCACTGGGACCGCACTTTGTGGTGCTGTATCTCAGCCGGATTCATATTTTTTCGCGTGAAATTTTGCATGAGGCCAACATTAGGCAAATACAACATAAACATATGGGTAACACAAAAACTCATTTTCCGTGGACGATTCCTTTAAATATATAGCGGGCGGCAGGCTGCATTCCGACGCAACGTTACATGGGCTTGCGGACCGTGAATTTTGACAATGCTGAAGTAGGAATGATCCTTAGAGGAGTCATATCAACGAGATGGTGATAGCTAATGAAGCTTTAATGGGTCAAAAGACTTCAACCGTACCGCGTGGCAGCATCGTCAGAATCCGACGGCATTGGTTCGTCGGGCTGATTTGAAGCTCTGAAAAATCTTGTCTGGGGCGATATTAACAGGAAAATGTTGATATGACATTTACTGATCACTCATCACTTCAAAATTTATCGTAACTTACTGGGCTTTCATCTGCACAGGAGGTGGCGCCGGAGCGGGTTCATCATCAACTGTTGATCCCAGAAATATCGGTTGGATACGACGTTTCCCATCCGATGTGCGAACCTTCCCATGGATTGATAATTAAGAGAGGTCATTACAAGATTTTATAATTTGATTACTTGATTATCATTGCCATTACCTCTCAGCTACTCTGAATCAAGTCTCACACCCAAATTCACGTAAACACGACCATGGAGTGCTTACTCGAATTCACCACCTCAACTAAACTGCTGCTATTTTTCATTCATTAGAGGAATCACTACTCACGAAAAGACGTAGCGTTGGTTCAGAGCACGCCATCGTACAAAATGCGCGGCGTGCCGCGCGCGGCAGTAGGACCAACTGTTAACCCAGGGGCGCCCGTGGGCGTGCAAACGTATCAAGCACAGCAGACCAAAAATGCAACAACGAGCTCACATAGTGCTCTGCAAATAAATGACCAGGTTTTTTGCTAGGTCCGTATAACGTTGTTAAACTGGTCTCTGGAAGCGGGTTCTGTTGACTACACACACAACCTTCGCTCACCTCCATCTGCTGTTGCCTTTGCTCAGTCAGCGCTTTCGAGGCAGCACGTTGTGTTGGTGTCGTCGATTCTGGAATCTTGGCAGGTTCTTTTGGCACTGCTGCTTCCGCCTAAGTACTCTTTGTCCATAATCAGTACAAAATCGCATAAGCTTTTAAGTAAAGACCTTTCTGGTGGCCATGAGTTCTTCTGGCGAATCGATGAATGAGTTCGTCTTCGTAGGTGTGTCTACCGACACTCCGTTACTCTGATTACAGTATTGAGCTGGCCGAATTTTGTACAGCGATTCACAGACATTCCCCTGAAATCATCATTCCTGAGAAGGACTCGTACAAGCCGAAAAGTGGAAGAACTTTCTTATTGGTTACACATTTTCATCGTCAGGGAACCAATACGACTTTTCATTCGAGTGAGTTTAGGATGCAACTATCAGTACATCGCATAGTTGAAGCAGTTCATTGCCTCAAGGGCACGCAAGCCTATTAAGCGATGTAAACAGAGCTATTTTTGTTCGAATTGTAATTGTTCTCAGAGATCTTGGGCTGTGTGCAAAATAGTAAATCCGCGTATCTCCGGAATTGTGACCTGTGTAAAAGGATACGTTTCGATCACGAGGAGTGTGAAATTGTAGAAATGCGAATCTGTGTTTTTGCGGGATTGCGGAGTTGTGGAATCACTAATTCTTCAATTCTCTCGACTAGCCAGAACCTGGGTATCGGAACGTATGTAATTTTTTTCGTACAATCCACCATTCCGCATAACCACAAAACGCATACTCTACGTTCTCTCAACCTACACGTTTTTCATTTTCCACAACGCCCAAAATTCAGCAAAAACACAAATCCCTTCACATAAAACGCTGCCTTTTAACTCTGAGCAAGTCATAGACTGGGTACTGGAGTTTATCACAGATGAAACCCCATGCTGACCACAGCGTATGATTTCCAACCCTTCACTAACGGGTATAGCGGATCTGTCGCGGGAATGAGAGCGAGTGGCGCGTTCTGGGCCTTGAATTGAAATAATGCAGGCGATATATTAGGTTGTTCGGAAAGAAATGCGCGTTGAGTTTCTTGACTTTGTTTACTTATTTCTCTCTTAATGTGGAAGATTTTTCAAACAGTTTTGTCCATTGAGAAGAGATTTTTATCGTGCATCCTTTGGTATATTTTTGTATATTTTTGAATGCATATAATATTTATAATATATTTTTGAAAATAGGTGCCGCACCAGCCGAGCGACGCAAACAAGGCAACACGAGTGGCAATGGCCGGAATTCTTCTTCGTCGCTCCAAGAACGGCGGTTTTTTCGACTCTGTTGTTACATCAGATGAGAAATGGATCTGCTTCGACAACGCAACGCGAAAAAAGACAGTGGTCAAACGCCGGGGACACTCCAAAACCTACTCCGAAACCGGATATACACGGCAAAAAGGTGGTGCTCTGTATTTGGTGAAGCAGCAAAGGTTTGGAGTACTTTAGAGTTCTGGATTCGAGTCAAACGGTTACGGAGGACATCTACAAAGACCAGTTGAACCGCGTGGACCAAGCACTGCGTCGTCAAGGTGTCGAATCGACGTCGACAAAATTCCTCCACGACAACGCTCGTCGACATGTCGCGAAAATCACTTTGTAAAAAAATGAGGAATTTGGCTGGGAAGTCTCGCCTCATCCGCCATACAGCCCAGACCTAGCACCACCCGACTACCATCTGTTCCGGTCGATGCAGCACTCCCTGGCTGAGAAAAAGTTCACAAATCACGAAAAACTCCACCTCTGGATGTCCAACCTTTGAGTAGCAGCCGGCCGATTTATTCGAAAGAGGAATCCATTCTTTGCATAAACGTTGGCAACAAGTCATTGGTAGTAATGGAGATTATCTTTTGAATCGATCTTGTTTACTTTCGTTTTTATAATAAAAAAATTTTTGAACTCAAACGCGCATTTCTTTCCGAGCAACCTAATAGATAGATCGTGAGAGCCGATAAGAGCATGCATTCCCACCGTATCTCACACCACGAAACCAACGAAAAATTTCTTGTTAAAGTGAAAGAACAAACTAAACGAAGAAGCGCGCAATGAGTCCACTCCAGAGACTCTGAAAGCGAATGAAAAAAGCGGGCGAAACGTTGCACTTTAGGCGTTGCGGTCGTGAAAAAGGCTTGAAAGCCGGATGACCAAAATAGGATATTCAGAACGCGTCACAAATAAACCACAAGATGGCTTCCGCTTACAGTTATTTTCCAATCCTGTTAACTTTGTATTGTAAATATTAAATATGCATTTATGTATATAGTTGTGAGAAGACGGTAGCAACGTCTTCTACCGAAAAATAAAGCAATGGTAAATAATTTTTGATGTTTTCAATTTTGTGAATCAAAGACTTTGAAAAATGAATATCTGCTTATGCTTTTACCTTCACGGTTCGATGGCGTTACTGGTCAACCGGCTCAACACGCATAGATGAGAGTGCTAATGAGCTATTGTAAATATAGTATTCAAATAGTCTTAGTGTGAGGATTTATCACTTATAACTGGAAACATAGTCGAGTCCCGTCCGGGACGAAGCTTTTACCCTTAACTCGGCACCCTTGTAACGATGACAGATGAATAATGAAATGATGAGGAAAATCCGCCCACCATCTTCTGCGGTGATAACATTGTGCCGAGTTCTTTCTCCCGAAAGGACAGATATTTAATGGAACCGTCCTGGGATGACACCACCAAATCCGTACCACGCCATGACATATCCGTCACAGAATGCTTGAACAGACGTTGCAGTACTACGACAGGACGCTTCACGCGCGGCAAAACCCACACTGAGAGGGACTTGTCACGTGATCCTATTGCGACACAAGTTACCTAAAGATACAAGGTAGAGAAAAGAACAACAAAAGCAGTTTAGAGGAAAAGACCAAACAGCATCGAAATGATGAAGGTCTCAGCTACAGTCCATTTCGGAGCGCCTTATAGGGCGTGGCCTACGGACTTGAGTGAATGGCGAGAGTGAGAGTACGTGGCAAGACTGAGAGTGTGTGGCGGGGTGAGGGAGTTTGATACTCTCATCCAAGTCCGTAGGCTACGCCCTATCAGGCGCTCCGAAATGGACTGTAAAGGATGAGGTTACCTGGATAGTTTTGCCAGTGTAGTCCACATATGACAAAAGACGAGGGCATGCCCGAATCGCGGTCACCGCCTGAATAAATAGATTTAATTGTGGGAAATATTTTTCGCGGAAATACACGTGCAAAAAATTTCAAAAGTATGTCATAATCCATTCACGGCAATGGAACAGAGCAGTGCCACACAGTGCTTAACGAGGTCACATTATGCTTTCACAAACACGAGAAGTTCGGGGCGACATATCAAAATTGGTTACTGTGGGGTTATGAGTGAAGTTGCATTCACGCTCAGCGACGTGATCGATGCAACGCAAACTCCAACGCAGTATTGCGACTGCTACTCCGCATCGCATAGTATAAATAAAATCTGGCAAATTGTGGAATATGAAGATAAAAAAAAGGGGGTGTTCAGAGTGTTCACGGTAGAGAAAGAACGAAATGAAACGGCGAAAAAAGCAAGAAATAGGATTACCCCTCCCCCCTCCCCCCCCCCCTTCGTTTCTCTCTCGCGCCTCCCTGTATCACTAACCTGGGTAGACTACACAGGAGGAGAGGCAATCAGCGAACGCGTCTCGTTCTCGCCCGCAACGCCTGGCTGATGAACTGCAAAACGACACGACTTGCTGCGGGATCGTTATAAGACCCCAAGCCGCGCGTTTTCAGAGTTTCGCTACACATAACCTCTTCTAAACTGGGACGTTTGTTCTTCGAAGAGCATGCATTCCCAGTTCTCACTTTTCCTGACCCCTCCCGGTGACATTAGGCTTGCAACAGGAACGCGTGAAACAGCTCCTCTAATCACTCAAAAACACCCAGAACTGTCACATGGTATCGTCAGTCTCTTAAATATAGGAATAAATTTATCACAGGAACAATAAAACCTAGAACTCACTCGTCGATGGCCGACCAGATCGAGCTCAGTGTCCCAATCTTTGCGCATGATGATTTGCGCGGTTGGACCCTGATTATTCATAGCGCACGGTGCAAAAAGAAACTGTCCATCAGGGGACCAGTCCAGACGGGAAAACATCGTAGTTTGACTGCTCTGAAAACTTTTCACGGATATTTCCTACTTGAGTAATTCTTCATAGGAAAATTTGAAAGAGAATCCACAAAAACCTCAATCTCTCACCTGGCTAAACGGCTTCGTTATTACCGTATCGCACTGCCAATTATCAGTGGTCCACAAACGAAGAGACTTGAAAAAATCTCGGATGAGAATTTGAACCTGCAGCTTACTACGACGTTCTAAAGCCAACCTTATCAGCTGATTGGGTAGCTAAGTATTTGCCTATAGGATCCCAGCTGAGTCCTTTCACTGGACCATTGTGCCCACCACGTGATGTGTCCAGCACCACTATCCTTTCTAAACCAAGAATATTCATACCAGAAGTGAATGAACCGTATAATCAATATTATTACAAAAACGAACTACAGAATAAAGAACTCAGAAAAACTAAAAGAACAAGTACCCAGCAAACAAATAATATCAATAAAAGTTCTTCACTTCCCTTATTATTATTAGGTGTGGCGTTCGTTCAACTGACCTGGCAGCTTTTTTGCGTTCCACACCACCACTGTATTATCCATAGAAGCTGATGCTAGATAACGTCCGTCACTTGACCATTCGACGCTCAATACCTAACAAATCCAGTTCAAAAGCAAAAGTTGTTCCTACACGGAAAAAATTACAAAAAAGTACCTCCATAGAATGGGTGTGGAGTGTATGAGTTAGTCGGTATTTCTCCACATTCACCACGGATTTGCTCCCTATTGAACCGGCCGAATGCACACGACCTCCTTAAAAACGCTTATAAATAAAATAATTAACTTACTGATTGCGAAAGTAAAGTGAAGTGTGGCAACAGCAGGTGGCGTCAATATCACGCACATGTCCAGGCAACCGGCCGGAATCAGATATATCTCAATCAGCTCATTCAAGCTTTCTATCTTCGTTTCTAAACCTATAAGCAGCAAATTCTTCTCTGTTCGAGAATGTTGATTCGTACGCTGCCTTGCCCCAAAATGGTTACGCATTTCAGCAGTACCACAATAAATGCAGTATGCGTGGCGCATCTTACTAAGGAAAGCCCAGTGTCTCATATATTCTCTCCTGTTTCTATGGAAGATAACAGGGAAATACTTGCAGTGGGGTGTAGAATATGGGTATGCATGAGACTGCTCAAGCAATGTAATGATGGTATAATAAGCAGTAGTCAGTCACATCGCAAGATGAGGTGACTGGCGTGACATGTTCTTCTTAAATGGTGATATAAATTTAAAAGAGATTACGTGTGGGGGAAAATGAAGTCGAATGGTGCTTCCTAGGGTTTCATAGCCGATTCGTCCAGGTGGATTCGGTGCGGTGCACGCTCAAAGAGGAGGCATCCACCGCACCGAATCCAACCGGAAGAATCGGCTATTGAAGACGGGGCAAAACTGGCATATTGTTGGCTTTCCTCGCCGTCTTGAGTCCCTTGAGTCATGTAGAGGGCAAATAAAGCTTCGGTAAGGACCAATAGTCGTGGGAGGATTCTTTACCCAATTTTTAAACTTCTCGCTCAGTCCTCTCCTAGTATTGTAATACTTAACACCTCTACTTCCACATCCCACAGCCCGTCAAAGTTACCCCTGGAGTTGCCTTTATTGTCTCCTTATTGCTGGAAGGAACTAGATTATAGATATAGACACGAAACAAGAAATTCAGTGTTGATACACTTACGTCGCTTATTCTGATCTCAACCCAGCAACGATAACACCTGTAGCAATATTGCCGCATCCTATTGAAATCTTACGATGTAATATTAAGTATAAACTTATATTATGCATAAAGATCCCATATTTTCACCATTTTACGCATGTAACAAGAATAAATTGTGAGATTACTTACCGTACTCATAGATGGTAATTACCTTGTCATCAGACGCACAGGCTAACAGGTCACCATTATGCGACCACCGCACACAGTTTACACCGGCTAGAAGGTTGCAAGTTTCCATACAAAGCAATCTCTTCACTGTAGACATTTTATGAGATTCCTTTCCCTTACCTTGATGTTGTATTCTTGCCAAAATTTTATGACAAGCCGTGTCGGCATAGGATTTCTCGCTTTGGATGGGACGTAGATTCCAGATGATCACCAGACCACAGCCTCCGACCTAATATCAAAAGTCTTGAATGATTTACAGACCATCAGATGATTGCGTGACTCGAGTATAGTACCTATGCCATTCAAAGCCGAGCAGTGGCAGAGTGAACTGCAACGCCTCACCACTCAAAGCCATGCTACTGCTCAACCTTGTCTTGCTGTCGATGACGTAAGGAACATCGAAAGGTGACTCAGTGGCGCTAAGCATGCTACGACGTTACCCTATATGCAATTCCAGCCGCTCAAAGGTACCGGGTAAGGAGAACTGGGAAAACATATTCCTAATGAACGGAGAGATGATCTGTGGCAAATGTCCCATTGAAAAAGCGTGCATTCACTCATTCGTCGCTATCTCGCAGCGCTATCCTAGGCGAGATGTGTTGTGAGGGTGAGGCTACATTCGTGGCTGGCTGACCATACCCCTTAAAGGCACCGGGAGGGGGGCAAGGGCGGAATAACGTCTACAAAAACAATGGCGTCTGAAAACAAACATATGGGTTCGGTAGATACAATGTGTAACGAAACCGGCGTTGAAAAACGCGCCATAGGGCGCTATTTGCCCCCAGGGCGCGCTTCTGTCCGAACTGCAAGCTTCCATGGCCGAGCCACGCTTCGTTCATTTTAAAGCTTGTCTTCGGCCTGATGTAACCTTATTTTTGAATTATTTCCTCTTTAGACTGTTTTCTAGTGACATATTTTACTTGTTCTTATGGATCTTCTTAATTGTGCATTTCTACACCTGAAAATCTCAGGGTCAAAAAAGTCGGGAGGAGACGCAACTTTGCGTCGACGTCGAAGCTCCTTTCCCTTACTAGGCTAAGGCTAAAATTGATATCCCCTCCTCCCACATTAAAAAGCATCTGTCAAAGCATAGGTCTCATCTGCTTTAGCCTAACCCTAGGAAGGGAAAGAAGCTTTGAAGTGGGTGAATATTTTGCGTCTCCCCCCCCCGACTTAATTTGACCCGTAAGTACATCTAGAAACAATATAAGAAAGAACAAAGTAAAAATCAAAAGGAAAAAACAAATCTATAATAGAACCATCCTCTTTTGGCACCATGCCATGGCGTCAAATTGGCGAGTTTGTGCAATGGCGGCCACTCAAACTCGTCCACACTGCGTCTGTTCTACAGTAAGCCAAAATTACCCCCTCCTGGTGTCTTTAACCATCATCTAGAGCACAGCTAGTGATGCAGAGGAGGTGAAAAGGAAAAAGTGATAAAGGGGGTCCTCGGGTTTCGGTTTTTCTGAATTTTGACGGTTTCGTTCCGTTCCTTCTACTGCTACAGCATTACGCGACTCGACCCTAATAACCTGCAATAACTCTCCACAATCTACCAAAAATATTCCCGACGGTGATTCAAAATTCATGATGAACAACCCGGAAAATCTTCAATAAAACTTTCAGATTTTCACTGAGATATTCATTGGTCTCTATTTTCGCTATGGCAAAAGGTGGCACATTTCCCACCAGACGATACAAAGTCAGGCAAGCAAGATGTCTGACGGTACTACTACTCATCATCCGTGCCTTCTTCAATTAAAGACACCAGAAGGGGGTAATTTTGGCCTACGGTAGAACAGACGTAGTGTGGACGAGTTAAAGTGGCCGCCACTACACAAACTCGCCAATTTGACGCCTTGGCATGTGCCAAGAGAAGATTTTTCTATTATAGATTTGTCTTTTCCTGTTACTTTTTCCTTTGTTCTTTCTTATATTGTTTCTAGCTGTAATTACATGATGCTAATGTAGTTGGGAATGACCACTCCACTACGCTGCGAGTCAGGTGCTACAACTAACGTTGGACCGCGGCCCGTCTCCTGCAGCGGACAACACGGAAAGTCAGTGCGATGGTGCGAATGAGGCGCGAATACACACCGCAGCGATGCACTTTTGAATTCGGGTTTTTCCACCGATTATCGCTTCTGACCTTCTGCGTTCGTCACAAAATGCTCGTTTCTTTGTATTTTTCTCTTGTTTCGGACCCCTTCCGGTTCCTTTGAAGTAAAAAAGAAACAGAAAGAAATAAGCGCAATCTAATTGAATAAAGTCACAAACTAAAGATTTTATACTAGGTTGTTGCAAAATTAATTTCGGTTTTAAGGTATGTATAAATAAGTAGATTTTTTACCCTGAACTATTCCATCCCAAGGAACGCCAGGCATACCATTTGGTGGGTTTTTTTCTGCTCTTTCAGAAACCTCTATGAATGTCGCTCTAAGTTTTCCAGCCGGCCTTTTCCAGGGCTGCGTATAATCATGAACCGACGCGACTATCGAGTCATCATGCTTTATGAGTTTAAATTGGAACACTCCGTAGCGGAGGCAGCTCGTAATCTCAGCAGTGTTTTTGGGACGAATTGTCCTTGCGAACGAACAGTGGAGCTCTGGTTTAAAAAATTTGCTTCTGGCGATTTTGATCTCGAAGAGAAGTCGGGTCGCGGCCGCAGGTCATCGCTTAATGATCAAGATTTAAGGAGAGCCGTCGAAGCAAATCCGGAGACGAATACTCTTACGTTAGCAGAAGACCTAGGCGTACATTACTCTACAGTGGCCAGACATTTGCTGACAATCGGCAAGGTGAAGAAGATGTCGAAGTGGGTGCCTCATGACCTGACCGATGAGCAGCGTTTGGCACGTTTCGACACCTGCTCTAATCTCCTAGTTCGCCATAAAAATGAGCCATTTGTAAACCGTATTATAACTGTAGATGAAAAATGGGTTCTTTATGATAACAGGAAGCGGGGATTAGTCTGGGTAGATAGGGATGCTCCTCCAAAAACTTTTCCTAAACCCGACCTTCACCCTAAAAAGGTTATGATTACTGTGTGGTGGTGTTGTAAAGGTGTAATCCATTACAGTTTCTTGCAACCTGGTCAGCCAGTCACAGCAGAGTCTTCCTGTTGTGATCTGGAGCAAATGTATAGAAAGTTGCAAAAACTGTGGCCGGCGGTAGTGAATAGAGGAGGGCCGATCCTGTTGCAGGACAACGCAAGGCCACACACCTCACAAATCACTCGGCAAAAATTGACCCACTTGGGTATAGAAGTTCTCCCTCACCCAGCGTATTCTCCCGACCTTTCCCCAACAGACTATCACTTTTTTCGAGCCCTCAATTCTCATCTGCGTCAGAAGCAATTTACTAATTTAGACGATGTTGAATGTGCCTTCCTTGACTTCGTTGATTCTCGTGATAGTAGTTTTTATAGTGAAGGCTTAGATTTATTGCCTGTTCGTTGGCAAAAGTGTGTAGATTCTGATGGTTTTTACTTCGATTAATAAACTTGTGTTTAAGCTGAGTTATAGTAGTTTGAAGTATGCGGTCCATTTCCGAAATTAATTTTGCGACAACCTAATATTTCAAGTAAAATGCAGTTCACGAGAATGCCGTAATGAAATCGGATTATGTGGCATGACCCAAAATTTTTGGAGACCGCTCTAACTCGTTAGAGGGAACAGATGTTTTTTCTCTCTGGGAGTAGGAAGACGTAGTGATTCCACGACCAATGAAAACCATGGTAAATGCAGAGATGTTGTATGGCGCACTGGAAGCTGTGCTGTATGGCGCACTGGAAGCAGCTTTTAACAATCAAATTGTGGAGTTCCCCAGAAGAGACAGGGCCATATAAGCGCGTATCGCTGTCAGTACCACAAATCCACGTAGTTCTACACAACACCCACCTTTGAGGCGTTCGCGCGAAACATGGAGTAAAGATCACGAAAATAGTACCGTGTTTCCGAGTTAGCCTTCAGCCATTTAACTTCGTATTCTTTATTACTACCGCATTCTTGTATCTCTTTTCTGGTGATTTCAAAATGGTGACGAGGTCATCGCGCCTGCTTCATTTGAAGTTAAAGGCTGTGATAGGGGAAATTCGGACGAAGAGTGAAAAAAGCAGTGAATGTGAAAGTCGAGGTGTCTAGTAATAATACAGTAAAGAAAAAACGGATGGAATTTGCAGAGACCCGGGAACTAGGACCCCTCCCCACCGTTGATCCTCGTCGAGGAGCCTTCTCGTAAGGAGGCAGGTAGACCGGACGAATTCTCCATTGGCGTGTTGCCATGCCGTAAACACGAAGGGATGTTCGGAAATGAGAGAGCATCCTTTTTCCGGAGTGAGCTTCAAGCTAAAACTGAGGAAGCGGGTCGCGATACCTTCCATTCCCACCTCCGCATCAGATGCTAGGAGGCGGACCGAGCCATGAAAGGCGGAGCTAAAAAAGCCGCCTCTGCCACAGCTCCGAGGCGCGAAAACGGGGGATTTCGCCGTAGATAGGCCTCCTGGATTCTTAGTCTTAGGTGAATGACTCCTTTTAGCGATTCCCCATCACTCATATTATCACTATCACTGTCTTTAAATGTACGAAACAACCAAAAGGAGGTGGGCATGTCTGTGATGGGCGTAGCCGTACCAGATAGTTACGTCCTCACCCTCTGAGCGACTTCCATTTCCACTACAGTGCGTTTCATAATTATAAGGTCACCCCTGAATTTCAAGTTTTCTCAACATCACATCATTAAGGAATCTTTTCAGTCTCATAGACGGATTCCTCACCTGAAATAATCCCCGTATCCGATTTCTGGTTGCAGTCTCGTTAACCTTATGTTTTTAAGAGTATTTTTCGTTTTTTGCACCGTTTCATAATTATAAGGTCACCCAGAAAAAAGGAAAAAAGTTGAGGCTCCAGAAACTTTGTGAAGGTGGGTATGTCTCCCAAATACATCTTCAAGATACATGCTCAATCGTCTTAAGACTAGCTGCTATGTTCCGAAAGAAAAGCCCAGATTTGGGATTCTCGTGGTGCTAGGCTCAGTTTGAGAGCCATTCCAAAAAATCGGAAGATTCCTGTGCTCAGTTAGATAACATTTGAGTCATTTAGTGCTTTCAGATGTTTTTCAGGCTCTGGTCTCCGACAGAGATCATTGTCATTAACGAGAAGGGGTTTTGGGGGCCACTTCCTACAGCACCTCCTCCTCCGTGGATCAGATTTGTTTAGAGCGTAACCATTCATCCACAGCGTGTACAGCAGCGAGGAAGAGCAGAAACATCGCCAAAGAAGCAATGAAGTGGTTTACGATTCCTACAGCACACCATAAGGCGCCACGACTTCAATTCACAAAGTTGCGCTTGAGCACAGATTGAACGAAACTGCATTTGCATAGCTGTTGCACCCTGCATGCGAATAACTCCATCTGAATGGTATTTTTCAGTCTGAAAATATTCTATTTGTATGGTGCTGACGGGTAGAGGTAGTGCTAGTTGGTTTGAGAAGTGCGCCGATCTAGCGGAGCCTTGGCAATTTTTGTGGGAAAAGGGTAATGGCCAAAGTGGTTTTCGGCAAAGAGGTTGCATGGAACCTTGCCTTCGAAACCTGCAGAATGGACTCCAGAGACTGCTAGAAGGTCTTAGGAAGAAATCGGTTGCCTATTGGAGCCAACCGGCTCTTCATAATAGCGTTCCAAAGTACGACAATGATGTTGCTCACGTAGGTCGCTCGACGGACTTGTGGTTGATGTTCCGAAATGCGGACGTCCAGGCATAGATAACATGTAGTCTTGATCTCAGCTCTATCAAGAAGATCTAGAAGACATGGTCTCAAATATTTACCCCAATTATCGCTAGTTCTGGAAAGCAAAATCGCTAAAGCAGGCAATCGTTGAAAAACTGGAACAAAATCTGTAGTAAGGTTCTTCAAAATTTTGTTTCTGCTCCACCGAATCTGCTAGACAATGTCGCTCTTGAACAGGAAGGAGCCACAGATTGTTAGCTCCTCCGCATGTCTGTTAACTCTAGCAAATTTTCAATTTCTTCGGGGTGACCTTATATGTAATTATGAAACGGCTCATAAATCAGAAAATGTTCATAAAAATGTCGGGTTGGAAGGTAATGACATCAAAACTAGTATGGCAGGGTTTTCTGTGGTGAGGAATCTATAAAAAATACTTAAAAAATTTTCTGCTGGCTGTATCTTCTGAAAACCGAAAATTTGGGGGTGACCTTATAATTATGAAACGCACTGTACATATATACTCATATGGTCACTGTGAAAAATAAGCAAACACCTACATCACCTTGCCCACATGTTGCTAGCTTATCCATCGTTGGATGGATATCCACAGAGTAGATTGCACCACCTAAAATGCGAAAATAAAGTTTCCAAAAAAAGGGAGATAGAAAAGTAAAAAGTAAGCCGCGACAAACAAAACCAAATCTTAGAAAAAGAAACGCATCTCACCTTCATGATGAACCCATGTCGGATTGGTGAGATGCATCTTATAAATAAACTACTGCACACACCTCGAGCTCCTTTTTCGGATGTGAACCCTGGAGTAAATTTTGAACATACAGCTGAGTACATCATACAACCAGCTGAGAAGCTCTACAACCATTCACGCATGTCAGAATAGACTCAAGCGATGCCCAAGTTACATACTGCACTACATACATAGTTACACGTCGCAACAAGGCTTCTGCAGCCATCGTTTCCATGTTTTATGGGATGGGTGGTCTCGAGTGCAGTGGGACGATAAGTTACATACTGCACTTAAACCTGCCCAAAGATTGAAAATTTCTTGAAAAGTAACAACGTTTGAAATAGATATTGAAAACCACAAACTGCACACAAATCAAGGTTGTTCTTCATGTTTATGGAGTAATATGCAAAAAAAGAACAGAAAAACATACATTTAAGAAGCTCCATAAACTGTTGAACATTATGAGGTATGGATCATGGGTGTACAAAAAAGTAGCACTGCGAACTGCTATAATTCGACAAAGTTCAAATTGAGTTGAATTTGGGCGACATGGCTACTCCAAACCTCAGGCACGGGACACGTGAGGCTGCCCTCTTATTGGGAGAACGCGCCACCAACCGATCATAAGCGGCACTCACGTGCACTTAGGCCGCGTTCATACTTTGTGCACCAAATACTCTTCAAACAAATTCAGGATTATCTATATGAATTTTAGCAGTTGTTGCAAAACAGTAAATATTCCAGCAAAAAAAAATGGAAGAGAAACAAAGCGAGTGAGGTTGCATTCGTACTTTGCGTGTTTTGCGTTGCAAAACATGCCGCAACAAAGCTTCTGCAGCCAACGTCCATGTTGTATGGGATGGGTGTTCTCGAGTGCAGCGGGACGAGATACGTGCGAGCTAAGAGGCCTGATTTGGCACGGTCCCGAAACTACCACATATCTTACGCCTTATTTAAACGTTGGACGGGATGACCGACTCACCAACCAACTACATACGGCGCCCCTAGCTCGCACGCATTGCATCGCAAGCCACATGCCGCAGTGCGAAATCCTGCTCTAACGACACGTACGCGAGTGCACTTGCCAGAAGTGAGAAGCCTTCGTTGCATTCGTGGTACGACCACTGCAAAGTATGAGCGCACCCTGGGAAAAATAACATTCCCCATGCAGTCACTTCTAAGTATAGGACTTCTTTGTCTTAGAGCATAAATCGTACTATGAAACAAATACTATGCAAATACACATCACATCTAATCTCATAATGACGGTAGTGGATTCGCATAAGAGGAGGTTTATATGCACGTAGGCAACATCTTGGAGGAAAACCTTATCTGAGGTTACCAGCGATAAATATAAAACACATCATCAAGTGTACCAACTGAAACCAAATAAAACACCTTGGTTTATATATACAAACTCTGAGGAATTTTTTGGGGTTAGGTTTTTCGTACGCAAACATATTTAATTATTACCACAATATGAGTCACTGACAAGGCCGTATAAAGAGCAGTAAAGCACATAATGCACAAATTTAACACATGCCGGTATTATACAGAACCAACGGGGAACATATCACATCTAAATATTGGTAGATCTCAGAATCATTACCGTACCACAATATTGTTGAGCGGCCATTTTTTTACATTTGTCGAAAAGCTGGCCTGTTAGTGAGATAAGGATCTTCAGATCTGCACAACGTGGTGGTTCTTCAAAAATTGCTTCAGGGGTTGAGTTGAATATTTAGGACGTAACTATTTTTGTGTTAAAATTTTTGCTGTAAATGTAGGGGAAAAGATAATCAAATTGATACTCAGTGGATTTTCTGAGTACTAATGCTGCTAAAAATGTATCTCGAAAAAACTTCCAGGCACTTGTAACAGCACGGGGTCTGCCAAACAAGGCATCCCGCAGGATTACCCTCCTAATACTTGCGAATCAATGAGAACTTGCTATTCCTCAATATGGTATCTGGAAGTTACTGATGACACACGCATCTCTCCTGTGCTACGATAAAGATTCCGACCAGTTACATAAATAGTACAATAAATACATCATGTCCAGAGACACGTTCATGACCGGAAGTTCGAAAAGGGACGAGAAATCTCGTAAAAGCCAAATAAAAGCAGCATGCAATTCAAAAACATGCAGGATCAATTCTGAAGAAATGTGGAAAAGAAAATGAAAGATGCAAAGGGAATTTTTCATAGTACTCACCTTGAAAAATATAGAGTGCAAATCTTCACTCAACATACAGACAAAATATTGTCTATAGGGAACTCAAAAGACCACCGACAAAAGTCAACACTTTTGTTCTCCACTTCTGAAGTCTGTTCCGGTATAACATGCTGTAGATTTGAAAGATTTGCACTTTGAGAAATAAAAATAGAAAGATTACTGGCGGAATCCGGCTGCTCTGCGGTATATAGGTTTGCTGTCATAACTGAAGTACTACTAAGATAATAATCGCCTAATGAAGGACTTCGTGAACTGATTGACAGATGCCTCCACCTCATCCAGCGAGGAGGCAATCCTGGTGACATCTGCTGAGGCGCACCTACGAGGCACTTGTGTTAGTGCTACAGCTCATTGTACGATCTCTACCATGAAACTGACGTTTTGGAGGCTGCTGCACTGGTACGCAGGCGTGCAGGAGATATACCTATAAACATATTTATGAACAATATAACCAATAAATTGAGACAAAACTCCGTCCGCCAGAGGTAAAAATCATGACCAAAAGACGAGAACCGCCCTAAAGTAGTAAAAGGATGGGTTTTGTGCTCAGGCAGTAAAATATTCTCACTAAAAACGCTGAGACTTCAAGGACATGTCGAGTGCCGTGATATGCAGTGAGAGGCACATCCTAGAGCTCTTTAGCGAACCCATGCGTCAATACTTTGGTCAAGCATGGATCGTTTTACAGAAAACCTAACGATAGTAAAGTCCTTTTTTTGAGCAGAGGAAAAATCGTTAATCGATAAGTATACATGGTATTGGATAGCGGTATGGATAATCATATGTAGTACTTACAAGGGGAGGATTTCAACTTTCCATAGAGCTTTGAGAAAAGAGATCCGGATGGATCGATAAGCTCCGGATATTGATAGTAACTGTGAAAAGCAAAATTGCAAAATGCAAATCTGAAGTGAATTAAAAGGGTCAAAGGTTGACTGTGACATCTCATTGGAGAAGCACTTTGCCATCAGCATGGCCGTTGCTGCTCTAGCATCGGTCACCGTAGCTAAAGGTTTGCTCCCACCACCCCTATCCTGCAGATCTGGAACACTACCATTTAGCTACGGTTACGGTGTCGGTGCAGATTTTGTTGCATTTGTGTTTCATTGTCAGTGAGTATTTTCACTTCACCTTTGCACGTTTCAGCAACATGCATGCGTGAGATGAAACGTATACTCGTGTTGATATTTTATTGTATGCTGATTATCGCCGCAGCCCGTGATGCGAAATTTACTACAAGGATGCTGAGTTATGGGCAACAGCTTCAATGTCGGACAGTTCCGTCCGACACCGAAGCTTTTGCCCATATCTCAGCATCCTTATATACTCATGTGTTCTACCAAGAACTTATAAGGCAGGCGTGCATAAGGTGTGCATTCTGTGAGCAACCTTTTGCGTCACACAATTTTTTGCTCTGTTTTATCAGCGTTAATTGTGGCTTCAAGTCGGTTTTATTTGTTTTTCTGTTGAGCATAATAATTGAATTCTTTGATAAAATCGTGACGGTTCGAGTGGTGTTAGTAGTTATGAATAAGGTGGCAGAGTAAATGATGGATGCGATAGATAGCAACACAAGGAAACGTTAAGAAGTGAAAGAAAAGCACTGACAATGAAACACAAAATGCAAGAAAAACCTGCATCGGCGGGGAGCAGGCAAACTTCGACCACTCCTCACTCACATCAGTATGCCATTTTCAAATTTTGGTTTTCACAGTTATAATCAGTATTCGGAGCTATATCGATCCAACCGGGTCTCACTTTAAAGTCACATAGGATTGAAACTCTTCCCTTGTTACGAGCAATATCGATCATCAGTAATCATTATATCTATTAAAAACTTTTAGGGGAGACATTATCAAAAGTATATTGAGAGGTAGCGTCGGAGGCGATGACCGTGGAGGGGTTATACATATACGAATTACCCTAAACTCTGATAGATAAGTCCGCCCTCAGGCGGTGTCGCCCGCGGCGCAGGCAGCCGCAGTCTTCAAAGGATCAACGAGAGATGAAGGGAAATTAGGAAGCTATGATTTGTGGATTGTATCAATAACGAGTTTATATTGTATTGTATACTGTATTTGTTGATACAAAAGCGAGTAGCAAGTAAAGTTGAGGTCGTGCGAAAGGTGAACACAGAAACTTCACAGTTGGAGAGGAAAGTGAACGAGTGAGAGGAGAATCGTTGTTCAACGGGGGTTTCAATGCAACAAAGGTTTTGACGATGAAGTAGCGATTGAAAAAAACTTTTCCTCAATTCTGTCATGATAATGTTACACAAAGCCTCGCAGATATGCATCTTTCACCTTAATTCTACCCTGCAACTGCGCTTCTGCTTGCCGCTAACCGCGCTTCTGCTTGCTCGCTTGTCATTAGCTTCTTAAGGGCTTTGAACCAAGAAACATTGTAAGATAAGATGAGTTCCCATGTTTGTGACGATGAAACGGAGACTGTGTGGAAAATTTAAGATGAATGATCATTGTTACACGGGTAAAAGAAGATTTTGGTACGTGGTGTTTTTAGAAATTAGAAATAGAGTTGGAAAACATTTTCTACTACTCTGTCGTTTTTAAGAATGAAGGGTGCAACGCGATCCTGTTTTGAAGACTGCGCTTGCGTCCGCCGCTGCCCACGCGACACCGCGTGAGGGCGGACTTATGTACCAGATTTTACGGTATTACAAGAAAACATCTTCAACGCCAGGCTTGATGTGACGTGCAATCCAGCAATTGCCACGTTCTAAATATAACTGCCACACAGCACATATTCGAGTGGCCCAGAAGTCAACGTGGAAGATAGGGTGCCATTATTCAAGTTTCTTTCCATTCAAGTTCATTTTCTTTTCGTTTTTTTTCTCTACTTACCTTAATCTCATCTCTGACTTACAACGATCAACTAAGTGAGGTATCTCTCCTGTGGCAACAAGGACCTAGAATTCTTGAAAGCAACTCACCCCGTACTCTCGAAGCAAATCATCCGTCATCCGAACTTTTTCAAATGCTCCTCTCCGGAAGCCTTTTGATGAGAGGAACTCAGCACGCAGATTGGTATCCATGAAAACAGATCGTGAATGTCTCATGCATGAACGAATGTAGCGAAACACTGAAACACGAGTGTTTGATCGAACTGATGTTCCTCTTTCTTTCAAAAATCAAGCGTGGGGCGAAAGGAAGGAATGAGAAGGGACCCTACTTTTCGGGTATTTGACATCCATCATTTCCCTGCTGCTGCACTTCTACGCACCGCGAGATTCATATTCCTTAATTGTCGCACAACCCGTCGAAATTACCCTTCAAGGCGTTTCCAGAAAGCTGTTGAACATTTGTCAACTCTCCACGTCAAAGGTACTAGTACAGTATTCCAACCATTCGCGAAAGCATCTTAAGAATAAGGATGCGTCCATTGACGTCGTATTGGGATCTTTAGCAGAACGGTCGTCAACGTCTGTGTTTTGGGATTTTTTGGCGATACCACGTACAACCACGTCAGTCTATCCGCGTTTACATATCCCACGGAGAAAATCCATGATGCGGAAACGCCAAATTGCCGAAAATCCCAAATCATGGATACGCGGATGCGTCATTTTCTCGATCGATACGTCTATTTCTTGACGCTGAATATTAAAAAATCCAAAACGTTGGCCATGAACGCAAGATCATCTTGAAGAACTTTGCAAGATCATCTTGAAGACGGGTCCTGGGTTTCCCTATGATAAAAAATCTTGATTTTCTCCGAACACCATAAAGCACTGGTGGCTAAAACCTTCGTAGAACTTTCATCATTCACAAAATTCCGCAATTCTCTGTACCAGAAACGCCGTCGTTCTGATGCAATTTATGAAATTTACGACCGCCTTTATAGAGTGTGATTGCACAGTTTACTCTTCTTACGAGGAAGGTCTTCCAACTCATGACGCGCTTTTTGAAAGCTGTTTTTTGCATGTATGGGGGTACGTAAGAATCATATAACTGATGTTCATTTTTGCTGCGCGGCCCTACAAATGCCAAAAACGGGGTTGATGGTTCGATCCTCACTGAGGACAAATTTTTGCAAAATTGAGATTTTCAGTTTTTGGACTCGTATGCATTCGAATATGAAGAATAAGCGCAGTAATCACATTTAGAACTCCGAACTGCCCCCTATTGCCACTTTTCAGCAAGTTCGACAGTCCAATTTTCTAGCTTTTCGGCGCTCATAGCACACGAACGAGGCATTTTTGCGCGAAACGAATTCAATATTCGTGTTCAGGAGGTCGAACTACCCCTAGGGGTAAGTTTCCAGCCCAATCGAAATTTTGACCCAATTTCGAAAATTTGAGCTGGGCATTGGTATACCATCGACAGCACATTCGATGAAGGAGACGGCGATACCACTTGTTAGAAATTTCTCTCTATTTCTCTTGCTTGGTGCTTGATAGCTGAAATTATAGCGATAGGCATCCATGCTGTGCATATTCCATTGATTTTCATCGGTTTTGTGAGTTACTCACTTCTACAAGTAGAAAGCGCACCATGTACCCATGACCAAACATCTTTTTCGAAGTTAGGGTCAAAATTTGGAATTGGCTAGAAATGTGTCTCCAAGGGTAGTTTGACTCCCTGAACACGAATACGACACTCATTTTGTGCGAAATCGCAAATTTCGAGCGCTACGGGCCCTCTCGTGTTCAAAGAGGTCACATCACCAAATTCACTGACAATTCGTAAATAGAGTCATTTTGGCATGCTGTCAACGAAAATCGTAGTCATTTGGCATAAACAGACATATTTGAAGACGAAAAAGTGAATGCAAAAAAAAATGCAAGATTTCGTCAGAGCCGAGATCCGAACCACCAACCCAGCATTTCATCCGTTTAAGGGTCCATCGCCGTATCCCGTAGGCCATCGAGTCGTTGCAGCATCCATACATCGGGGACCCCTTATGAGGCTGCTACGCACTTTTAGTACTTAGTACTTCCCGTATTTGACTTTATTTTAAATGTGAAATAGAAGAACACCTTCGGACCTGCACATGATTAAAGTTGCAAGGAAGATGCGTTAATATAAATGGGTTAAAATCGCCTTTTTTGAACGAAATTTTCTTTACTCCTTTTTTGGCATTTGTAGGGCTGCGCAGCAAAAATGGAAGTCAGTTATATGTTTCATGTAGATACCCCCATATGATGGAAAAAACCGTTTCCCGAAAGCGCGTCATGACCTGAAAGACCTCCCTTGTTAGAAGACGAAGTATATTTTCGCTCTACAGGGTGTCCTCCACGCCAACTATTAGGGTGTCCATAAAGTTCGTTGGCCATTTGTAAACAGCGTCGCGTTACGCAACGCGTTGTGATTTTGCATAATGACTTCGCAATAGTGAAAGTACTCGCGATGGGCTATCTTCTGAGCTGGCTAGCTCTCGATTTCCTTTCCTGCTCTTACTACAATGAAGCAGTGAAGATGAGTGATAGTCACCACCACTACTACAACCTGGTCATCTCGAGACGTCAGGCCACGACCAGGATGCTTCAACAGTTTGGTGATAACACCCCTTCTAAGAACTGAATGTCAAAATGGTGGACTCGCTTCACCAATGGAAACTATGGCATCGAAGATACAAATCAGTGATAAGTGATAAAATCAGTGGCGTCGTTCACTACAGCATCCTACCCAACATGCCACAGTGACGGCAGAGACCCTCTCTAAAGAACTGCAGGAGGTCATTGTGAAAGCTGCCGCCTTGTCCCAGAAACTTGCAAATCCGTGGTTACTCTGGGACAACGCGCGCCCCCACAAAGCGAGAGATACTCGGGCCGTCTTGGACAGGCTGGGTATCAAGACGGTCACGCATCCACAGTATAGCCCGGACATCATTCCATGCGATTACCACATCTTCCGGTCCATGCAAAATTTCTTTGACGGAAAACAGCTGAAGAATGAGGGCGACCTCGAGGATGTGATCGAGGAGTGGGTCGAGTCGCGGCCGGCCGGCTTCTGGGAGGATCGAGTTGCCTCTCTACCCGTTCGCTGGCGAAGGGTGCTGGGTATGTATGGAGATTATATCATGGACCGGTAAGTTCAACTTCGTGAGTTATCTTTACAAGCTCTGAAAAAAAACGAATGGCCAACGAACTTTATGGACACTCTAATATAATGGTAAGCCAAATGGTGTGATAGAAACAACGTATTCGGGATGAGGTCATTAGCAAATAGGAGAGGGAGGCTCGAATTTCTTATGGCCTATACTATCCACCATGTTATCACTTTTTTGGACATTTCCAAATCTTTCATACATAGCCGTGATGTTCAGCACAAGGAGAGCATCAACGAAAATGTCGACCACAACTGCTCGTTCACAGGTCAGGTCGCGGTTCTTCTGTGATAGGGCTCGCACTAGTTTTGTCCTTTTTTGCAGTCAACTCAACAAAGTGTAGCGTTTTCATGAGAAACGTTGAAAAATCCTTGTAACTTTGTAGTTTAGAAGCCGAAGTCGTTATTTCATTTCGTTTCAGCACTTTAGTAGTGCTTGTTTTCCTGGTCTTCGCATGCAACATGGCATGTTCATCAATAAATAAAGAGATTGAATTCAAAAACATTTCATGTACTCACTGTCATCATCTACTCCTTGCGCAAGATTATGATCGAGTTCGAATGGATCTCGTATTACCATTGGGCTTCGATGCCACCTACCACCAATTTTTGACACATTACCAGGTGTGTTGATCTGGATAATCTACAAACAGATAACTGCACTTTCAACAGCAGAGTGACAAAATAACTTATAAGCATGAGAGTGAGTTTACATATATAGCGGAAGGACTCACATGAGTATCATATTGGAAATGATTAGAGAAATAATCTAAAAATCCCACGAACAGCTCATATGTGCTAATGCCGACACGTTGGGATTGTCCAACCTGAAAATATTGTACAGGCCTACGCATCCACGATGCAAATTACAACAAACTTGAAAACCATAGGGAAAACATTAAAAAAGATGATGAGTAGAATTAAGCCTCACATCCACGAATTTCCAGAAATCAACATTCCAACCATTCACGTATTGGCTCTCTGACGGGTTTTGCACACCCTAAACTCACACCTACGGTATGCGGATATTTGAAATTTATAAATTATTATTTTCAAGAAAGAAGTCATTGCACGGCATTATGCGAACATCACATTTTACTCTTTTTACGAGCAATCTTTCAGGAAATGGAGCGGTTTTTCAAAACGGTCCTTTGCATCATAGAGGGGGGGGGGTATATGTATGATTCCTGAGTGTGCGACACTACAATGCCAGAAAAACGGTCGATGGTTCGGTCCTCACTGAGGACGTTTTGAGAAAATCCAGATTTCTATTTCCAAAGCTCGCGAACATTTGGATATGGGAATTATGTGCAATAACCACTTCTAGAGCGCCAGGCTACTCCTCGTGATTATTTTTCAGCGAATTTAACGGTTCAATTATTTTAGCCTGCCAGGGCTAAAACCCACGAGCGAGGCATTTTTTTGCTCGAAACGGATTTGATATATGTGCTCAGGTAGTCGAACTACCCCCAGAGATGAGCTACCAGCCCAAACAAAACTTTGACCCAAATTCTAATTTTTAGGTCACCGTATTCGCTTAAAATTCGTAACCATAAACAATGTGGCACGCATTCAACGAAAACCACAGTCAATAGGCATTGAGAGGCATGAAGATGCAAAAGTGAAAGCAAAAAAGATGTAAAAACTTCCAAACGGCAGGATTCGAACCATAAGCCCAAGTACCTCATTGGCCTCAGAGCCAACCTGCGTATCCAATCGACTATCTGTTGGCTGCAGCAGCCTTACCCTGGGCAATGCTTATAAAACTGCTACGCACTTCTAGTACATGCTACAGATAAGACTCTCGGTATTTCGCTTTGTTTTGGATGCAGTAGCAGAACACCTCCAAGCTTCCACATGGGCAGCGCTATATGTAGTACGAGACACAATGAATGCGTTAATGTCTCCGTTTTCGGAAACTTTTTCTTCGCTCATTTTTTGCATTTGTTGGGCCGCTTAGGAGAACAGAAGCTAAGCCATATGTTTCATGTATGTACCCCCTACGATGCAAGAAACCGTTTTCAAAAGTTGCTCCATTTCCTGAAAGACCTCCCGTGCTTGCTTCTGGCTACTACCAACCAGCGAATATAAAATTCAGAAACTTACAAACTGCAAATACGGTAACATCCTGATAGGTTCGGTTCTTTGCAAGTAATGTATCAGCATGAGGATCCACGCGTACGATGACAGAGACCCTTTCGAAGCATCACCAACACCACAACGTTTGGCCCACTGAAACACCCACGGTACGCACCCATCAAAATCAAGATATCTGAAAGATGTGAATGGAGTAACCGACCGTTTTCACCCAAATTCCGAGAGTGGGCAGACGATCCTCATCCCATCTGCAGTACTGGCGCAGAAGTTGAGTGTTATGCAATGCCAAGTCATTACGATAACTTATGCTTAAAACAGCATTGTCGGCTAGGGTTCCGAAAGTTTTAAATTTCACACTACGTAAACAAAAAAGAGAGGTGTTGAAGCACCATCTAAAACAGTGGATCATTTGAAGGGTGACGTCAGCGGCAGTAGGCCAGCTCGCAAAGAAAAATTACATTGCTCCTTCCTACTCCCATCAGGTTGTTCCAAAAGTCTTGTAGTATTTTTTTCGATTATCACTTTTTTTTTTCGCCTAACAAATAACAATTAGGCAACAACGTATTGACCATTGTTATCGGCAACCCTCTGCCACTTTATAGGAAAATCATTGATTTACTTCTCCCAGAACTCTGGGTTCTGAGAGTCGAAGAAATCAGCGATCGCCTTTGCAAGCAAGTCATAATCAACGAATTTTCTCTTGGCCAGGAAGGATTCGAGAGGATGGGTAAGGTGATAGCCAGAAGGAGCAATGTCTGAAGTGTATGGCGGGTGGGGCAGCACTTCCCAGCAAGCTCCTATAACTTGGCCTGGGTACTTTTCATGAAATGGGAGCGGGCGTCGTCATGAATAAGGGTGACCGCGGACCTTTTCCGGCACTTTTCTCGAACAGCGACGGCGAGCTGCTGGAGCTGGTGGGTGCATACGGCAGCGGTGACTGTCTCGCCTTGTACCAGCACCTCGTGGAAAAGCATTCCTTCCGCGTCCCAGAACCAGCACAGTCCCAAGCGTGGTTTGTCTTTCGTGTCAATCTCGCCGTTGCTGAAGCTGATGAGCCAGCGTTGCACGGTCTCGTAGCTCACACATCCCTTGCCCAATGCAGCGCTGATGGAGTGGCAAGCTTCCATCGTTTTGGTACCGCAAGACCGCTCATTTTAGATGACACCGCGAGTTGGGTGGGTATCGACAACGGGCATTGTAGCTCTCTCCAAGGGATCTGGTGGGTCAATATATATTTTCCTAGGAAGCTTAGGGAACGTTCTACCATATTCCTGAACCGCCTAGACCTGCCTCGAAGTGAGCAAAAGTTACGGTTTTTTTTTTTGGAAAAATACAACAAGACTTTAGGCACAACCTAATAGTATAATTACTGTACGACAACGTCACTTTCACTTCCCACTCTGTTTTGATTTCCAGGAAATACATCATTACCCATTGCAAAAAAAGCTACTGTACACGAAAAGGGCACCCAAGATATTGAAGTTTGCAAATGACGATTTCTCTGAAGACGTTTCGGTTGTTCCGGGATCAACGCATGGGCTCTAACGTGACACAGAGAGCCGTACTGTTACTAAACACACGGGGAAAGTTGGGCTCACTCCTATTTGTTGCGCAGATTATAAAACTCGCGCTTTTTCTATTTTTCGGCATTTCAAACTATGAATACGTATAAATATTCAGTACGTGAAAATTAATCATCATAAAAAATTAATTATTTTTCAGATCAAAGCCCAATCTTGATGTAATAGTCTGGTGTGAACAAGAAAAAGAAATCAGAAAAAAAGTACTGAAGAGGATCTTCACAACTGTAAAAAACCATACAATTTAATCAACCTAACTCACTCCGCTTCGATATCCATGTCTTTTCCACGAAAGCGTACAATAGGCACTTTCGCACAGATGTACTGCTCGTCACGTGCGTTGGGATAATCGACGAGAGCCTTAGCCACCTCCCGCATCACCAAGTCCGGACACAGTACCCCACCCATCATCACTTTTCCTTTTGGTGGACCGGCTGGGAAGGACAGACTCATGTCGACATCGCAGGAACGCGTGCCAAATCCATTCAACGTTGAGCCGTAGATCTATAAAGTTACCGAAAACTAGCAAATTCAACATATCAAAGAGTGGAAACAGGGCCTTGCTGTAGCTAAGAAAACTTCGACGGCGGATCGAAACTAGTCTACTGAAAAGATTGGTGTTACTGCCCCGACAAGAATGACAGTAGAAGACGATAACCGAGACATAACGAAGTGAGATAAAGGGTCAAGTCAAGTATTTTCTGGTACCTTTCCACGAAACTGGAAACATAATTCAAGCAGTGGTATCAGAGGGGTCCTCTGGGAGCCCCTCCACCCCTATCCAGAATGTGGCGTGAGGAGAAGAAGAAGGAGAAAAAGATTTTACTTCATCTTCCATTTTTATACTTCCACTTTGCTTTTCAATTTTATTTCTATTTGCGAACTGAGCCTAAACCCCCACCTACTAACCTTATCATCTCAACTATCATGGCAAAGTATTAGCAGATATACACCCTCAGACTCGTCTTCGTAGAGTATACAATAATCGCCGTTACCTTAGAGAACGACAAGAATGATTCAGAGAAATCAAAGTTAAAAAAGACCGAGAAAAGTTTTCAAACGTACCCCTAGCATTACACGTGTTCCAAAATAGTTAGACAGATGAACTTCGAGTTCAACCTTGAATCGAACAACAAAATCGAACTGATGGTCGCTGAACGAGTTGTCCTCTGAAATTACTAAAATAAACAAGAAATACTAATGGAAGTCTGAATTCATTAGATAGTAGGTTGGGTGGTGAGGGAGCCGCGCTTTGATATACACTGGAAATCCAATCCTCTAAACTTTCAGGAAAGGCAATAGACAACCGCTTCGGGTGAAAAATTCATGAGATGTCTCCATTTTGTTCCACCAGCTCGGACAGTACCACTCGCCTCTCAGGAATTTACGATGTTTTTTGAATCACTTTGGTTAGAGGAGGTCGAGCCCCCTCTAACCGAATTCGGTGATTCAATCCAAAAACGTATTGGTCCAGCCCTGCCAGCATCAGCGGTTGTTGATAGGGGTGGGAAGCTCCTCGGATAAGTACACTTAGTTGGCCCAAGCCTAAAGCGTCGCAGCGTTGAAGAATGGTTGGGAAAATAGGTCGTATTGGAAGAGCGTAGTTGTGGGAAATCTCCTGCACTATGCTACTGTTACGGATTTGTGGAACTGTTAAGCCGTTTTTGAAAACAAAAGAGCAGCCGATTGACAGTCTTACTTTCCACGACCAGAGTAGTAAAAATATGGTATCAATCATTTTTCAGACTATTTCACACCAACACCGACTATGATATCAGGCGTCTAGGGATTGCACCATCATTCAGGAAGAGGTCCTATTCACCAAAACTATTCCTCAAAGCAGACTTTGCAGCTCACATTGCTAGTGGAGGTTCAATGGAGCAGCTGTTGTTTCAGAAGCACTTCGCAGCGTACATCTTCAATTGCAGTCTTTGGACTTCCTTTATGCAAATTTTTTTAATCAGGACTATTGCAGATCCTGCTGTTGGGATGTTGTGCGCTTGATGCCTACGTACTGATACAGATCCGAATGTTTTGCGCAATGGAATTGCAGAGATATTCCCCTATCTTGGCGTGTGCGTGCTTAGCATTGTGAATAGGATTCCTACGGTAACTTTAGATCCTTTGTAAGAAACTTCAGATCTGTTATACGAGGCCACAAAGACGGAACAACACAAATCAACTGAAAGAAGTCACCCACTGTGAGAGCTAGTGTGTTTTTGTCATAACCAACTGCCAAGCTCAAGAAGATCGGTGGAACCCCTGATGGTGGTGTATAACAGGACACTCGAACTGGGTTACCGCACGCGACGTGACAACTCTCTTCCTCGTTACACTCGAGTTGACGCACGCGGTGGGGCGTAGTCGCCATTTCCTCACGTGACCTGACCCAAAGTGTGCCATCGCACACGTATGCTAACAGAGCGAGCAGTTGCTATTGTAAACGACACGTTTGCAAAAAAACCCTCGAAGCAAAAAAAAAATTGCTTGTCTTCGAAGCGATCGCATGGTAAAAAAAGGAGCGCCTGCAGGGATCAGGGCTGGAAATTCTGAGTAAAACAAGGAGATGTTGGCAACGATCTCCGAGCACATCCTCTAGTTTACTATGAGAAAGTCTCCTTTCTCACCTTACATTAGAATAATGGAAAAAAAAAACAAAATTGGAAAAAATGCTCATCAGGCGCAGAAGGAAAGTGAACGCGGTGACGACTTAACTATAATTCAACATCGAAATTCGCGGGAATTGCAGTCTCATAAGCCTAGCATTCGGTCATAGTGTTGAGACCTGTCGGTGACTAACCTCTATGTAATTTCATAGCTCTACTTATTTCGATCACTCCTAGCTTGTTCTTATAGATGTAGGGACTAAATGCGTCGAACATGCTTCTGAAAAACCAAATATATCGAAATTGGTCGGTACATCCAACTTTACACGAGAAATGCGAACGTAGGGTAAAAAACTTACGTCAGTCGAATATACTGTAAAGCTGACCCATTGAGATCGTTGCGGAGAGCAACGATGGGTAAACCTAAACCTTGAAATCGTTTAATGCGCACCAGACGTTCAATATCGATTTTTGTAACACCCGAAAGGAAAGAGAATCAGAAAAGTTTCGAAGCATAAAAGACATACAGTATGAGCCAGCCATCCATGGTAATATCGGCCAGACAGCGTTGAATTTCTCGGCGCCACCAATGCGAGTAGATCGAGACTGGATTGTTGTCGAGTTGGCAGGACGTGACCGCGATGACTTCATTTCATTCTAAAGGCGTATTTCTTTATTGACCCAGTAACTGCCCACCAAATAACATGTGGCAACTTAAAAGAGAGTATCTAGTGGATAATCAGGGAAAACTGGAAAGATCTGCAGAAGTAGCAAGAAATATGCAGTAAGAATGGGAGAAGAGAAAGCACAAATCCACTAATACATACCTAAACCATGTGACGCCTTTCACGATACCAAGCATTGGCCGTAAAAACGGCCACGTATTGACCCTGAAATCCGTAGAAAATCTCAGTTACAAAAGAAACGGAATAAATAGCAATCGACTTCCAAAAAAGCATCCAAAATCTTCGAGCTCAAAGAGAAATACAGAAACGCAAAGAAGTCTTGCCGAAGAGATCCGTAGTACAGAAAGTGAGTATCCAGCAAAAATGGTGGGAAGACCCGGTCGGAAAAGCAGGAATCACAAGAACTCTGAGGAAAAAAAACTTCCAGCCACTTGCGATAAGAAAACTGCTGACGACAGCGCTTCGTGATTTCGCGGTCAGCCGCGTCGAAGCGAACAGGAATCGGAGTTCCTTTTATAATGAGCTATAAGGCATAGGACAAACGCAAAACACATCTCAAGAAACATTTCTGAAAATCACATAACTGTAAAATCTTCACCGCGAAAGCAGCCAAAAAATGAAAAGTGTTGAATGTGGAAGCGCAATGTCGAGCTGCTAAAACCGGTTCTAAACAGGTATCAGAAAACTGTACGGCAGCAAAATTATTAGTATAGCATATTTTTCGACGGACTAACGAAATCTGACGCCAACGTTACTGGCTTAGCCCGAGGCGCGATTTCTGTTAAACTTTGCTTAAGCTCACTGACTCTTCCATTCCTAGAAAGGACTTGGATTGCTTTTGAACTCGTATAAGAAGTCTTTCAATAGATCAAATTTCAAAAGCCATTACGATCTCGAGCGCAAGTCGAAAGCATGGCGTATAACAAATACTGGTTGAGGTTAGGTGAGTTACTTATTATGAGCACTCAAACAAACATAAGATGAATTATGGCTAAAATGTAAAACATTGGCTAGTCTAGGGATCAAAGGAGAACGAAATTGAAACAAGATTAAGCACCTCTAGATGCTTCACGCCTCTAACATCAGTTGGGATTCAAAATGAACTTAGATGGATTTTTCACGTACCTGGAAGGCGACCAATGTATAATTCAGTGTTTTCCAATCCTTTCACACATGCCATTGCAAAAGGCGGGACATACACAGATTGCCGGAGAATGAACTAATCGCACTTCGTGAAAAATTTGCTGCGATTCAGGACCATGCCATGGTGAACGCGGAAGTGTTCCTGTATCGGTTGACGCAGAAGACACTAACAGTGCTTTTACGGCTAAACTGAGCCATCGCGACGCGCAGAATTTTATGCAGCAGAGTTGAAAGTGAAATAAGACGAAAGGAAATAAAGGAGAAGCAACTTCTAGGACTTTCCATCAAACGGTTTCCATCAAACACCACTGCAAACCGCAGATGTGTTATATGTGCCGCAGGCTCGTGAATTCCTGGTTGCTCAATGGCCCACTTCCGTAACAAACGATTCACCTAGTCTGCGCTCCAACCACATTTTAGAATGGGGAACCCGGAAGTGCAACGATAACGACCAGATCAATATTCTGCTTCATAATGCACTATGGCACTCTATTCCGGAACAAAGATGCAATATCCCATCGTTATGGGACAGCGAAATCAACAGGTGCTGTTTGTTCCTGAAGCCACAAGAAGTCCATAAGCCACTCTAGCTCGTAACAAGGATAGATGACAAAGTTGTTGGAGCTCGCTACAGAATACTCATCGATTACGGGGACAACTGGTGATACAGGTAATGACAAACATTCATCCGGTGTTAGATGGAATAAAGGTAAATGTCCTCAAATCTTCTATGCATTCGAAAAGAGACTGATCAAAAAGAGGCAGCACGCGTCACAACTGCTAACCTTAGAAGAACTCAGCGGGCATGTCAACAGATCAATCGGTTAGCGGGATGAATAGGGTCGGTATCAAAGAATGCAATAAATGATACAAACGGATGACCCTTACTACACCTCTGAAGGTCTCAAGTACGGCCCCTCGAAAAGAACTACGGAAAGTCTCTCCTATTTATCCCAAAATTTAGCGTCGGTGAATAGGGAGAGTTAACCCACGTTGACCCGCCTCCAAACAAGTCAATACGAAATATGACCCCCCCCATAATCTCTCGACATGAACTTAATCCTGCCATAGACGTTTGGATTTGCAAACTCAGGCGCATATTTTTGCTGCAGCCTGAATGGTCAAAGTAAAAGATTCCTTTCCCTCATAAAGCTCTGGAAAAAGTAGCGTTGAACGACGAACATTATGGAAAGCCCCCACCTCACTGCGATGCACTTTATTCCAGCTTAATAAATTGAAAACGAACTTTGACTAATAAGAAATATGTAAAAAAGGGAAGAGGCGTACGCGAAAATCCAAGTGGGGGTGACTATATCATAAACAACAGTACAAACAGAGGACACCATAAAAACTACCATCGTTTGCAACAGATCGCAGTGCCAGTTTCGGACAACATACATGTGTCTAAGTGTACACGGTGCACATACACAGTTTAATATAGACATACAGATGTTTAGCCTCATTAGAATGACTACGAAGCCATGCACACAAGTATGTACAGCTGCTAGAAACTGAGACAACGACACATCTTCAAATACGTGGCATTTACGTTGGATGGTAACCGTGGAGATGACACGCTGGCAGAGCATCACATTCGAAGCCACCTGTCACAATATTAAACTACCCAATCCATCTCCTTATCCACTTCTTCTTATAAAACAAAAACAAATGAATACTGAATTATGAGCACGATCAAAAATATCCATGGCTCAGTTTCGAGCAAGGTTCAAAAACATTATAAAGCTCTGCTGAGTGGAACTAGGACAATGAAGGCAGTCACGACAAAGAAATATTTCACGATGTACAATATAATTATCGACCACTGCGAATGCGCCGTGTAACCCTCACGAACTCAACAAGACGAGAAGGTTGTCGTGAGGTAACCCGTAGTTGACAGTGATTGTGTTCATATACTCATAGATAGTCTGGCACTGACCCAGTGACGTGCATGAGTGGGTTACGTGGTCCGAATTGGATTTGATTCGGTGGACCCTGAAAGGGGTTAGCCGCTTCATGAACCTGACTCCCAGCCATTCAACCTATGCTAATCCTCCGACGAAACGAAAGCATCAAAATTATCCACTCGAATCACATATTTTAGGAGCATTCAACGTGTATCACTTACTCAAAGGCATGCCAGGGGTAAAGAATTAGCAGGGTATAAGGGTCAATTCAAGTGAGGGGGAGAGAAACGAATATTTCACCAACGTCGAGGCTCCTTCCCTCCCTAAGCTTGGGTTGAATTTCATATGCCCTCCTCCTACATGAAAAAGCATCCGCCAAAGCATCTGTCTCATCTGCATCACTCAAGCCAAGGTGGGGGAAGAGCTTAGACATCGGTGAAAATTTTGCGTCTCCCCCCGCTTTAAATGACCCAGATATTGATTAGGGGGGAACAGCAAGATAATTTGCTCATGAACGAAGACTTCAGTTCACAAGAGATGATCTGTGGCGAAACTCCCATTGAAAAAGCGCTCTGAAGTCATTAGCGCCATTTCCCGCGCATTCGAACTGCAACACATCAAAATTTTAAGGTGCTACGGGGGCAGGGCAACCTTCGCGTCTGGCTTACTTTCATTCGCCCCTCTGCATCTAACCCCGCTAGCTAGTGATGCAGAGGGATTGAAAGGGGATCAAAGACTTCCAGGTTCCCATTCCTATTGCTTACCTTTTCATACCGCTTTTTCTCTTCTGTCACACTACTGATCACCTCGGCTTTCCTTTCATAATTACCCATAATCTGTCGTGATAATCCCTAACGATGTCCTCGAACCACCATGACCGATCACCTGGGTGTCATGAAGAGAATGATAGTCACTGCAAGACAAGTTGGGATCTAAGGTGATGCAACTCCAATTGGAAGAAGCACACTAGATCCCCAACCGCTGCTTGGTGGAGTGCCCGTGGCCGTATCCCTCTCGCAAGTTAGCGCACCACGCGCTGTGAATGACCGCTACACATCACAGACTCACGTGACTATGACAGATACTCCAGCGAGCCAGGGGAAGCCCCCAGTCGCATACAACAGATGTGCCCCTTTCCCTAGCTATACACACCATTGGCACCTCCAATTTTGATTTCTATCAATCTAGGAAGTTATTTCTCCAGCCTCCTTAGAACTGACAACTTTGAGGCAAATGCAGAAGAAAAAGAGAAGCGTGAAAAACTAGAAGTGAAGCGACGTTGCTGGATGAGAGGATTTTTCTTACTTACTCTTATTACAAATCCCCAATATAAGCATATCAGTGTAATCAGAATGGCAAAATGTAGCTTGAAAGATGCGACACGCTTTCTTCATTCCGATAACGGAGATATTTCAACGCTTAGTTTTATTCAAAAAGTACTCTATTTACAAACCAATGGCCATCGAGAGAAAGGAAAGTAACGAGCGACGAAGAATCGGAATACTGGTCAAACACTGTACATGTACAGCCTTCCAAATGTAGCTGACTCATAAGTACAGGAGCCCGGGTTGAAGTTCGATCGATATGAGACATAGAAGTGTTATTGTAGCGCTTCACCATATCGCCTATAATACTGTTATGAGAATTCAATAAAAAAAGTAACTCCACGACAGCTAGAAAAAAGAGGGGGCGTTGTCAAACCACAAAAGGTCAAACCAACAATGATTTCTGCGTCAGTTCCCTGCAAAAAGTAGATTTTCACCTCGAACGTATCTATAATTGTTAAAAACCTGGCACCAAGCAGTACGTCTATTTTGCAGTATTACGCTGCCGAACGATAACAACAAAACTGAAGTGTCCGTAATGAAGTCGAGGGGAGACAACAAACGGCGCACGGCTTCTCACACACGAATCCAAGGTTATCCTACTCTGCATAGCAGGTAGCCCGTAGGTAAGGTAGACCTTTCCATTTCGATCACAAATGACTTCAACGCAGTTTTATTTGTGAACTTCTAACCATACATGAGTGAGAACTCATAAAAGGCCAAACCCGAGTAGAGCGCGACGTAATCAAAAAGCATAATAAAAGATCTTCTGTTGCACATTTTGTAGATGTAAACTGAAAAAAAGGGTCTAGTTCAGAAATGACGTCACAACTTTCATTTCAGACAAGCAAGAAGAAGATCCGAAAAGTCGTGCGCAGTCGCAGTTCCGAGGTTACGGCACCTTCCTTGAAGACAGCTGTTGAGGCTAATTAATCCCATATTCGTAGTTAACGGTGGACAGCGGAATACAAACGCGGCAGACGTATTATCATCATATTACTTCTTAAAACGCGAGAATGGAACACTTTCAAATCTATGACTACTCGCAAATGTGAGGGAAAAAGGCCATAATTTAAAAACCAGTGGATACGTGGTGGATGGGATTCATCCGAGGGGCATCTTCTCATGTCGAGCAAATTACATTCCGTTCATTGTTAACAAACATGACACATGTTTGCTTATAGAACTCTAATGAAGGCTCAAGATTCGGATTGCGCAGAATCGCGAAAGGGGTACTCCATCCAAGTCACCACGATCACCAAACGCCCTGTTTCAAAGGACCTATCCATGCGTTCGAAAAAAATGGGCATGGAGCAAGGTCTGTGAGTGTCTTGGTAGAGTGAGATTTCCATTCTGCAACACAGTGAGCTTCGGGAAGCAGCTAGGTCAAATGATTACGGCCGTGGTGTGAGGTCGCTTCATCCACCTTTTACGAATCCAAGATACTTGAGGTGGCCAGCAACATTCACATGCGGGCTACCAGCATTTTCGATCATGTTCTTCTGGTATCATTTCCTGTTGTTTGTATCGTGAATGATTTGGAGGCACATTCCAAGATGACCTTAGGTGGGTCAGAGTGTTGAATTATGAAGTGAGAGGTGCTGAGAAAACCGCCGACAAAGAAAAATCTGGAATGAGTTCCCGAAAATGGCAAAATTAGGACCTCTTGACATCTGGGCTTGGACGAGATTAGCTCGTGAAAACGAGCCTTTACCTCAGTACCCGCCCGTCATTGGCAACAACCCTCTCTGGACACCCGGCATGGGCTGCTTGGTGCAGTCGCGCTTGCTCCTTTGGCTCTGCACGCTCCCGGAACTGATACGCAGGCCTCGCTAAACGTACAGGCTGGCTGTGGGCCGAACTATCTGACCACGGCGGGAGCTGCAATACACATAATCTTGGAAATGTGCCTTCAAACACAATCAGGAATCTCGAGAAACGCATATGTTTGTGAGCAGGTAGGCACTCGTTACTCATACAGGGAGCATAGTATGTCTATAGTTCCAATATGGCGCGCTACCCAAATTCTGATTTGTTTAAAAACATACGGAGGTCAGGATTTTCCACGGACGTGGGGGCAGTACAATCCTTACAACTTTGAAGGCTCACTTTTGGAAGTAGATCTACAATTGCAAGGTGTCTTTCTAGCTTTGTTAAAGTCTTACATTCACGTGATTAGATGCATACCTACTCAGATTAAAGGTGCTTTAAGCTACGACAACAGCTCACTAGTGAATGGTCAAAAATGAACGCGAAAGCGCTTATGGCCACTAACAACAAAGAAAGCCAGAGAAACCGTTGAACAACTTATGACACACAGCTTCCACATCTGTAGGTGGTCCTACTGGATGCACGAGATCTGAACTGAGACATGAGAAGTAGTGTCGTATAGTAATAACAAACTAAAATTTCATTGATTCATTCTCAGTAACAGCCCTTACTTCTTATCTTATCGTAATAGATGGAAGCCTTCCCCGTCGTTAGACTTCGCGATTTTGCGGTGTCGCTGATGTTACGGCATTGCAAACATAAGGCCGCGGTCATACTTTGCGCAGCTGCGTTAGTTGACGACGGTGCCGGCGTCAACTCACGCAGACACTTGCGTGAGTTGACGCCGGTACCGGCGTCAAACTCACGCAACCATTTGTCAGCCGCAGACGACGGCGTCAGTAGATAATGCGCAGCGTTTGCAAAATTCTTGACCCAATCACACTACATATGATAATTGTGGCCGATTCGAATCTTGGCGCTGTGCCAATACACGAAGCGGCCACGATGGGTGTATGTCGTTTGGCGCGGCCTCTGCAGCTAATTTTCCAATGGGTCGCAGGGGCCGTTGCTCACCGTTGGGGGCGTGTCCTTCGCCGTCTGGGCTCTCCCGGATTTGCCTAAGCCTCTTGAGGGGAGGAGCTTTGGCAGCGCCCCGTTGGAAAATTAGCTGCAGAGGCCGCGCCAAACGACCG
This sequence comes from Trichostrongylus colubriformis, assembly GCA_963978905.1. Taxonomy (NCBI): domain Eukaryota; kingdom Metazoa; phylum Nematoda; class Chromadorea; order Rhabditida; family Trichostrongylidae; genus Trichostrongylus; species Trichostrongylus colubriformis. The sequence goes on from OZ022259.1 coordinate 35,897,585, forward strand.
TCTCCCGGCCACGATCACCATATTGGCACACTGCCAGGATTTGAATCGGCCACAATCACCATGTGTAGTGTGATTGGGTCAAGAATTTCGCAAACTCTGCGGATTATCTATTGACGCCGTCGTCTGCGGCTGGCAAATGTTTGCGTGAATTGACGCCGGCACCGGCGTCAACTAACGCAGCTGCGCAAAGTATGACCGCGGCCTAAGGGTGCAGGATCGGTGCAAAATTGCGACATAGCAGAATCGCGAAGTCTGACGGCAAAGGGGCGGCAGCCACTCCTAGAGGGAGCAGTCCACTCTATCGTAGGATTTCTACCTCTTGGCACCTTACTCTTTCCCACCTTTCTCAAATCTTCCTGATAAGAACAATAATCACGGCACTCGATAATTTCTTTGTGGAGTCTATTAGACACAGATGGCAGCGTCAGTTCACGAACATATCAGAAGACAGGTGTACATAAGTCTTGCAGGTCTTCCCGCAGTTCATTAAATACGCAAAAAAAAAAACTTCTTTAGCTAAACGTTGATCTTATAGTACCTCTGGAGTGGACTGTTCATTTGCTCCCGCTTAGCCCCGAAAATCAGAATCACTGTACTAATACCCCAGATGAAGTGAAATTAGATCAGATAATCATTTAGTGGAATAGAAAATAAGAAAGATGACCGGTTTCGAAACACCATGATCTTCATTCTACAGAACGACCAGGTTTGAAACACGAGAGATCACTTTTGAAAGTTGGAGTATTCGCGACAATTATAATTCTGTCAATAAATATTTGGGATTCGCGAATTTTCCGCAAGCAGTTTTATCAATGAAAAATGAAAAAACCATGAATGCACCGCTACCCCGCAGATCTTCCGACGAAACGCCAACAAAAAAAGAACGAAACCGTCCTCAGCGACCCATGTAAGTACTGAAAGACCAGGTGGAGAGTGAAGCCATAAAGCAACAAAGTTAAATAATAAAGCAGAAAATTTTTCCATTCCCTCAATGAGTCGACTGAGGAGAAGGCAAAATGCCAAAATGCTAACAGCCACTGAAACACGAAAGGAAGAGAAAAACAAATTGAACAGTAAACATCACAATTGATCAGCGTTGGAATGGCATCACCACCGACGAATGAAAAAATTATGGACAAAAAAACCAAAGCAAAGCAACCAACTGCATGAATAAATTTGGAGAGATTAGTCAATAAAATGGGGGAAAACCACGATGAAAAATGAGGGAATACCACCATGAAAAAAAAACGCAAAAAAAAACTGAAAATTAACAGTACGCGCGACTTTAACACATCGTTTAGTGCTATATTAATACACACCTGTTTGCTCCCTATCTTTATTCATTCGAGTGGAGCAGGCACATATCGTTCGTATGCACTATACAAGGTCAACGACATGGCTCATCATAGGCACAGCTGATGCGAAATGCCATGAAAAATGGATCAATAAATCGAAGAAACACGACATGAGATCTAATGACGCACATTAAGTGCCATCTAAAGAGGCACCCATACAAAAAAATCCATATACAAAACGAAGTAGAAACAGAGTGCACTGCAGTGACTCTTCACTTCGTGTCGAGAACATCAACATCTTATAGAAAGGGCGGTAGGTAGTGATGAAAGGCTCGAGAAACCTTTTATGCAGCGGCTGCTCACCAAAAAGGGACCAAGCGTTTTCGAAAACAGTGATATATTACCTTTGTGCAACCTTGTACCAAAAGACGTTATGCAAATATTGAAGGTGCCGGTGAAGGGGGGGGGGGTTTAGAAAATTTGACCAATACATTCAGATCCTATCCGAGAACAATCAAAGCAAGGCAATGATATGAATAAGAGATTATGAGCCGGTGGATGTGAATATACCCTAAACTTTGACCCTCCCCAATTTCTATAGAGAAATCACCGCTGGGCTAGGCAGCAGATACTAAAGACATTATGGAAGCAATACGTCGGATGGAATAGGTTACAAGCTTGTGCAATGGAAGCACAGCGCTATACGAGTAAACCCGGTCATCTACGATCAATTATGAGGTTCAAATAGGTCTCAAGAAACGTAAAAGGATAGTGTTGATGACCAGCCTGTGTAAATCCCATACGCGAGATCAAAACTGATGAGTATACGGTCGAACCCCTCTTCTCAGGATCGCCATGGTACAGTTCACCATTACATGCAACCTCGTTTCCATGAATTGTGAGAGTTCTATACCGTTACTACTAGAGAACGACAGGATATTGAGCGTTTTCCAGGAAACAATTGATAATTGTACAGTTCCTGCAAATTATATCTCAAAGACACAAAGAACGAATGCTGGAACGTGAAAATACTGATCCTTAAGATCCTCAGACACACTTCAAAGCAAGCAAGACAATGAATAATCTTCAACGATCGATTATTGATCGATGCTTCTATTTGATCACTAACCGCTTTTGATTACTCACAGTGAAGTGTGTCTGTAAAGATACTCGTACACTGAATGACAAGTAATCAAAGACTATCACTAAGGCCAAAAGCATTACTTACGTGACATAACATAATGCTATTATGGAAAATACTGAACAAAATACACAAGTGAAACTGGAATTTCTAGAAGAACAATTGGATGAAACACGACTGAACTTGTAACATTCGAGAATGCAATATGATAAGTCTCTAATCGACACGTTACTGAGAGAAGTAAACGTACGCAGCTATTCGGAAGACGAATTGCCGCTCACTCAAATTAGGTGAGCCCCTTGCGAGAGATGGGTGCCCAAACAAAAAATCACATAAAAATACACTTATTCGAGGCATGCTGAATCGACCTTTTCATTCCAACGGTCTCATGCCACGTGGTGGACGTTCGTTTTTCTGAAATTTGATATGTACATCAATTTCCGCAAACATCGATTTTAGAGAGATGGAAACTGTGCACCATGGAAAACGACACATAAACGCTATCAACCACGCGATTATGAAAACATAAATAAAAACTAAGAGTAAAAGTTTTACACCTAACGCTTCAATCAATTGAAAATGCTCTGAAGAGCGCTCATCATCAATCGGTCACCAAAGTCACCCTGATCAGCTCCAGCTCAGAACCGGGTAAAAACTATTAACTAACTTCCTATATGAAGCCCACCCTCCCATAATCCACTCGCTCTCAAAAACGCCACTCACAAAAAAGGCTTATCACAAAACAAAAAAGTCAAAATTTAAAAAAATCTGGGACGCTTTTCGCGAGGCGGGGTTCCGTGATTGAGTAAGCACAACACAGAAAAAGCCCTTCGACCTTTTTTGATTTCTATTTTGCATTGTTCACTCCTTCGCTTCCTTTTTTTTTGTTCCTAATCTTTCTTTTTTGCATACTTTTATGTCAAATGATTTTCTTCTCTGAACACATGACGCACCCCGTGTATATAAATAAGTAAATTAAAATAAATAAGTAAATAAACAGATAAATAAATAAATAAATAAATAAATAAATAAATAAATAAATAAATAAATAGATTAACAAATATTCTACTATATACAGGGTGTCCCAAAATTATGGGCGCCTAAGTGCATGCCTTTTCGTATTCCTCTATATAAATTGTATCAATGCTTTTACTTTTATTTGCTGCTCAGTAGGTGCACAGGATCTTCTTCTACCAGGGTGCCCACTTGTCGGGGTGAAGCTCATGATATCTTGGAGATTTCGAAACCTTTTCAAATGGGCTCCGCGGTCACTCCCGGACACGCACCCCGCCGTACTGTTACTCAAACAAAAATGTTATGGCCCGAACATTTAAAGGCACACCACGCGATAATCAAAGTGGTCCTTACCTTCTCAGGGCAGGTAGACCCTTGGATACTTGTAAACACTGCACCCTTTGCGGCGCCACGGCTCACCCCCGGCGCGTACGGCCTGGTCGAACTGAGCCGAGCTGAGCCCACCGAGCCGAATCACACCCGGCATAGACGAGAGGGAAACTTGCGATAAGATAAGATAAGGCAGCGGTATCAATAGTGAAGGTAGCTTCGACAGGGAAGAACACGTGATATCGTAGCATTTTGCGCGATATCATCGAGGAAAGGCTCTTCTTCAATCGTACGGGGACTAAGGGCAGGGAGCTCTATTTTTGGTAGTTTTGAGGGGTTTCGATTCATTTTTCTTCACTAGTGGGTAATCCAGGGCCTCTAGATCCTGTAACACGCGCGATAGCTCTCACAATTTTTCGCGAGGTGTGCCTTTAAAGGAAACCCATTGTGGCCATCAACGTCTAGTAGGGAATATTATGTCGATAGGACGTTTGGATATCTGTAAGCGGGTCCCAGCAATGATTTGGGGTTCAATGATGACACGCTCATGGTTTCCGTCGATTTCGGCGCAAAGTTACGGGAGTGTGAACATGAAGAACACGCTGTTAGGCATAATGAAGCGCTGGTCTCACTAGTCCTTCGGAACAATACCTGGTGAGTTTAGCGGCAAGGCGCTTTAGTTCATAGAATCATTGCGAAACGTCCGTCAAACCTCCCAAGACCTTATTCCATTGATGTCCTGCTGGGGTCCTCAGTGAAAGCGAAGTCTGAGGAGTCAGTAATCCTAGTATGGAGTCACATAATATAGCGCTTGGAAAGATCTGGGAAGGAATGTATGGAAAAACTTGCGTGTCAAGGGCTGTTGAGTGATGAAGATGTCAAGGGCTGTTGAGTGATGAAGAGACTTTGAGCTTGTATCCCTCTTAGAGCAGGACAACCATCGATCTGACTGCTGTGCATTGGTGGATACGTTACGAGTAAAGTTGTGAGCGTGCTGTTTATTCATTCACTCTATTGATGCCAACAAAATATTGCAATACATTGGCGCCCATAATTTTGGGACACCCTGTATAATCCACTAATTATGTCTGTGTGTTGGTTTGCTTGTCACGAAATTCATATCTCGCGTCACAGCAATGACGGGATCCTGCATCTTTCAAGTGATATGGTGAGTAGTAAGGGGACATCAACGGTGAGGGACTGTAAGTGATAACACTGATAAGGAGCCTCGAAAGGTAAATGTCGCCAGATTCGTTCCGCCCTTCACGTTCCTACGCGCCGACACTCGTAGGTATTTTGAGGGTTGGGACGGGCACATTAATAGTGGCTGACCCAAATCGGTAACGATTGATAAGATGCGATAAGGAATGTCCAAAGGCAAATCCCAGCAAACCTGTTTTGGTTTTCACGCCGACCCTGGAGTGTTGACACTCACAGGACTCTTGCGGGCTAGGCCGGAAACATCTATGGTGTGTAGTCCACCAACGCTCAAGTGTAAAATGATTAGTGAGCCAACTTATTTCTTCCTTATCCGTTATCCGTTGTAGAAAGAGCGTTGACAGCTAAATCATCTAGACTTCCGAAAAGTAGCAGATGTGATATGGTAGGTGGCAAGCATTTAGATTAACGACCAAAAGTGAGGCTTAAGCACTTGGACGCTCACAAGTGAGCATGGTTAGCACTCCGATATCAGGGAGGAATGCTTCTACTGCAAAAGTGTGCGAGATCCCAAAAAAATAATGGCTGTTTGCACAGACCAGTCGATATAAGGTTCAGCATTGCGATCATCACCGTGTGGAATAAACGATATGGACGCCTTGTGATAATGGTTGCCAGACCGGCTATTTCCATACAGAATCCCACCACGCGATTCGCGCAGTAGTGTGCGTTAGCTCAACTGGTACTGCTGTAGTCTGATATTTTAAAAGGCAGATAAGTTTCAACCAAACTATCAAAGAAGAGAAACTGCATTCATCTTGAATAAAAGGTGTTTTCAAACTAAAGAGGAAGTAATAACAATGGCAGATCTACAAGCAGAAAAAGAGCAATCAAAGGCAACCTGCGAAAACCTACTCAAAACCCATGGATAGGGCCACGTGCTTAATAGTCCTACACTGTTCAATGTAATTTACTGTATCGATAAGTGATATAATCTTACTCGATAGAATACTCGCTCTCCTACAACAGCATTGGACCGAGTGCCGAACATGTGGCTGTTTCGTGGAGCACTTCCAGGATGTCCATTCTTAAAACGGTTATCTCTCACTAAACTATTAAAAACAGGAAACTATCTCAAAGAAGGGCGCGTAAATTATACGTAAAATGACCGAAGAGCTTAGCAAAGGCGGAAAATGAACTGACCGGTATCCTCTTGGTCCACAACTCATTACGTTTCGGCGTTCGTTGGATATTTTGCCCGTTCCTGAAAATATCAGGTCCTATGATATTCCCATCCAGATGACAGACACAGTCAGAATTCAAACCACAAGGCTTTTTAGAGAAAAAAAAACGCACTTTTGACATGACTCTGCAAAGTGCCCTATGCGATGACATATACGGCACTGTCGGTCGGTAGGAGCTGGGCCCATTTGACATTGTGCTAAGAGGGTAGCCTAGAAATACTTACAATGAACTATACAATTGTTAACCCAGATGCACTCTAGGTAGGCTTCTCTCCAAATGCTTCCAGTACCGTACGCAGCTTTTAGAACAGTCCGTTTTTTTTTCAGCTGTCAGGCAGAAATTTGAGTAGCAAAAATGACAATCTTTTGAAAACATGAAGCACAATGCCCCACAGGCTTCTTGCCCATGTTGACATACAGCCTTCTATTTTGAAGAGCAAAAACACATTCAAATAAGAATGAGATTTGGCTTTCTTAATAATCACATCAGTACATTAATCTTTTAATCACAAACAACGTACTCCATAGGCATCACAGAGATTCGGAGGCATTTCCTGATCAACAGCATGTTTACTGTTTTCCAGAAACGTCTTTCGAACATCCGAAAGCATGAAGAGCCTGCGAGACTGGTGTATGTTGCGAACGATGAACACAAACACTAAATGACGATGTATAGAGAGTATACAGCTTCAAACCCATGCTTTCAATTGTTACCGAAGACACAACAGAATGATATTTTGGTTAGGACATGACGACGCTATCAGAAAACTATCTAATATTACAAGCACAATACGCATTCAAAAGCCTTCACGGTCCGAATGAAAAGCGGCTGGGGTGTAATTTACTGAAACAAATTCAGTGACTTCCTCATACTTTCTCCTTTCATTATATACCTCTCCCAAAACACCTTCAGCTATCACAAACTACAGCATTCGGCAGTTCATGGTAAAAGATCATCTTTCTTGAAATTTCCGTTTTCGAGAAAATATTAAAGTAAGGAATTTTGTAGAAAATACTTAAATACATAGAATAAAAACACTCTGAAATGTTAATCAGTTGTTACATACAAAGAAAAAGATAAGCTTCAAATATCGTACATTCCAGAACTGAGAATAAGCAACCTACTTTTTCGCGTGACACCTGATCCCAAGTTATGATAGAGGTCAAACGGATCTTCTATGCACAGCGAACGATTCCAGTCTTTCTCCATTTTCAGCAACGGCTTCTTGCGACGTATTTGTACCACCTATTGAATAAGACAGCGTGATGGAAGCAAACACAAAAGGGTAGAAATAAATCACAGAAATTTCTTAGGTTTCACTTTGAATTATCAACATAATAGAATGGAGTTCTTCTATCGATCTGCCCACGAATGGAGCATTAGAATATGGCAGGTTCTGAGGCGGAACAAAAATTGGACAATCGAGCAATACTCGAGCATCGAGCAATCCCGCGCGTGATAACTTCTCTAGTAAATGAGATGGCTATTACAACAATGCAGCTTCCCCTCTCGCCCTGAAACTACTCAGAACACTTCCAGCCAATATGTTATATAATAGTAAGAAATGACCATTTCCAAAGAATCCAGTAGCATAATCCAATTTCCACTAATGAGTAAGACGTAAGCGAAGAGGTTACTGTGAGTTCGAAGGCAAGAGCGAATGGCAGATTTACCGTCCACTCTTACCAACCAGCTGGTAAAAATGACGGTAAACAGGTGACAAGACAGCAAAAAATTACCCTGAGTGATATGGAGGAATACTCCTCGAGCTCCTTTTCACTTATGAAAGATCATGGTTCAAGAAAGATTTCCTTCTTCTAAATATCTTTTTTTGAGTTCGACTTCCACAGCAGGTGAGCGACCTTCATTAGTCAATTTCCTTAGAAACAACGATAAGTGAATACTTTAGCATTTTGAATTGAACGGTCCTTCTCTACCTTCTAATCCGAACTTCTGATTGTTCCTTTTCTTTTGACCTCACATTTACAACTTTAGGGACTCTGAATGTAGGATCGTTGTGCGGGAAGTCCCGAGAAATTGATGACGTGATGAGATGACGAAACGTTCAAGTCATATGTCTCTAAGAGACACGCTGGAAAAGCGCCAAGACAAGGAAGTTGGAGGAGGTGTCGAGCTCTTCTGCAACGGCGAAGACACTAAACTGAATGGAGTGATCACTGCGGTAACAGATTCCCTCGAAGATTACGTTTCTTTATTACGAAGGATCAACGACAGAATCATGACAGCAAGAACAGAAACAGAAGAAGGATACTGGACCATAATAACTGGAAACACGATATCGCCCCGATAGCGGACACCACAGAAGAACATCAGGCGACGGAGCAGAGATGGCCGGCGAGGCTGGAAGAAAATGGTCTACGATTAAACGTTAAGGAGACCAAGTTCCTGAGCTCCGAGGACTGTACGGGTTTCACTGTGGACGCCATAGTGAAAGCACGGGAAGGATTCAAAACTTCCGATACCTGGGGAGTGATATAGCCGCGGAGGGTACCACAGACAAGGCCGTGGAGGTCGAATTAATGCGGCATGGCTGAAATGGAGAAAGTCCTCAGGAATCTTCTGCGATCGACGGTGCCTGGGGATTCTAAAGGGAAAGATGTACCGATCATTGTAAGGGTGGCACGAGAGACAGCTACACCCAACCGAAATGAGGATGCTGAAATGGGCATGTGGCTGGACGTGGCTCGACAGGACCAAGAGTGAGGACGTCAGAGCGGTCATGTAAACGGCTCCGGTACAGCTGAAGTTGATGGAGCAGCGGTGTGGATAAGTGACGAAGTCTGCAGGCCACAGACAGGCTATAGAACTCGAAGTGCCCGGTAAGCAACCGCGAGGAGTCCCAAAGAAAAGATGGAGGGATGTCATTGAGACCGACCTCACAGAAAAGGGTGCCACGATGGAGGATGCCTTTGATAGAAGAAACTGGCGACAACTGACAAGACAGCGGACCCCGCGACGGCGCAAAACTAAATGCTGTGGAAAAGAGGAAAAAGAGATTTACAAAGCTATGTCATGTTGCCGAGCGACAGGAAATTTTTCATGAGCTCCTGAAAGTGAAGCATGCATTTCCCCAGCGCCACTGAAACGGGAAATTCTTGAAAATAGGTGGAATATCTACTACCAGTCGGGTTGGCCGGCTGACGCCGGCCAACCCTCCTGGACTCGGATTGGCCGGCTTCGCCGGCCAATCCTCGTAGGGGCGGCTTCGCCGCCCCGGCAGGGTGGCTTTGGGGCTTTTTGCTTTGTAGCGAGGAGCAACTCTCGGCTCGCCGCTAGCGCGGCGAGCCGACTTTCGCATGCGCGCTTCGCGCGCATTGCAGCAGGAATAGGCCCTGTGTATAGGGAGCGCACATTGCAGCAGGGAACGGATAATATGCGGCTTGTATATATTGTGAGCAAACCTCCAACGATCATCGGCTTTGGTTGAAACTAAGAGACACCACACTCATCTGTAACCCCTTCCCCACTGAAGGCAAAACCCTTTTAAAGAAAGGCAGGATTCGATCCGAACACAAAAATGAAATTGAAGCATTTAGTAGTACCAAAGTAAGGAAGATGGAGCGGAACGGTCAAAAATTCGAGAAAGAAGACCCCCTTCCCACCGCTGATCAAAGTGTGTAAGGCTCAATCGAAGAGGGGCGGCCACGCTGAAAGGAGCGGCAGCAGTTGGAGGTGTCCCTTCGTGAGCTCGGAGGCGCTCCGTAGTAGTTGACTTTTGAGCATTAAAAGTTTCAAGAGGACGTGCATGTATCAGTTCTATAAGAAACATTGACCTTAACTGTTGCCGAGAGATACACCTGATAATTACACACCACTCCCTTATGGTAACCGAGAACAAACAGTCACTTTGTGAGTGTGGTACCAATATTGCAATTATGGCCGGGCTAGGCTTAAAACTTATGTACTCTATACAGAGGGGGTTGACGTGTACAGAGTACATAAGTTTGGTGGGTTGACTCCTACCCAATCCTAACCTGCCCGACCTCCACACACCCGTACCTAATTTGCTTCTTGTGTGCTCCCTACATTTTGGTCTGTCCCTATCCAGTTCTTACTGGTACGACCTGAGCAGTCCCATTCCTGACCTTCCCGATTTTCGGAACCCAAGCGAGGGTTTATAAATTTGATTACCCATCGGTTTCGGCACAGGCCCCGCCCCTGGTGGGCGGGGCCAGGTGTAACTTAAAACTTATATGCTCCGTACACATGACCCCTACCCAATCCTTACCTGCCCGACCTCCACAGCCCGTGCCTAATTTGCTTGTTGTGTGTTCCCTTTACTTTGGTCAGTCCCTCCCCAGTCCTTACATGCGCGACTTCAATAGACCTTTTCCTAACTTGCCCGATTTTCAGCACTTGAGCGGAGACCTGAATTCGTTTATTCATCAGTTTCGGCGCGAGCCCAGCCCATGATGGGCGGAGGTGGGCTTAGTTCTTATGTGCTCCGTACACTTGTGTTTTCCTCTACGCTATCCTAACTTGCCCTATCTTTACAGCCCCTTTCCTAACTTGCTTCTTGTGTGCTCCCAACACTTCGGTCGGTCCCTACCCTGTCCTCACTTGCACGGCCTCAACAGACCCATTTCTGACCTTCCCGAGGTTTTTAGAACCCAGGCGAAGACTTAAATTTGAGCACCCATCGATTTCGGCGCAAGCCCCACCCATGGTGGGCGGAGTTAGGCTTAGAACATATGTGCTCCGTACACATGTGTTGGCCCCTACGCTATCCTAACTTGCCCTACCCCTACAGGCCCGTTCCTAACTTGCTTCTTGTGTGCTGACCCTACTTGACCTTCCCAAGAATTTTGGAACCCAGACGAGGACTTAAATTTTAGCACCCATCGATTTCGGCGCAAGCCCCACCCATGGTGGGCGGAGTTAGGCTTAGAACTTATGTGGTCCATACACTTGGTCCCTACCCAATACTAACCTGCCCGACCTCCACAGCCCGTGCCTAATTTGCTTGTTGTGTGTTCCCTTTACTTTGGTCAGTCCCTCCCCAGTCCTTACATGCGCGACTTCAATAGACCTTTTCCTAACTTGCCCGATTTTCAGCACTTGAGCGGAGACCTGAATTCGTTTATTCATCAGTTTCGGCGCGAGCCCAGCCCACGATGGGCGGAGGTGGGCTTAGTTCTTATGTGCTCCGTACACTTGTGTTTTCCTCTACGCTATCCTAACTTGCCCTATCTTTACAGCCCCTTTCCTAACTTGCTTCTTGTGTGCTCCCAACACTTCGGTCGGTCCCTACCCTGTCCTTACTCGCACGACTTCAACAACCCTTTCCTAACTTGCCCGATTTTCCGCACTCAAGCGAGGACCTAAATTCGTTTATTCATCGATTTCGGCGCAAGCCCAGCCCATGGTGGGCGGAGGTAGGCTTAGAACTTATGTGCTCCGTACACTTGTGTTCGCCCCTACGCTATCCTAACTTGCCCTACCTCTACAGGCCCATTCCTAACTTGCTTCTTGTGTGCTCCCCACACTTCGGTCGGTCCCTACCCTGTCCTTACTTGCACGGCCTCAACAGACCCATTCCTGACCTTCCCAAGAATTTTGGAACCCAGACGAGGACTAAAATTTGAGCACCCATCGATTTCGGCGCAAGCCCCACCCATGGTGGGCGGAGTTAGGCTTAGAACATGTGCTCCGTACACATGTGTTGGCCCCTACTCTATCCTAACTTGTCCTACCTCTACAGGCCCATTCCTAACTTGCTTCTTGTGTGCCACACTTCGGTCGGTCCCTACCCTGTCCTTACTTGCACGGCCTCAACAGACCCATTCCTGACCTTCCCCAGATTTTTGAAACCCAGGCGAGGACTTAAATTTGAGCACCCATCGATTTCGGCGCAAGCCCCACCCATGGTGGGCGGAGTTAGGCTTAGAACATATGTGTCCGTACACATGTGTTGGCCCCTACGCTATCCTAACCTGCCCTGTCTCTACAGGCCCGTTCCTAACCTTCTTCTTGTGTGCTGACCCTTCTTGACCTTCCCAAGAATTTTGGAACCCAGGCGAGGACTAAAATGAGCACCCATCGATTTCGGCGCAAGCCCCACCCACGGTGGGCGGGTTATATATAGAGTATGATATATTATGTGATGGATATGATTCCATTCCTAACTTGCCTCTCATGTGCTCCGTACATTTTGGCTTATCCCAGCCCATTCCTAACTTGTCCGACCTCTACAGATCCATTCCAGCTTGTCTCCTTTTTGAAACCTGATCGTGGACTTAAATTTGACACCGGCCGTTTCCGCCCAAGCCCCGCCCACAGTAGGCGGAGCTAGGCTTAGTTCTTATGTGCTCTGTACGCTTGGGTCAGCCCCTACCCAATTCCAACTTGCCTGACCTCTCCAGGCTGCAGATCAGTTAAGAATGCAGTATACGGTGTGCGGACAGACAGACACACACGCACACACACACACACACACACACACACAGACAAACACACCAAACTTCTGTGTATGAAATTCATTACCTATGTAAAAGTTGAAATATTCGAGAAAAAGGAGATAGCAGAGCATGAGTTCAATCACTTTTAATAGAAAAAAACGGAGATCTCATATTCCAACAATCACGCCAGAAGTGAAGGCACATAGGTGAACAAAGCTCTCTATGAAACTTTAAATTACTCAGTTTGATATTTAAGAGTGATATATTCCATATATGTTCTTAATTACAGGAAATTTTGAAATCCTGTCTCTTTGGGGGGCAAAAGCGCGGCGCATCCGAAAGCAGAGCCTCCCCTTCCCCAACAAACTGCATTTCAAATGGAACAAATATTATGGGTGAAAAGGGAATAAGGTCCTCATTCGGTTCGCTTCACATCGACGAAGTTTTAATTATGAGGCACATAGGTGAACAAAGCACTCACACCAAACTTCTGCTGCCAAGCTTGGCTTAGTTCTTATGTGCTCCGTGCACTTATGTTGGCCCCTACCGTATCCTAACTTGCCCGATCTCTACAGGCCCATTCCTAATTTACCCGACTTTTATCATTATTTCTGCGCAATTCCCGGCCACGGTGGGCGGGGCTAGGTTTAGTTCATATGGTCTTCGTGTTATGATCTTCGTGCACTTTGGTCAACCCTGCACACTCCTTACTTGCCCGACCTCTCCACGTTTGAACTAAAAGTGCATTACGTGAAAAACAGATGCACACAAACGCGACAAACTTCTGGTTGAACTAAGAGTGCATGTAACAGACAAACGGACACACACACACACAAACACACCAAACTCCTGCTTTATATATATGTATAGGACTACTATTTTGCTAATTTGAATTATTAGATTGCTCAACAAAAGTCCGGCAAAAATTATCAAACACGCATTGTTCTGCGATCCTCCGCTTGGCTGTAAGTACGTACTTGACGTAATCCAACAACTTGCTCTTCTACACTAAGTAACAAAATTGCCAACAACCAATAAATAAGAAGACGGTTTGGGAGCGAAAAATGATGGAATCTTGTGGGATGGCGACAATATCACTCACTGAAGACCACAAACAAGCACATACCTGCGTCCCGAAATCAAATCGTGCATAATAGTCGAGGAAACCGACGAACAGCTCTCCAACAGACTGCTGGTTCTTTGACCAGTTAGGTATTACTTCACGATGGAAATAGACGTCACAATTCTCTACCATACAGGGTTGAACATTATCGTCTCGGAATTCCTGGAAAAGTTAGCAGCTAATTTAGAGTTTCAATTAAGCTTCACGAATTTTGCCCATTTAAACACTGTAATAAAAACCGTAAAATCGATTATGTGAGAAATGACTGGGTGGTTACCAACTCATCGCGAAGGTCTAAGGCTGCCTCTTTGAGATGCACTCGCGGACTGAGCCTACGTCAAAGTGCGACGCTTGCTAGGACGCGCTGTATTTAGTATAAATTTTAACAATGCGTTCCATTTCACTTCAATAAATAATTCAATCATAGAACATTTCAGGCCACATCAACAAAAACAACAAATGATCGTTAAAAAAGCATTGAAGTTTGAAAACGGAAAAAAGAGAAAGAAGAAGAAACGTCAGACTGCACTATCATCAAATGAAAAGTGGTTGGGTACAATGCTATAGCGCATCGCAGCAGAGGTTGCCGACACATGGCGACGGCAAGGAGTAGGAAACCCACCTAACAAGATCCCACATACCAATTTCAGAAGTGAGCTAACTAGGTTCAGAAAAATGAATGAATATATCAGCATACCTTTCTAGCAAAATTGTAAAGATGTACCTCTTGAAGGCGCGGCAACACCGGTGGATCACAATTCTGCAGATAATGAAGGAGCAGTATAATGAAGGCGTACGATGATAACGACCCACGAGACGCATCACCAATATCACATGATTTTGCCCACTAAAAGCTATATTTGCTTGAAGATAAGCAGAGACCAGCTGCGTTTAAAATTCGTGCCAGAAGCAAACGGGATTAAAGCGATACTCTATAAGTGGTCTACAGATCACAAAAAAATTTTAGTTCGAACAACAACAGCATTGCCTTGAACATTGCCCAGAAGACCACAAAACTTGAGTATATTCGAATGAATTCGAAATGTAAACCAAAAGTCGGCACATGCGAAGATATGAGGAACATTGAGCATTTTACGACATTGCCTCCGATTTCGACATTGAAGGAGGACGGGCTATTCTGTCGTTGCCAAGAGATGGATATTTTTGCCTCCATCGGTCACTTCTAACTTATGAGCCCCCATGAAATCGATATGGTATTATAATTGTTCAAGCTTCATTTGTGAAAAACTGACAGTCTGTCAGTGGCCAGATTTCGGGAGAGACACTAGAGATGATTAGGAAATGAGCATTCTGTACCGCGAATGCAACAACAGGTAGGTTTTTGAGCTGATGGAAGCAGTAAACGAAAATCTACCCGCTTTATCCATACACCAAGTGGTGCAACTCGACTATCCCATGAGCAGTACTTCTTCAGCATTTCGGTATTTGACAGCGCCAATACATTATAATAACTGATGCTGAAACAAGCTTCATCCTTCCGACTTCTTCTAGCTGTCAAGAGAACGTTATAAAAACCTACTCTCCTTCGACGCCAAGCTTCATCCAATTAAATTTTACAATCGGAACCTTGGCACCGGTTATCGCATACACCTTATCAACCTCGTTCATTTGCTGCAGATGTTGTGCGATCTGGCGCACAATCTCCACACCGTCGATATCCTACAAAGGATATTCATATGACACAAAAAACCTTAGGTATGTCAAGCAATCCTTTAAAAAATTGAAATAAGCCCAAGGCTCATTTTGTATGCACGTGAAGGCCTGTAAAGCCATATGCCTTCTTTCATGGTCCAATGTATGAAAGAATCGCGAACAACGGGAGTGAAGCAACAGCACATCACTCCAAGTTTGGAATGGACGACTGCGAAGGATATGGAATAAAAATATAGGCAATTCATACCAGTGGCTGTTCATCTGGTTCGAAACGGAAACAGAGGTCAACGTCCGAATTGGAAACACCAAAACCACTGATCAGCGACCCGAACATCTGGAACATGATTCAACAGAATATCATCCGTAAACATCATGAATTAAGTAACTCACATGAAGTCGAACTGTCTTTTTGAGCTCATTCTGAAGATGAACTCGAACACGATCGACAAATTCTCCAACCTCGTTGATTCGCGTTTTCTTCACACGACTTTTTTCTTAAAAATTAATCTTCAACAAAGCGTCTAACCCTACAATCGGACGGATCTCTTCATACTATGATATGTTGCAACACAAGCACTACCACCATCCAATATTCACAAGAGACTGCTCCTTACGTTGCCATAATACAACTCAACTATGCCAACGGTGCAATCCATATCTCCAAGTTACATACTTTTACCTCTACCGAACCAATCACAAGTCGGTCTCGAAAATAAAAATAAAAACTCGGGCGTTTGCCCCTGATACAACCCGTCCTTGGCTCATCTTACGTTCACGATACCATCTATCTCTGGCTCATGTAATGCACAACACAACCTAGATCTGGCCCATTATTATCTTTCTAAATCATCTCACTCTGTCTAAGTTGACAACCGTCCCTTCTATCAAGCACTGATCTCTTCGTTATACTATGCAAGCAAATGAGGTGACGTACCGTATCCTGCAATGATCACACGTTCCAGTTCCGACCATTCATAGGATGCTTTCTTATGTGACAGGTTTTCCACCTTAGGTATCTTAACACAGAGTTACACTCAATATTCAGCATTACCAATCCACCGCTAGTGTTCATAATTTGAAACAATAATTTAATAAACTGAAAAATGACGAACATTTCATCTTCAGCAAAAAAAGCTTGGACAAGCAGCATCAATAAACTCAAATCGGATCAGGAAAGAAATGTACATTCTTAGAGTTACTCACAATCATCATCGGGCAAACATCTGACCAATGATCACTGCTCTCGCAGGTGGCACAAACTATGTCTGGCTTCTGAAAATAACAAATCCTGCCTGCCCAACAGACCATGACACCCACGCTTCACTAAATCAACTTACATATCCATTATTGAAATTTGCAGACTCATGGAATGAATATCTGAACCGATCAACTGGAATTTCGTTCATCTAGAACAGGGCATATGTGACGAACTAAAAAGCATACGACTGATCGCTTGTGCTCACTTTCTGCCTCAAACTTTGAGGATCGAATTCTTTGAGAGATATGAAGAAGCTTTCATAGCATACGTGCGAATTCTTTTTCTTCCTGTCCACTTGTTGTGTTGCATGAACCTGGAAAGGAATTTACAGAACACATCCCAATTTTTAACTGATAGTGGCAGTAAATAAAGATCTTGGCACACTTTTTGTGTGAAGGTCGCAACAAACCAGGTTTCACTAACAAACCGCTATAAGGGACAACTACATTTGCAGAAATGAAGATTTAATCGGGTCATAGGCTGCTATTCTTTTCTTCTTCACCCTAGATTCGACCCCACGCCGCCGCATTCGCTTTTGCCAAAAGTCGTTACAAAGGCACCGGAAAGAAGTAATTTTGGCCTACGGTAGAACAGATGTAGTGTGGACGAATTTGAGTGGTCGCCATTGCACAAACTCGCCAATTTGACGCCTTGGCATGGTGCCATGAGGAAATGTCCTATCATTAATTTGTTTTTTCCTTTTAATTTTCCCTTTGTTCTTTCTTATATTGTTTCTAGATGTACTTCACTGCGCTGGGAGTCAGAGGCTAAAATTAACGTTGGCCCGCGGCCCGTCTCCTACAGCGAACAACTCGGAAAGTCAGTGTGCTGATGCGAATGGGATGCGAATACACACCGCAGCGTCGCGCTTTTGAATCCGGGTTTTTTCTTTGCATCTCTCTCTTGTTTTGGACCCCTTCCGATTCTTTTGAGGTCTTCCGTATGGCCTTGACCTCAGTAGTTGCTCTTGAGGACGATCTCCACCTTTTCTTTGTGGCGGTTAGATGACTTTCTGACCTTCTTCAGCACATGTCGATACCATCGTCGTCGATGTTTCCGCACATTCAGCCGGACAGGACCGTCCGCTTGACCGTTCCCACGTCCTGTATTTGACCCGGTCCAGATGAGTCCAACCGTATGCCCAACAGGACCCTCATGTGTACGGGATACATCTGTCACATCTTTCTTTGGTATGAGCCAACACTTGCTGCCGTTGAGCATCGCAAGCCTTGCATCGGATCGGTGCATTTTTCCCTTACACTTGCTGCCGTTGAGCATCGCAAGCCTTGCATCGGATCGGTGCATTTTTCCCTTACAGGTACCAGTAGGGGTAAGGGAAAACTGAGATCTGGGAGTACATGTTCTCTGAAACGAACCTTTTACTTCAGAGGAGGTCATATGTGGCGAAAATCGCATTGAAAAAAGCGGCTCGGGGTCATATAACGACCCCGCAGCTCGGCATGTCGTTAGCGGTTATGCGGCCGGGGGAGTCGCTGTGGAGGGGCGGGACGATCGCGGCCGGCTGGTTCAGACTCTGGCCTGTCTTCAATCCACTCCCGGCTAGTGAAGCAGAGGACGAGAGAGGGGGTCGCGGTTTTATGCAGTTCTTTCTCTACTACTACATTGCTGAGCACATCTACTATCATATTCCACAGTCTGCCGAATTTACCCCTTCTGGTGCCCTTAAGCCCTGGAGCATTGCCGATCGACTGCAGTAAACTCTTTCCATTTCCATGTGCACTTTATCGAGCTTTCGCTCCTTCTCCTTAGTATACGATTTTCCCATTTTGGTCCAGGATTAATTCCTCCCACTGTTCGGAGCCAAGCAGCTTAGTCTTCTTCATTTTTAGCCGGAGGCCCTTGCCTGCCATCGAAAGAAATTTCGGCTTGTGGCTCAAAATAAGAGGGATAAATGGTCACAGCAGTGCGTGAGGGTAGCAACAGACGGTCGATGATATGGGATAGAATGTGTATCTTTCCGTGAATTCAACCGGTTCTCGTTTAGTTCCAGACACGAAGAGGAAGACAAACTCGGAATGGTTTTGCATTATGGACCCACCTCATTTCCTTCGACAGTTACACCATTCTCAGCAAACTTCGACGTCTCATCAGTAGACTCTTCAAGAGTGGTTCCTATCTCTAAAATGGAAAAGATTCGAGTTAACAACATCTATCGGTTGATTCTTATATCAAGCGATAATAATAATAATAGTAAATAAATAAATAATAATACAATAATAATAGTAACAAATAATTGGCAATAATTAATAATATTAAAAATGATAATAATTAATGATGATAATAATAATTGATAACAATAATATATAGTAGTAATAATCACAATAATAGTAATGATAACAAGTATAATTATAGTAACAGTAACAGAAGTTCACAGTAAGTTACCGACATTCTTTCGAGGCTTCGAAAGAGCACCACAATAAAGAAAGAATAATACACTAAATAAGCTTGCCGCTATTACAAAATGTTCAAAATGCAGGGCAGCTATAACGTGCAGATTCAAACTGCGAACGTACATCTAAACGTAAGCACGTCTCGATTGAGGCAAACTACTGAAGGAACTTGTCGAGAGAGGGTGTTGTCACCAACAAAGGATCACTTATCTCTAAAACTAACGAAACACGGTTGAATCAGACTACTGCTTTGGGGAATCATGGCGTCCAGAAGTGGAAAAGCACTTTGACATACAAATCATACCTGTGTTGTTAGACACTGATTCATTATCTGGGGACAAGATCCAATCCTCTTCAGTCAATCCAGCTGTTACTTCATCGAAAGGGTTGAAATTTTCGGAACCTCCCTCAAATGTATTTTACATAAAGTTCATAGTCATGGAAATAAAACAACCGTTTCAATACCTTGTCCAATCGTTTTTCCAACTCTTTCCTGATCTGAGCACGCCATTGTTCTCGCTTTCGCTCATGACGTATTTTCTCCCGCTTTATCTCCAACAACTCTTCCACTTCTTGATCGCGTTCGCCGAACTCTCTTACGGTCAGACGTTTCGACTCTAGAATCTCGAACACCTGAATACAATGATGGATAAGAAAACAAAAAAATGCAAAGAACAGAAGTATGTTATTTTGAACTGACACGCCTAGAGATACGCATCGGATTTGTATCTCGAATTCGTTTCATCGTTCGCCGACTGTACACCATAACATCATCTATTTCCACATTTTCCGGAGTCAGATCCTTGAGAAGGATATTGTGGACAGTTGACGTTTCCTAAACGGTTCTTAGGCAGCATGATAACCCTATGCCATGAACTCACACTAGAACTGCGCTCAACGCTTAACCCTGCAAAAACATACCCCCTCGGGCAAAAATATCCTACTATAAATAAGCGGCTAAGTGTGTCTTTGAGGTGTATGTGTTTGACCGGAGATTCATCTCTCGCGTCGCAGCAAAGCACCTGAATTTCACGATTGATATAGGGGGAGCTAAGGGAACCCCAGCGGTGGTTGATAAAAAGTGATCGCAGCTGATAAGGGCTGATAAGGAGCCTCGAAAGGCGGAAGTCGCCAACTTCGTTTCACCCTCAAGGTTGATCTTCGGCTTCCGATACTCATAGCTGTTTTGGGTGGTGGGACGAGCACATCAATGGTGGATAATCCAAATTGATAACGCTTGATAAGATTCGATAAGGAGTGTGGAAAGGCTAGACTCGTCGAATCCGTTTCGCATTTCGAACTGATTCTGTAGCGATCACACTCGCGGTCTTTTGCGGGGTGGGAAGGGGATATTGATGGTTGGCGATACAACTTGATAACGGTTGATAAAATTTGATAAGAAGCATCAGAACTCTAATGTCACCACACCCGCTTCGTGTTTTCCATTAGCCCTGGAGAGGTGACACTCATAGATTTTGCGAGGTGGGTAATCCGCATTGATAACGGTTTATAGGATTTGATAAGAAGTGTCAGAGGAAAAATGTCACAAAATCCGCTTCACAATCTCGTTAATCCTAGAGCATGACGGCGTTCACAGTTTTTGAATTTGCGGAATTGCGGAATTTGCGGAATTGTGGAGATGCAGAACCGCGGAAATTGCGGAAATGAAGAATTGTGGAAAGCGTCGATACGTATCTAATGCTTTCCCGCAAATTCTGCAACTCTTCATTTCCACAATTCCTCAAATTCCGCAGTTCTCCTAGTCGATGCGTATCTTCATCGTTTTCCGCAATTCTGCAGTTCTGCAAACCAAAACTGTAAACAAAGCCTTATGGTGACTGGCCAAACTGATAACGACTGATACGAGCTACTAGGAGCGATTAGCAATTTTATGGAATTAAAGTGTCTGATGCTCAGTGACGCCGTGTGAGCATATTTGTTTTATGTTCTGATATCACTTGCAGCTGCAAAACAGGTGACCTATTTTGTAATGCGGTACCATTTGCAAGAAAGCGCATCACCCGCTAGACTATCTGAAATTCCAAGCAGTGGGGGACATTCAGAAAAAAACAGGTGGCTGGCGCACACTACTTCGCGTGATTCATGTCCATGACGTGCAAAATGGGATCGATGAAAAGCGACTTATCTATATTACTACCGAAATGCTTTCGTTTCACGTCACCTCTCCTGCTTTTTTGCAATTCGAAAGCTTAGCTAAAAGCAGAGAGAAGGGAATTTTCATTCAATCGCTTACACAACGGTGATCATGTCGATCAAACCCATTTTGCACAACATCGCCATGAATCATGCACAGAAGTGTGCGCCAGCCAACTGGTATCGTAAAACAGGCCATCACTTCACTATGGAAATTTCCTGACTCACTCGCCTTCACCTCATTGCGTAGGCAAATTCGGCATACGGACACCTATCGATCTGAATCGAAGGTCAGCCCCGTGGCGCAGGGACTACCGGCTAAGCGAGAGGTAATTTCGGTAATTGCGAGTGCGATACTTCACCATAAGAACGAAATAATGGGTGATGATTGGGTACGGACTCTATTTCTTCATTAGTTCCATAATGCGATTTGAGCCCATGTAGCCCTGATAATGCTAAATTATTCCACTTACTAATTTAAAGGCACCGCTAGGGGTGAAAAGTCTTTGGGGTCTATATCATGATATAACGCACGTCTTTTCGAACTGCACGCATCAACTTTTCGAGTTAATACGACGGCAGGGCAACGTTCGCTGCTTGCTGACTCAACCCTCGCCCCACTGCATTCACCCTAAAAGGCTAATGATGTGGAGGGGCGAAAGGGAAGGGAGTAAGAAGGAGGGGTTCCGGGTTCTCATTTCTCAGGTTTTTACCGTTTTATTCCGTTCTTTCGCTATTGCTGCATTACGGATCACTTCCACCTTCATATCGTACAATTTGACGAGATCGCAGTTACACACTCGATGACGTATTACATAGCACTCTGCCAGGACACAACTCCGCCTAACGATCAAAGACGTAAGCTCGTTGGTGAGGAGGGGAGCCTATTTCGACCTAAAGCCGTAAGCTCGTTGGTGAGGGGGAGAATTTCCGTTTAACCATTTCGTTCGGCTTTTTCTTTCCCTGTTCCATTACTAAGCTCTCTTTCAGACAAATCAAACAAATCATCCCTCGTGGTGGCCTTGTTCAAAGTCATCCCCCGCAATTTCCTCATGATTCAATAATACGGTGAGCCCTACACATCAAAGCATCTCCTTTTGCGAGTTCATTTTCAACAACAGTTTGACAAATAAAAAGGGCGTTTCATATCTACCTCATAACATTTCCTCTCGTTCACAGTGACATGTGAGTTTCCGATGACAGTGGATGGTTCTGAATTTACTGAATGGTGGTTACTACCCCCTTGCACATCTTCGATGATCGACAAACCTTTCGATATTTCACTGATGAGCTTCTCCACTGTGAACTTGACATCATAATCGATAGCAGAAAGCTTATTACGTTTGCTGTGACGTTTTTTCTTTCCCGGCACTACGACTCTGGCCAATTCTATCGTCTCCTTGTCGGTACGCTCTTCTTCCTTTCCGCGCACAGGCTTTCTTCCAGTGATCACTACACGGCCATCTTCTTCTTCTGCTATGATGTCATCAGGCACGTTTCCCGTAATCTGTTTCAGCACTTGTTTGGCTTGTTCTTTTTCAAGACGTCTACGCTCTGCTCTTTTCAATTTACGTTGCCTGCTTCGTTCACTTCGTTCCTTATTCGTCACACGACGGCTTTCTTTGGTAGGCTCTTCCCTTCCACTAATATTTCGTGTTCCCGGCGTTGTCGGCAAGGTTTGAAGGGCAGATAAGTTCAAAGAGACCTGCACTGCATCTACCCTGTTTCTGGCTGATAGACTCTCCATGTCTTGCAGGAAAACTGCTTCTACTTGGGCAAAATCATCATCCGGACAACTTGCTATCATATTTCTCGACATCTCCAGTCCTTCGCCATAGCATCCTTCCCATAATGTCAATCCTATAGCCTCACATTGCTCAGCGAGACCAGGTTCATCTTTTTCCTTTATCTCCTTATCTCCATCAAATCCAAACAGAACAAGAACAGAGGTCCTTGGAAGTGCCTTCAACTCGACCAAGCGCTCTTGAAGTCTTCTGATCGGGTACGATCCGCAAAGTTGGATGCACTGGAGCACTCTTAGGCAGCGATCAGACGATAGACGTAGAGTTATCTCGGAAAGTCCTTTCTTGAGCCTAATCACGTCATCCACACGGTTCACCCATGGGCTCGCCACGAGGAATCCACACGCGCTTCGCTTTGGAGCAATAAATGCTTGTCCATTTGGTAACAAATAGGCTCCACAGAGAGATTCCGCTAAATCCATAATTGAACAGCCAATAACTGCACTATTGAACGCATCAAGGGCGCTAGCAACGGCAACAATCTGCATCATGACGTCATTAGAATTATCGCAACGTATGCTGAGTCCATTGAGGTATGTAATATTTAAAAATAATTCAGCCGAAATATCTGATGGTTTCTGCTGGAGGTTGCTGTCCATATGCGCAAACTTCTGATGTCCATTTGATCGTCTCGCATCCAGAACGATACCAAACTGCTCCATCGGCTCAAAAGCAACAAACTCTAACCATTACTTCAGAGATATTCATGTATAAAAAATTTCCATTCTAAAGTTATCGACTCAGTAGCTTCCGTAAAAATCTTAGTAGGAATTTTAGTTGTCTCGTCTTAGTTTTTTATGAAAATAATTAAACACTGTATCAAACGAAAGAAATCAACGAAGTCAAAATAGCAGAGAAAGAAAGTTGAGCGATGTGAAAGGGAGTCCTCACCATCATGTCTTCTAGGATCTGCTCTCCCAATTTGGCAATATTTTCGTCCTCCTCGACCAGTTCGTCAGCGGCAGCCGTATATTCCTCATCCTGAACGAAATGTTTCAATGAAACATCACGTTTCGTGTACGCCTGCAACATAAATAACTATAATGGTGGACGATCACGAAAGCCTCTACCAGCACATTTGATGGAATGAAAGTAGTCTCTATGTATTTCTTCCTCGAGGATTACTTACAAGGGAGGTCTTTCAGGTCATGACGCGCTTTGGGGAAACGGTTTTTTCCATTATATGGGGGTACCTACATGAAACGTATAACTAACTTCCATTTTTGCTGAGCGACCCTACGAATGCCAAAAAAGGAGTAAAAAAATTTTTTTCCAAAAAGGCGATTTTAACCCACTTATTGTAACGCATACTCCTTGTAACCTTAACCATGTGCAGATCCAAAGGTGTTCTTCTATTTCACATCCAAAACAAAGTCAAATACGGGAAAAAATAAGATCTTGCCTCCACCATGTACTAAAAGTGTGCAGCAGTTTCACAACGGTTTCCCGATGTGGGTAAGGTGCAGCGATCGAGTGGCCTACTGGATAGGGCGATGGACTCTCAAACGATCGAAAGGCATGGGTTGGTGGTTCGGGTCCCGGCCCTGCCGAAATTTTGCATTTGTTTTTGCCTTCACTTTTTCATCTTCAGATATGTCTGTTTATGCCAAATGCTATGATTTTCGTTGACAGCATGCCAAAATGACTCTGTTTACGAATATTCAGTGAATCTGGTGATCTGACTTTTTTGGACACATAAGGGCCCGTAGCGCTCGAAATTTGCGATTTCGCTCAAAATAAGTGCCATATTCGTGTTCAGGTGGTCAAACTACCCCTAGAGACGCATTTTTAGCCAATTCCAAATTTTGACCCTAACTTCGAGAAAGACGTTTGGTCATGGATATATGGTGCCCTTTCTATTTGTAGAAGTGAGTAACTAACAAAATCGCTGAAAATCAGTGAAATATGCACAACATGGATGCCTATCGGTATAACTTGACCAACCAAGCATCAAGCAAGAGAAATAGTCACGATTTCTTGACAAGTGATACCGTCGTCCCCTTCATTGAACGTGCAGTCGAAGGTATACCAATGCCCAGCCCAAATTTTCGAATTTGGGTCAAAACTTCGATTGGGCTGGAAACATACCCCTGGGGGTAGTTCGACCTCCTAAACACGAATATCAAATCCGTTTTACGCAAAAACGCCTCGTTCGTGCGCTATGAGCGCTAAAAGGTCAAAAAGTTGGAGTGTCAAACTTGCTGAAAACTGGCAGTAGAGGGCATTCCGGGGTTCTAAATGTGATCACTGCACTTAATCTTCATATTCAAATGTTTACGAGCCCAAAAACTGGAAATCTAAATTTTGCAAAAATTTGTCCTCAGTGGGGATCGAACCATCAACCCCTTTTTTGGCATTCGTAGGGCCGCTCAGCAAAAATGGACATCAGTTATATGATTCTTGCACGCACCCCCATACATGCAAAAAACCGCTTTCAAAAAGCGCGTCATGAGTTGGAAGACCTTCCTCGTTAGTGGAAAATGCAATTTCCCACGGCAACTACATCAAACTGCAGTTAATAACTGCTCGAACAAAAAAAAAATCAGAAAACGCGAATTAACTAAACCTACATCTATATCAGCCACAAATTGAGTTGGCAAGCTTGACGCATTCGAATCCAAACGCGGCTTCACATCTGTGGCAGGAGTCATAGTCTTCGTCTCTTCGGCTCTATTAGGTCTTCCATTATCTGCCTGCCGTTTTCGTTTACCTTTTCTTTTACTTGGGCTCTCACACAACTGAACTTGCGATTACATGTAGAAAATTTTTTTTTACTTTCAAGACATATTAACGGGCATATAATCCAATTCCAACCTTCTGATAAAGCGTGACATCAAATAACGGCCCCTCCAACGTCTGAGGAATGGCAAAGTAAAGATATGATTTGAGGAAACAGTTGAAGAAATACACCTGATACGCCTTCGTGAATGTGACTACATTATCTGTCCTAAAAGGATCTGAAACACAAACAATCAAAAGCATGCTCATAAAAAAAAGGAAAAATTTCAGAGCGCTGCAGAATCATGTGCTTGAAGAGCATTTAAAGCTTTATCCAAGTATGCTGTTCACCTGAAATTTGCAGCAACTTCCTACTCCAACGGCTACGGTTTATGGCGATTTGCTTTGTCGTATAAACTTGAACTATCTCATTCTGGTGCAAACGGGAGCCATAAAAACACAGAAATTCCACAAACAGTCGAGCCAAATCCCATGGTTCTTCAAGAACACCGATCTTACCAATCTGCAACGCAATCAAGACACTTTCATAGAGCCTTGTACATGGCGAGAAAAGAATGGATTAGTGTAGGAAATGGGGTGTTATAGGCGTTGAGTGATAACAGCTCTTATAAGGAAGGAGGAGCACCGAAATGTACGACTACTTTCAAAGCGATGCGAAACCCTCCTCTTGCGCCTAAGAAAATTATTTCACCCACCCGGCGTTTATTCCCTTCAAGGCTTAGGCAGAAACATGATGTTGTTCTAATGTTTCCACGTTCAGAACACCAAAAAATGATGGAGATGGTTTGCCATAACGGTAGCTCAATTATACCGTGGTGAAGGATACACAAGAGCACAAGTAGGCAAGCTTCCAACACAGAACACCTTATGTTCCGATACAAAATTCGTCAAAAAGAGAGAATGCACGCAATAACCAGGGAAAGCTAAAGCAAAAAAAAACAACCTCGCCAGCGGATCGGGTCCGTGTTTAGGTCAATGAGGTGCTTACCTGCACCCACATAACGTGCTGCGGACTCGGGTTTGGTTATTTTCGAGGCATTCAACTGGGCTGCCCAGATTCCACCCTTTCCGCAATTTTTTTATTACTGTCTACTTACGTGCTCTGAAAGAGACTTATTCACTGAACAACCGTTCTCTGCTGAGGAACCTATTACTCCTATATACTCAAGAAAGCCTCTTTCCGATCCTGCTGTTGCCTCAGATGATTCGCTAGCTAAAGTTAATTCGAGTGGACTAATCATATGTCTCATCTAACTTCTATTTTGTTCTGGTGTACCGTGTCGTGCAAGTAGATGAATAAATAAATAAATAAATAAATAAATAAATAAATAAATAAATAAACCTACAATTACATCAACGTCACTTTCGTACAGTTCTCGGTTCTCGTAAAAATCGTCGATTGTGGGTTCCAGCTTCCTTTCATGGGACATTAGTGGACGCATCTAAAGAAAGGAAAACTATAGTGAGGCGTTGACCTTTGAACCTGCATTTCTCTGTGGCGCAATGGCAATGATCGTTCGCGCAACGTAACCATAATGCAGACTCGCATCAAATCTGTAAGGATGTTTACCGACGTTGGCATACTGAAGCACACTATGGTCAAGGAGTTTGCGTTGAGGATCACTGCGATAGTGCCGCAGAATATGAATGTGCTCTGATTCTTGACCTCGATAATAACACATTGCACGCGCAATTGACTGCGAAGAATTTCTGATGTCTTTGCCGAACAATTTTGAACAAGCCTGTGATTCATGGTACTTTATCACCTCACCTCATGTAGGCATGGCAATAAATTCCTCTGTTGCAGGAAGTACAGTACCATCAGGTCAAATCCATAGCTCGTTAGACCGCCTTGGCGCCGGTCGACAGAGTAGATGCCAGACACCTGATAATCATTAAATCAAAATCCTAAAAAATTCTGGTGAAAAAATCTACCTCTGCCCATTTTCTAACGATTCGACAAAGTTCGGCAAATTGAGGGCGAACAGCTGCGTATACAGACAGCAGTTTACCAAATTTCAAGCCGCTTTCACATCTCCACGCAATTCGCACGCATACATTCGACACCGTCAACTTGATACACATGGGCACATCAGTAGTAAATTGCACATCGAATTCGTCACCTAGATTTTTCATGAAAAAATTATATCCAGTTACAGAGCGGCAATTTCGAATCTGATTAAAATACTCGTTGAACCTATGACCATAAGAGAAACCAAAATACACGAAACCGACAGTACCACAGCGTGAAATGTAGTAAACATAATGAGAAACTTCAAAATAGGAACGTAAAAAATGTACATAGAATAAAGAGTCTCGCGATTCCCACCAGAAGCTGTTTTCAGGAGATCAGCCACGTACTTCATCGTCTCGACAGCATCACTACAGTCCACTGTAGGTATATCTATGGACATATTCAAGTTGCTGCTTTCTGTACAGGTCCTTGTAATCACGGAGCCGTATATTGCTATGTGTCCTAAATCGGGTTCAAACAAAGAGGAAGCAGAGATAGAGCGTCGAAAATAGGAAACATAAAAGTGCAATTTCGCTATAGACTTTAGACCTGATGCTATACCTATTATAAAAAATATAATCACAAATATTGTTATCATTACATCAAGACCTTCACGGAAATCACTGACCTGACACACCCATTTTCTCAAAGACCTGATGAGTCAGAAGTTCGCTGATATTTGCTGCAACTTTCATGTGCCGCTCCCAGATTGGACCTTGACCATTCTTAAAATCAGAACCCTGAGCCTCTCAAAACTCTCATATTCCCATCATGAAAAGGAGCAAGTGAACACCTCAGACTTGTCTTGTAAGAGCTCTTGTATCAGTGCATTGATGGCCTTCACTTGATTGTCAGACATAGGAGGCATTCTTTCGAGCAAGTCTTTCCTTTCGTTTATCCGCTAAAAACAGATTTGTATTGCTCTCGACATCAGTGCTTCAGCGGTATGGTGAACATAGGAGAAAATCGAAGACAACAAACGAAGAGAGAGACTGCGGAATTCGCGCATTGCTACGACTGTCTGACTAAGGTGACTGAATAGAATGCACTATGGAACAAGTTTATCTAATGATCACTTCAATTTCCATAAATTGACTCACCTGCTCTTCAGGGAAATGCTGATGCGTTTCAAAATGAGCTCGTACATGTTGTATATTCGACATGTGAAAGTCGCACAATGAACACCAGTATATGGCATCAGGAAAATTTTCATGAATCTAGAAATCGAATATGACCGTATGACAGAAGTATCGGATAACAATATTACAACACAGTCAACCTACAGATAACTTGCCTTATCAATGACTACAATATGATGACTTTCCAAATATTTCACAGAACTTTTGCTCACTGGATACCGTGCTCCATTTCGCACTGCAACAAAATATAATCGAGCGAAAAAATATGAGAATGAAGGAACAACCAGGGATGTGGCCCAGGTGGCATCAACAAGCCGAACAAGTTTCTTTACGGACTATGGCTGTTCATTTAATTTCAAATGACGCGTAGAGTGCTAAGCTTGATATCGTGAGATAACCTTGGGTTCTATTTAGTTTTCTGTTACTTTTTGACAGTCCTCACCAAAAAGTAGCCCTAAGCATCAGCTATGCAGCACATTGCTGCGACGTGGTATACTAGCAGCCGGTACTTTCACCATAGTGTTCCACACCTTGGTCTCCTGCGTGGCATCATGCGATGGCAAATCGCTTCTGTGACGCGTGTCTCATCACAGCCCCAACCGCATACGCACTGCGAACTGCCCGCAAAACAAGAACAGAAGCGTTTTTAAACAGGCAGACTACAAATTTGATATGAATGAACTTAGTCAAGCCTTTTCACTTAATCTCTCAGCGCTATCTCACTGCAATCATACCCTATATAAACCAGGTTTGTCTATAAATGTTAGGAACTTCAGATAATACGCGATCAGCCGAGAGTGAGCATTAATCCACAGAGAGAGAGAACTCGAGGACAGCAAAACAAATAATAAAGTTGTTCACACGTATAAAAAAAAGACAGTTTAACGCAAAATGGAGCGACTATACCAGCTACTTTCTGAATGAACACCAGGACAACTATGAAAGATGGCACAAAAAACCATTCGATGACTCGCCATCAAGCCTTCAAATCCGGCCACTGAACCATGTTGTGGTCGTACTACGCAATAATTGCGTTTAACTTCATTCAGATGAAGTAATACAAACTTGGAGAGCGGAGTTCGAATCGGTGTATGAAATACACCTATGTATCACTAGGCATTGGTCTGTTTCTCTTTGCTCGAATCTTACAAATCCAATTAAAGCAAATTTCACATCAAAACCAATCCCACATTTCAACATTCCCGAGAACAACGAACCGTTCTCTTTCCGCCAAAATAGATATAGCTGCACAAGTCAGTATTGAAACGAGCTAAAACTCCTGAAACGCACCTGAATGCTCGTACTGCTCCAGATTGCTGGCGCATTCTTCGACAGCTATCCTTATTTCATTGTCAGTACTCCCAAATGAAATCATGGCACACATAGGAGAGTTTTGGACGGTTATCCATTTCACGCGGATGAAAATCATGTTGAACCGGGACATGTGCAATAGTGCCACCTGTAAGGTTTACAGTTATAGTTTAGTAACCATTTATCACATGCAACAGAAAGAGTTCAGGGCAACACGAGGAATTATTTGGCTAGCCGTGTAAAGGAGGTCACGTGAGTTAACGGTAGATAAGGAGTAACGTATGGTGCAATACGTGGTGAAAGGCGTGCGTCAGCTTCTCTACAAAACCCTAGGCCGGCCTGCGAATCCTCGACTACAGATCCACGTTTCAATCAGTATGGCAGTGGTGAGACCCCGCGAAAAGGAAGTCCACCGTCCGTCGAAAGCTTCACTCTTCTACGTCGCTGTTGTACTATTAAGCAGCCTTCAGACTTCGTTATTTTGCAGAGTAGCGGCTTCACACGCGGAGTTACGACATTACAAAATCACAGGGTAGTGGTATAGCGTGCAAAAGTGCAACGCCGCAAAATCACGGAGTCCCATAATCGCAATGTCTGACTGCTGCCTTAGCGCCCAAGCTTTCATTTTTCTCATCCGAACAAATTATTCTTTTCTTCAATAACCTTTCGAATTCTTCTATTAACGGCCATAATATGAACAAGAATGGATTGTCGACAACATTAATGCAATATAACTTTCACAAATTTACCGAGTATCTACCCATAATATTGAACGCAGTGTCATCCATCTCCAGAGGAAAATCAGTGAACTTATAACAAGCATTTCCGCTGTTCTGGCAGCTCTGAAAAAAGTTCGTCTAGTGCGTAAATATCTGGTTTGCATGTGGTTCATTTAATATATCAACAATAAGGGACTCCACTCGCACAATAAGTCAGACATCACTTGTGTACCGAAGTAGAAGTCATAGATCAATTCAAAAATATGAACTCATAATAGTGGCATAACAAACTTCTTCAACGCGACGAAGTATTTGTGGAGGTGGCAAATGTTGCACGGCCATTATTGCATTTGCAAATGACCTATTAGCCAAAGCAATACCGTGTACTCGAGGTGACACCTGCTGCAAATTCATACCAGTTGTCCGATTATCGTTCTTATTCCTGAAACACGACATGATAATACGGATCTCATCATATGTAAATGTGTTCTAACTAAGAGAAGATACAGCAAAGAAAATTTGACTATAAAATTAAGTTTTTTATCTGACGATAGTTACTACATGGGAAACAGTCCGAATGAACAAAAGCTAATACAATCTAGAAAAAGTTTAAAAGCAAAAGGTGGCAATTGTAGAATCGTACAATCGCAAAGTACAACATCAGCCTATCGGAAGCACTGCTATACGGAGTGTAAGATAAGACTCATTCCCAACCCTTCACTGGTAATTTAGATCGCGATCTCACTTTATGGACTTGGGAAATGTATTTCGGGCCTTTATCCGAATTTTCCGTTTTTCAACCGCTGTTCGAGATCTCTAACATCCTGGGTGCGAAAATTACGGGAAGATTAAAGCAAATAAAAACGCACACATGAACACAACCCACCTAAAACGTCGGGAAAAATTTGCTCGATCCATCTCGGCATGAAGAGCCGTCCAACAGATGAATGATGCCGTAAAAACGGCAGATGGAAGCTATGTTCAAGTTATAGAGCTCCTGTAACGTCTAAGACGTATCCTGACTTAATTGAAAAAAGTGCTTTTAAACTTCGAGAAGGCTGATGCAAAAACAATGGATATCACACTACCGACACCCCTCAATAGATATCGCTATGAGAAAACAACATAACGAATCGGATATAGAACAATTAGCATCTTCATACAGCAAAACGAATCGATAATTAGAAACAAACAAGAGCTCAACAAATTCTCAACTGTATACACGCAAAAAAATAGCATGGTGTCTGCAAAAGTGCGTCAACCACACGACAGCGTCAACTACGGCTGAACTTGTGAGCTAATGATCATCACCACTGTCTTCTTCTTCCTCGTCCATATCATCAGCTCGGAGACCACATGAGGCGTCGTTAATGTACCTCATCTCATCTCTGGCACGCTGAATCAGTCGGATGAGGGTTAGGTCAAGTACGATTAGAATGCTGAACTGGCTGATGCAATTTCATGGAGAAAAAAACGTGTAGAGTCCCACGTATGCGTTCAATATTTGAGTTGCAACTGAAATTATTGGAGTTTTCATCCTCGCACTGCCATCGCACTCTCTCGCCGATATGACCTTTGAGTCAAACGAATATTTTTATCTGAACCTAAACCTTTTATCTAAACTACTGTTGCGCTACCTGGTCAGGCAGAGGCGTCGCTTCGTTTTAATCAGAACAATATTTAGAGGTTGATTCAGCAGGTGCGCCATTCTAATGCGCTCCATCCAGCATTAGGCTACCATCAGATTTCCCGATTTTGTGGAGTAGCAGCTCCGCGCGCGAAGTTGTGGCATGACATCTCAAGGTCACAGAATCGCGTGCGAAGGTGCGATGCCGCAAAGTCGTAAAGTGTGACGGCGGCCTTAGAGATCCGGAGCCCAGTGGACTGCGACACGTTTGCGTCACGTGTATGTACCCTTGTCAGGATTTCGCACCGCGGCATGTCGCAAGCGAAGCAATGTGGACGAGCTAAAGGCGCCACGTGTTGGGTTTCGAAGCGATTCAACTGCGTATCCCCCTGTCATTAGCGTGTAATCGTTCTAAGACCCAACTACCGCGACGCGCATAGCTCGCACACACTGCGTCGCACGCCGCTCGTCGTGGTGCGAAATCCTGGCATAAGGGTACACACCCTTGCATCACGACTTTCCAATATGGTCACAGCGCCACGCGAATTGCGTCACCGTGCATGCGTTGCCGGTCCCGTTGTGGATTGAGCCACGCGCTAAGAGTCTCAACCGCCGCCCCTTGCGTGTCCTGACCTAGCATCCGCCGTATGAGAGACAACTTTCATTCTTATGTTAGTCTTACCTGATTAATCCTTTTCTGTTCAAGTGTCGCCAGCAATGAATGCTCGGTAGATGGACAGATTTCGTGCAACCATATTGGATCATCCCACTTTGTAGGGAGAGCTGGTGCGTGAAAAGGATACATGAACGCCATCACCACTATAAAAAATTACTACTCGTGCAACATAATCATTATTGAAGTGTAACAGAATCGAGACCACCGCCAGGAAATGATTGAGAATTTCAAGTGCTGTCGTACATTATGTTAGAAAAAAAGTTCTCTAGTTTTGCGAAATTTATTCCTAAGCGAAACCTCTACAAGCTAATATTTTACGGTGATTGGATGTTGTCAGGTGATATTTAAAAAGAGTTCGATAAATGATCGCTGTTTGTACCAGCTTTTAGTACAAGTACTATTAGTATCGCGATTCGATTGACGAATTACTTATTTTTGAAACCAGCTTCCGGGTAAGAAATCAGACAGCTGAAAAGAAGTCGTATTTGTAGCATTATGTTAGCCTAGCATAGAGAAAGGTCGTATTTTTCAATACAGTGCTTCTTGACTCGAAACTATTTCTCACCTAAGCAGTGCATCGTCAGTATGTAGGTAATATGGTACAACGCAGGTGCAATCTTTCAAAATTTACAGAAAAAGCAATTCTCCTTCATGCGCGTACAGCTTAGGCACGCGCCCAACCAACGAATCAGCGGTCGTGCGACTCCGCAAAATTACAGAATCGCTAAGCACAGCTTTACACTCTGCGGTTATGGCGGCATGGCTGTCTTCGCAGGCAACAAGGGTAGACACGCTCTGCCGCCTGCACCGCAGAGTATAAAGACGGCCCAACGCCGCGGTGCTTGGTGTGTACGGAAGCGTTGTCAATAGATGACTGTGACTGTGAGCGACACAGAGCAACATGTATAGAGTGGACAATAGAAAAATAGAACGATGGTTTAGGGAGAATCGGACGGTGAACCGAGGAGCATGTCCTGTGCGTAGTAGTGAATCTGACAAGGGAAGGACCACAGGTCGA
This sequence comes from Trichostrongylus colubriformis, assembly GCA_963978905.1. Classification (NCBI taxonomy): domain Eukaryota; kingdom Metazoa; phylum Nematoda; class Chromadorea; order Rhabditida; family Trichostrongylidae; genus Trichostrongylus; species Trichostrongylus colubriformis. The sequence goes on from OZ022259.1 coordinate 35,931,852, forward strand.
AGTGGCCATTCGGAATGGGATACATATGATCCGACGTATTTTCGGACGCTGATCTCGAATCTGTATTCGAAATTTGCAAAACGATTCTCTGAGTGGAGTTATGGAGGTTTTTTTGAAAAAACAATACTATTGTGGTAGGTTTGGAAGCCCATAGCACGCGAGCCAGACCTTCTTGCGCAAAACCAGGAAGATTTTCGTGTTCAGGGAGTCAAATTACCCCAGAAGACAAGTTTTTAGCCGATTCGAGAATTTGACCAAATTTCGGAAAAATTTACGGGATATAGGGTGGCAGCCCATTGAACAAAGGAGAAGTCGTTGACCCTTGCCTTGGAAATGCTCCTAATTGACGCTTGTTTCGTACATTTAGTGCGATGGGCAAGTGTAAAAGGTATGTGTGGGCTATCTTGTTCAGGTTGCAGGGTTTTCTGTAGAAAAAAATTCAAAATCTACCACTTTATAACCTGGCCACCCCCAATTTTCCGAAGTTGGACCAAAAACTGGATTTGGCTGAATATTTGCACAGAGGGGTAATTCGACCCCCTGTGCACGAATATCATAATCTCTTCACGCAAAAACGCCTAATACGTGTGGTAGGGGATTCTCTTCGACTTGGTATCCTTCCCTTGTGAGTAATGTTAGCAGTTATAAATAAAGTGGCAGAGTAAATAATGGGTGTGATAGGTACCAGTCCAAGGAAACATCCAGAAGTAGAATAGAAGCACTTACTGACAATGAAACACAAATGCAAAAAAACATGCACTGGCGGGGAGCAAACCCTCGATCCCTCTCCTGCAGATCCGGAGCACTACCACTGAGCCGCTGAGGCCGTTGGCTACTTAGCAACGGCCATGCTGATGCACCGTTCATTCAAAAAAACCTCCATAACTCCGCTCAGAGAATCGTTTTGCAAATTCGGAATGCAGATTCGAGATCAGCGTCCGAAAAGAGATCGGACCATATGCATCTCATTCCGAATGGCCACTTCGACCTGGGGTCCTTCCCTTGTGAGTTTCGAAAACGATATAGACTATTGCACGCACCGGAGGCCGGCCGTGATTGCGTACCGGCTTGAAGACAGCTGGCTTTTTTCGGCAACACGCTTCCCGCCGCGAGGTCAGACACCAGACAGGCCAGCGTACGCGACGCCAAAGCTCCTTCCCTGAAAAGGCTTGGGCAAATCCGAGAGACCCAGACGGCGAAGGACGACATAGACGCAGGGTTCCGCAATCACGGCCGGCCTCCGGTGCGTGCAATAGTCTACATCTTCGAAAACTGACGCATTTCGCAAGCGTAACTGCTGTGTGACGAATGAGCATGCCATCCATTGCACCCAAGTACACAGTACCGAGAAATTGTAAATTTGATTCCGGGCAACGTGTCAACCTTAAAAGCCTACTACTTACTAGAACACAAAGTCAAGTAGGTACACCGAGAAACGCTGCAAAATGCGGATAAAAGTCGTATATATATACTCCATTTAAGAGCGCCTGACAGGGCGTGGCCTACGGACATGGATGAGTGGCGAGAGTGAGAGAGTTTGATACACTCTCGCCCAAATTCATAGGCCACTCCCTGTCAGGCGCTCCGAAATGAACTGCATGTATTCTCCAGGCATCCACTTATCGCTCTTTGGCCTGTTATATCAAGAAGTGGCAGTAGATATGGACATCTAACGAGAAACGTTGTGTTTCTCACATCTAAGACGGTCAGTAAGAAATTTATTCAAAAATAACAATGTAAAAATACCAGTTACAATATGGGCAATCAAACACAACCGGAATTAATGATTAAGTAAGAGTTACTTTTTAACCGCTTTTACAAACCGGTGAACACTAGCTAGTCAGCTTTGGAGCTGCCATCGAGCTGCAACAATACGAACACTTCTCAATTCTGCGTTGAGGATATCGCCCCACCATAGTCAACATGAACTTCACCGTCCCTGATGAGTTTGCCAACTGTAGGATATTTGTATTTGAAAGACACTTCCCATTCATTAGCCGTATCCTGGAACCATGCTTATTGTATTAACTGCGCACCCATGGGATAGAATCCACAACACACCTTCTGGTCGGCGCTCAGATCTTCGTGGTCGTCCCATTCGTCTCTCACATCCTTAACATCCATTGTGGATAGAGCTCTAGTAGCATCTCTTCCCGCTAACGCACCATATGGACCACCAGGACCATAAAAATTACGACCGCGTGAGACGTCATAGATCTGCAGCGTACAGTAAAGGATCGCTTATGAAGAGGAGGTCAAACGAGATTCCTTCGAACTCAATTCTGAAGAAATGACAGTAATATAGTGTAGATTCGTAATCTAAAGCTTACCGTTCCATTTAATGCGAAGAGTATATGCTCGTCCTGAACTCCATCGTATTTTCGAAGTTCAGCCAAAGTCATATCCTGTTTGGGCAGAGGGGCAACCTGAACAAATATTTTGATCCTTTAGTGCCAAAGCATGGCAGTGTTGCCCAATATCATTTTGATGGCTATCAACTCTTACGATAGTCACATCATCTTTTCTACTCGCGATGGAGCGAGCAAGAGGGCGTATTACTTAGCTCCTAGGCCATGACTGAATCATGGTGTCTCATTTATTATTTCAAGCGTAATCGTTCGAAAACCTAACTATACAGCGCCCACACCTCGTACTCTTCGCATAATACGCCACACGCATATTTCTGCCTTAGTAGCACATACCCGAGAAACCCAACGTTCAAGACCTATCCTTTTTAAAGAGTAATCTCATAATGTCGAGTACAGCGATAAGGGATGCTTGAGCCTCTCATTCGTTCTGAATCAGGATAATCAGGTATATGAGGTATAAGCGACTTTTTGCGTCATAGCACTCAGCGTATGTACATTATAGAAGCTTGTTTCTGATCATTGCTGACATGCCATTGAGCGCATTGCTAAAAGTCACCTGGAGATCAAAAAGCCGACCAGCCATGAACATTGGTCGCAATCTTCATAATTTTGGTCTTAAACCTCGTAATCATCTCCGGCGGTTATGGGGCATCTAATAATTAAGAAACAACATATCACGCTCAAATCTCAAGTATCGTGTTCGTTATCATCTAATAATTAAGAAACAATAAATCACGCTCAAATCTCAACTATCGCGTTCGTTACTTGACATACATATGAACGCGACAAGGAGTGACTGTGCGGTAAATCCAGAAGCGCGTAAAGAACACGAGGACCAGTGGTTGCCGCAAAGATTCAGTCGTAGTCAGTGTGCACACAGTACCATTCGCAATTGCTCACATTTTCCTGAACTGGTTTAAAAACTTCCTGAGGCGCTCTCACAGATCTGTAGGCGCCCTGTCAATTGAAAATGATTGTAAGCGGAGGATCCCTAACCGCTGTAAAGCACCCAACGAGTGTGCTTTCAGCATTTGCTCTTCTCATAGCCAGCACTGAAAATGCAGTGAGAAGAAAGTTTTTTGCCTAAGTCTTAAATCAGCCAGGAGTCCTTACTCCTCAAACAAGGCTCATTTGAAGATACGAACCTTTGCAAACTAATGACTGTATGAAGAAGAATGGTATATCGGGTGGTATGACAGCGCGACAATGAATGAGCCCACCCCCCCCCCTCTCCTAACTATATTAGCACCTAAAAAGCAGCGTATGCCTACCGTAGGGGGCTTCGGCTGTGTGACTTCTGGTTCTCCTCTCCTTCTCCACCATCTCCAGAACAAGACCAATAACAGAGCTAAAAGCACCCAGTCCAGAGCGGTCATTTCGAGAACAGCAGCAAAATCCATGGCACAAGTTGTTCGTCTGCCGCGATTCTATAATTGGGAATCTTTCTACTCACCGAGCATATGCCAATGACAGACTCAGCGATTTAACGATTCTGTAACCCTAATTTTGCGGCATAGCACTTTCTCATCTACACGATTTCGTTTCGTACGCATGATCGCCACATCGCTGAATCACACCGTGTGACACCGGCGTATACTACAGAAGAGAGGAGTTGGAAAGTCACGCGAGAAAACACGCGTAACACGCAAACAAACTGAGAACGCTTGAGTCTCGAAAAGCTGAGTCGGAAAAAAACTTAAAAATTATGAGAAATACTGTGAAGACATAGCATGATGCATAGCATTGATCAAGGCGACTTTTGTGAGCGTCAGACGTGGATTTCTTTCGAAAACCTCATCGTTCTATCAAACCATGAGAATAAGGAATGCATTGGGTAAAAGTCAGAAGACTACTATCTAGCAGAATCCGAAATGTACAATATAGGTGGCGATTTCCGCTGCATTCACGTCTTTATTCAATGCCGAACACGCGAATACGAACCATTGAATAACGCGCATAATCAGCGGTGAGAACCGGGACTGCAGTTTGCATAAATATTTACATAACATATGTACATATCGTGTGTTTATAACACGGGAATGCCTCCTTAGTTTTATCTAGCACAGAAGCTGCAATTAAAGGGCCTGCTGTTGGCAGGCCTACTTGCACTTCACTGCCTCCACAGTGGGTTCTAGTGATGGTGGAGCAGCCACAATGCTACTTGAGGTCCCTAGGCTCTACATCTGTTTCACTTACAGGAAGAAATAAAGCACAGCAAAGCAAAAATGGGGAGTTGCTAGGCTGAGACCTTTTCAAGCGTTAGGGGTTTATAATGCACGCCGACGGTATAAGGCGTGTGGTAAAGGGCCACCTCCTCTAACTTGACCGTCTTCAAATGATATCCAGGAGCTTTTTAATGAAAATACCTGAAAGCGCTAAGATCGATTGGAAAATCCGTGGAGACAGTTTGGCGTCTCACCTACAGCGCCTCACATTGTACTTTTTTAGAGGTTCCACTCGTGCTCGTGCGTAACAGAAAGCAATCGTGGATTGTTGAGAGTAAGTGGCGACAGAGCAATGATAAAATAAAATCCAAAATGGAGGATTTGCCTACCTGTTCGAAACGAGCTTTACACCACGAAATTTTGCAATGCACAGGAACTATGCTACACTTTACAACTTCGAAGTCTTCAACGCGAAAAATTTTAACTCGCTGTGCACGAGAAATTCGTGGCGAGATAATGTAAAATGTATGAGTTTAGATGAAAAAAAATACCAATGGGTAACTAGAACTTCGTCCATCCCATCTGAAATGGTTGTCATGTACCTTGAATCTGTTCAAACGCTTATTCGGACCTAGTTCACAAAGAAGATAATATCTCCGACCAACTACGCACCTAAAGTACGAAAAACAATCTTGAAAGCATTGCAAATATGACGCCAACAACTGTAATACTATAGACGAGAGTCGACGAACAACCGTACAATTTCAGAAGCAATAGCCTCTGAATACAAATGATAGTCAACAAAAGCCAAAACAAGGCATCATTCAAAAGAACGTCGAGTCGAGCAAACGATATCTAGAGATTGCATGTGTATTTGCAGACGTTAGCGATTACCGTAGTCGTTTAAGATTGCGCGAAGACCGTGGTGTTAATTTGAAGTAATTTTCACATGTAACTATTTCGCTTCAGAACAAATCAGTCCTGTGGTCGAACCAGCTCTGCTATAGCCCATTGGACGCATTTTTTTGATAGTTTCGATGACCGATCTGAAGAAAACAAATCGTGAAAAGAGACTAACAAATGACTGTGGTTTGGCCGCCATTATGATAGAAAGCGTCTAAACATTTGTACCTTTCGTGTAGAGTATCTGAAAAGCTATACATTCTCCAAAAAGTATATAATACCTTTGGAGAAGAGTAATACGACGCTAAATGAAAAAGTCCGCGTTCATGCTGCGGTGCCGGCAGCCGGGTGCGGCTGCATGTCTCTGGGTATCCGCCTGAGCCATCTTGTCTCGCTTCCTGCGTCGCTCTGCACCTCCCCTGTGCCACTCTGTTTCGCTGCCTGCGAAAGCCATACCCTTCTTGCGCAAAGTATGAGCGCGACCTAGTAGTGTGCCGTATACGATATCATCTGTAGGATTTTCCTTTGGGCATTATTTTTTGATATCTATTTCCGAGACCTGTTTGCATGAGATGACAAAATGAAAGAAGGCTATAAAATTCAAAATGAACGTCTAACATCTTAACACTTGAATATCTGCCCATATCTATTCTTTGTTCTCACACCTGTCATAATGGTCTTATACAGCATTCGGAGCAAACGGAATGTAAGCTACATGCGCGGCATATTCCAATGTACTGTCTGCACCAAACAAATTTCCCTCTATCCCTTCACTACAGCCTTGTCAAGTTCCGAAAGTGCGTGACTCCATCCACTCCGGGACAGCCTCCCATTGCACGAAACCCGTTCAGAAGTTGGTACCAAAAGAGTTTTCTACATAAATTTTTTATGTTGCACACCTGAATCCTGGAGTTACTACATTTGGAATTTAAACCCAAAGATCAGCCATGGCTGCTTGGCTCAACGAGCACAGTTGACAGCTGTTTGGCTGTGTTCTAGAATTAATTATGTGACTCATTCTACCATTCTATGTGCATCTCGTATAGTTATTTTTCCTTTATTGTTAACAGCTTTTACCAAGAGTTACCTCCAATTTGTGAATAATCGAAGTGTGAATAATCGAAGTTGACCCTGAAAGAATGAGAGTATTTGAACCAGATCAAGTGCACTTTGCAAAAGTCACGTCGGGGTCGCGTTTGTTTTGATGCTGATGGAAAATGAACAATTTGCCGGGGGATCGATATTTCATGGCGCTGAATTAGCACTATCCACTGATTTATAACCAGTCCAGCTATGGGAAATGATACGCGACCACATAGGGTGTAAAGTTATAGCGTCGAGCTGTAATTATAAATGGTTTGGACCTTCCATAGAAAAGGTCTTCGTGATCACGCTAGATCAAGGTTAGTTACTTTTGACCTCATCGAAATATCAACCGAGTGTTCCCTGATAACGCGTTTTGTTCTCTGTTCACCCTGTTTACTATCTTTTGCCTATTTGTTTGTTTCTCGAGGTGGCTGAACTGATATTTTAATCGATTAAAGTTTCTTGCATACCGTTCGACTTTGTACGAGTGTTTCTTGAGCTTCAAGCCTTGTGTGGAATTTTTCTCCTGGAAAATGCGACGCCTCGAATAACGCTTCCCGCTTTCAAGATTGCATCTTCCTATACAGAATGGTTTCCCCATAAAAGTCGTCAATCGATAATCATAGCATTGGTACAAACAACAAAGTATGATTATCAACTGACGACATTTTTAGAAATCGCTTCATCGGTGCAGAAAATTTCAAAATGTGACTCCCCACTCTCGAACCCAAAGGAGGCCCCTTTTGAGGCTTCCTCGACCCATGTCTGACCCTCAGTCCCCTGGCTTTTGGAACAGCATCTTAAGCAGTTATGCTCAATACGCTAGAGCTCCCGGTGTGATGTGCAAATTAGAAAGCACGTTCGTTTCAATTCTAGAACAGAGCACGAGTTCAAATCATACAAATAGGGCTCCATTGATTTGGACCTTCGGACGAGTTACATGTTAGGGGGCGGGCCTGCTCCAGGGTGGGTGGAGTCAGCCACTTCTAAAACTTGTTGACGATGTAATGCAGGAGAACTTCCTCTACCTCACTCTTAGGTCACCTTTTCTCAGCTTGCAAGAATTTTCCTCTATTTTCATCATTTCTGAATGAACTCGCGGTTCAAACTCAGCACGAGATTGCTTGGGTATGGGTGAAAAAATGGACAGCGTGTGCTGTGGCGCAAACATGTATTGCCTTAAGTCAGGTGCTGTGAATTGTTGCCCAAACATGGGAGAGAGGGAACTCGGAGGTGCGCGAAACACATCCGTCATACTGCAAGGAGGTTGTATGTGAAAAGCCGCGCTACTTTACGATGCTTCTTCCTCTTCATATTGACCGGAATGCTTCATTTGGGTTGAATTTGTGGCATATTCAGGATCATTATGCAATCACTATCTGAAAAAGGTTGGATCATTCTACGCCTCCAGCTCTACGCTATTTACCTCGTGCTGCAGACGATATACCAGAGCTTAATCGAGGTACCGTTCATTTCAAAAAACTCATTAAGGCTTCTCTGATTAACGTGGTGTTAGCATATACAGGGTAGTCCACATAATGTGACGGAAAAAAACTACCCACAAGTTTGCTCTAATTAAACCAAATAATAAAACTTTTCATTTATTTAAGCCGTCAGAAAATTCTACATGATGAATTACATATTACATCCGAAATGTTCGCCATCAGCTTCAATACAGTCATCCAATTTCTTCCTGAGATTGTTCAGGATGCGTGCAGTCATTTCCGGGGTCCCATGCTTTCTCCAAAGCACTCTTCAGTGAATCCAGTAACTTGTGCTTGAAAGAGCAAGCTTTTTGCTCCAAAATGGAACAGACGGCGAAATTCAATGGGTTGAGATCGGGCGAATTGATGGTTAAACATCCTTAGTCCGAAAGTCCAGAAGCTTCGTCTCACACCACTTTAGTGTTTCTTTGCACTGTGGGCTGGCGCCCAATCCTGTTGTGAGGAGCAATCGGTGTTCCTTGCATATCCATTAGTCCAAGGAATAAAGCTACAAATGCCAAAAAATGGATTTTTTGTAACCCGTCACACTTCTTGTGGACCACCCTTTAGGCTTAATTCTACATTCCATTTACGAATCCCGTATTGCTTGGCAGTTTTCTTTTCGATTATAGCCACCGTACACTATAATGTGGTCGACTCTTTAAACTGAAAGAAGAGGAGCTGCAGTGAAAAGTATCGCGACAGTAAGGAAAAAGCAAAATGAAACGGGCAAAACTCGTTATGGCTTCCATATTGTTCCGTGTGGTTCTTTTTCTTTGACGGACGTGCTTCGTTGCGCACCCCAATGCAATCGTATTGGTTAGGGCTTGTGAACCTGTGACGCGCAGCGGTCATGCACAGCATGTCACGCGCTATCTTGTAAAGAAGCGCGTGCTTGCGTTGTCAAGGTTCGACCTTATCAGGGAGTTTGAGTGTAGGCCAGCCCACTCGAAATGGATCGCCGCACCACGCGTATTGCTTTGAATTGGTCGCCATCAGCTCCGGTGACTTGATCCAACCGATTATCCTGGTCCACATCCAGAGAGTTTCGCACACCTTCCACCACGTATTGTGATATGCACTGCCTTCCCGGACTCTCTGCGAAGGTTTTCCTTCCTAGATAGCTTGTTCTGCCTTTAACTACCCGAACTGCAATGTTTTCATAACAAGTGCCCGTATCTGCGCTGTATCACGTACATCGATTGATCTCTATTGGATTAGAGATTCAGCATAAATTTGAAAGGGGTTTTCCGATGCAGGCCGGCGATGAGACTGATGTACTTCCGGTTTCAAATTTCCGGGGTGCCTGTGAGAATTCCAGCCAGGAGGACAGCACTGTTACTTCTAATGCACGACCCGAATGAGAATGGCGACTGAAATAGATCCCAGAGAGAAAGCTGGTATTTTTGAGTAAGGTTCTGAAGTGATTCATGCATGTTATCAGCGGTTGTGCGTTAGGACTGATTCATTCATGTGGCAGGTATTCATTCCAACGCGCCCGAAAATTGGCTCGCCTCCTGTTGGGATGAATCCGAAATACAAATCCCCATTGCAGCGCCTCCCATTTAGAGTCCGCTCCGCCCACTGCGGGCGGGTTTTTCTCGGAAGTTCATTGCTGACCATCCACCATTGCTTCCCGATTTATGGGCCATTTTATGACTGAATTAAAAATTTTTGATTTTGGCACTTAATACCGGTAAGCCCCGCTCATTCATTGAGAATTTCGCGGCCGATCAACTTTGCCCACGTCAGGTTGGCCTAGATAAAGGATTTTGCCTTTGCCTGAATCCCTGGTGAGTCGGCACTGAAAACCTGGTAAGCCCCGCCCACTCAACAAGCTCTATCCACCGCGGTTAGGCTTCTTTCATTATTTCCAGAATTTCGTCGTTGATCAACTTTTGCTCATGTCAGGCTTGTCTACCGAGCACATCAGCGTATGAGCCAAAAGGACGCACATGCCACGTCCCGCCCACTGGGGCGGGACGTGGCATGTGCGTCCTTTTGGCTCATACATGTACCATCTATTCCGCCTTTAACCGAGATCCTAGGCAATGTAGGAACCGACTTACGAGTTTTTGTTTTGAGCCCCGTTTATTTTATTTGAACGCTCTCCACCGCACTTAGGCTTCGTGGAATCGTGCTACCGACCTTATTCAAACTTCTCCTCACGTCTGGGCCATTTTGCAACTGAATTAGATTATCTTCACTTGATAATCAAATTTTTCTTGCACAACCGCCCACACTTAGCCGAACTCATCCGGTCTTCTGCTCACTATGAGCGGGGCGTAACATTGCCTATGTGCGACCCTGATCTCATCATTCATGCTCTACCTATACCTTCTCGAAGAGAATTTCTAGCATGCTGGAACGGAGTTGTGCATTTTTTTCTTAGCTCCGCCTACTTAATTACGCCCAGCCCACCTCACTTACAGGTTCATGGAATGGTGGCACCAACCCTATGAACTTCTACTCACGTCTGGATCATTTTGGAACTGAATTAGAATGTTTTCAGCTAATTTTCGGATTTTCAGCACGCACCCGCCCATTGTGGGCTCATTACTTCTTCGCTCGTGCACTGCCTACCCCATGCTTGACCCGACCTTTATAAGTTGCGCTTCACATAGTTTTCGTGACAGGCAGACAGGCAGACAGACTAAGTGAACCACTTTCCACAAAACCCCTCTTTTGCCCAAGGATATTGTCTCTCTCACCCAAAGCACTTTACCTTTTGTAGGCTTGGGTTCCAATTCACATTTCTTTCCTTTACACGAAAACAGCAAATTCTACTAAGAGGGAATGTGAGTTTCAACCAATGATCAAGGAGTAGCAAATAGCTTCGAGATGGATGAGTCAACTTCTTTCTGAAAAAAATAGATTTTCCACGTGGGAAACGGATAACCTACTCTTTTTCTCACCTCGTCCCAAATTGCTCTCAAAGGCACCGGGAGGGATAAATTTGGTAAATTCGGAAATTATAAGAGTAGAGATGTTCAGCAATATAAGGGTAGAGAATTAACGACCTAAAACTGCGAGACAACCGAGGAATAGGAACCCGAAAATCCCCTTCTTTCTCGCGTCTTTCTGCGTCACTAGCAGGGGTGGACTGCAGACAGGCCAGAGTCTCAACCAGCCGGCCGCGATTGTTGTCCCGCCCTTCCACGTCGACTCCCCCGGGCGCATAACGGCATAACGGCATGGCGAGTTGCGGGGCCGCCATAAGACCCCAAGTCGCGTTTTTTATGCGAATTTCACCACATGTGACCCCTTCTGAAGTAGAAGGTTCGTTTCAGAGAACATGTACTCCCAGATCTCAGTTTTCCCTTACCCCTAATGGTGCCTTTAATCAGCTGGCCGCGATCGTTTTCCCGCCCCTCCCCGGTGACTCACCCGGCCGTAGGACTGCAGGACGAGATGCCGTGCTGCTGTGTCGTCATAAGACCCCAAGCCTCACTTTTTCATCGCGATTTTCGCCACATATGACCTCTACTGAAGTAAAGGGTCAATTCAGAGAACATGTACTCCCAGATTTCAGCCTGAAAAATATCAATTTTACCAGTTTGCCATCCAGCAGCTCAATCAGAAGCAATGGAAGCGCGCATTGGAATACAGTTGATGGGATGTGTACCCTTATATCAGGATTCCGCACGCGACATGTCGTAAGCGATGCTTTGCGGACGGGCTAAAGGAGCCATGTTGTTGGGTACCGAAGCGATTACAAGTCAACTGTGTTCCGCCCTTAGCGTTACCGTGTAGTTGTTCTAAGACCCAACTACCGCGCACACAGTGCGTCACACGCCGCTCGTTGTCGTGCGAAATCCTGACATAAGGGTACACACCTCGCTGGTGCTGGCAAATGCAGAGGGACTGCGTGCGACACGCGCCGCGCGAATGGGTGGATTTATTGACTAGACCGTAAGTCTCTCTGATGGATCGGGATACGCCAGGAGGTGGCGGTAGAGCGCGGTTATTCACAAGGGGCAAGCAAGGCACACATCAAAAGCCTTTGGTATGAACTATACGCAACGTATGAGTTTAATCCTCAATGACGGTGCTCTAGGCATTATTTTAGGCGTAATCGCTTCAGGACTCGACTAGAACGGCATCGCTATCTCGCACCATCGCGTCGCGCTCCACACACGGCCATGCGAGTTTTCTGTCCTAGTGACACCCGCAGAGAGCTGGCACGCGGCGACGCAGTTCCCTGGCGCGATGGCCTACTTTGATAGTCCTGACGCAAAGCCGTTCTTAGAGCTCAAGAATCAGAATACAAGATGAGAATACTGATAGGATTCCCAAAAAAGGTTGGCAAGCATACTAGTAATCACCACTTGCTTTTCTGATTTACGTAGCAATCCAAGATAATCCTGCCATTTCAGCTCGTTTACATATTCACCGGTAACGCTGAAATCCCTAGCGACAAAGTACGAATAAGCTCTATTGTATGGCGCTATAAAGTGGATCCGGAAGAAATCGCTAAACGGAATGACTTTGTTCTGGCACCAGGATATCTCGACAGCGTCGAACTACTTAATAACCCCCACTGGATTCTGTACTCAATAGAAAAGGTGATGACGCAAATTCGAACAGAGCGCGGATGGTGCATTTCGACACATTCAAAATACTTTTCAGAACGTCGTGGTTTTTGTGCTCTTACCGGAACCGATCACCACCTACACTATTGAAAATAACCCATTCATTTTTGTGACACTCTTCGAGAAGGTCAGTTTTGTATTTCTTTCACCAAAAGTGCGAGCCGTCTGCCACGATCACTTCGCATTCAAAAACAGAAGAATATGGGCATAAAAACGGCTGTAGGGACAGAGAACCGAGCCAAAAGCCTCAACCCCACGCGTGATCCCACTTTTAGCAGTTTTACTATGTCGTTCGAAAAGTTCTAGCGGTTTCGGATGTACATCTTTCTTAGAAATTAGATTGAATTAGAAACTTTTTAGATCTCCGCTGTGGTTGTACCACATTGAGGTCGCCTCCCACTCTACTTATGTTAGATTTAGAGAAGTTTATGCCCTTGAAATGAGTTTTGAAATTATCTAAAGTTCCTAAAACAAAATGGAACGATAGCTGCTCACCATGTCTTCGATGTTCCTCTTCTCCGGCACACAAACGACCCATTTCTTAACGGCATGATGACATGTGACTAGAACCGTTGGGATTATAACCGGATTCTGAGGACAATTAACGACGATCTGCACAATGGTTAGGCGAGGTCAGCTTCCCATCGTTCGCCGAAGCCGTCATTATGGTGGCATGGTGATCTGTGGCTAGTTGAATTCACCATAGCTCTATGGATCGCAATGGAAGCTTTACGGCTCAAAAGAATCGTCCGCGGACAAATGGGTTTTTGTGTTATCCATATGTTTATTTTGTATTAGGTTGTCCGGAAAGTTTTCGGACTAAATGCATGGTAGAGTTCGAAACAACATATCTTTGTCACCCGATGTTGTGAGCGAACCCAACTTGAGGGATTTGTGTTTCATGTCCGGTATTTGTACCTGTCAGCAACAAGTGCGACATATCGTCTCCTGTCCTCAGTAGTGCCTTCGCAATGGATGACAAGAAGATGGTCTACCGACCAGTTCTGCTTCTACAATACGGCTCTGCCCGATCCGCGAACGAGGCCCATCGCTTTCTGCAGGAAACAATAAAGGGGCAAGTCTCGTGTCGCTCGACGTGCTTCTATGTACTGATACCACAGGTTCGGCAACGGTGACAAATCGCTCAAGAAATCTTGACCACAAACATAGAACAAACGGCTCGTGCTCGCTACTTGTGGGCCCCACCTAACCTTCCTGTACGCCATCTTCAGACCTTACGAATACTCCAAAATCCACGGTACACGATGTCAATAAAGTTGCTAACTACACAGTGTTCTCCGACGTCAGTCCGAAAACTTTTCGGACAACCTAATATTTGCCTAATGTGGGCCTCATGCAATTTTTCACGCGAAAATGTGAATTTGGCTGAGATACGGCACCACAAAGTACGTCCGGGTGTTCGGGGCCTCCAGGCAAAAGCATCGTCCCGTCGACCGCCGTAGCTGGGAACGGAGAGAATGACTGTTTACGTAACTTTCTGTTCCTACAATGTCTCCGACCAAGGCGGGAGATGAGACGAGGCTCATACTCGGAGGCCCGTCCACCCGGACGTACATTGTGGTGCTGTATCTCAGCCACATTCACATTTTTTCGCGTGAAATTTTGCATGAGGCCCACATTAGGCATATACAACATAAACATATAGGTAACACAAAAGCTCATTCTTCCGTGGTCGATTCCTTTAAAAGTTGTGTGAGGAACTCGCGAGAAGCATGGACTATCAGGGAAAAACCTATCCTTTCACGGCAGTGCACGGAGACATGTCGAATTACGACGTTGAAAAGTTGAATGAACTGGCCTACGAGATTTTGCCGCATCCATCGCACCTGTTTGCCCTGTTTTCCACCGATTACCGTTTCATCAAGCGTCTAGACAGCTGTCTTCGAGAGAATCACTTCAAGTCCCAGCATGATGCTGAAGCGGCCATCAAAGATTTCATTGCCTTCAAAACTTCACGATTCTAAGCATCCAGAAGAAGCGAGTCTGCGCTTGTTGCAAATACGTAGATTTTTATGATTCTTTTATCAATTGATGAAATTTTGTACGAGCTGAGAAATGTGCTTTTGAAGTCTGAGATAGGAAGTGGCAGGAACTTTCCGAACGATCTGACACTTGATTATCGGGTCCCAAAATAAGGCATAAGACATATTAGTCGCTGTGGGAGCCACCTGCATGCGAAGTCCCTGGCCCACAATATTGCGTCGCATGCCGCATTGCAAAATGCTTTTTTAACGATGCGTATCATACACCCTCAGTCCAAGTTGAAATGTTGATGTACCTGAATTGGTGACATATAAACAAGAAACCTCTTTAATCATGCAATCTCCGTCAGCAGTTCCATACAATCCAAAACTGGAATTTCAGGCCCTTGCCGTGGCAGAAGTCTCAATTCCCGGTTACTTAAAATTCGCACACAAGCTGGCTGAGAATCCTCAACCGAGAACCGTGCTCTTCACGAACACTGCACGATGTGGAAGTACTCTATTTGGCAAGATGCTGAACAGGTGATTAAGCCCACTTGATCATCGGAAAGCCGGAAAGAGGGCATTTGTTGCTTCATTACTGATGAAAGAGTTCGCCCTTGCCCCTTTTAAAGGTACCGGAAGAGGTGAGAACACATGATCTCTGGAAAGGCACTCGTTCAGCGTTTAGTTTCAACTCTTTGTTAGCGTGCGGCCGGCTGATCCAGCCTTTCACCTGTTTGCACTCTAGCCGCGGCTAGAGACGCAGGGGGTGCGAAACAAGGAGGTTGTCGGACCCTATTTCTCTTTTTTTTGCGCTTTTATTCTGTTCCCTCTACATTGCTAAGCACCCTCGCTTTCTATACCACAAACTGCCGTATTTGTTCCTCTGGTGTCTTAAACAATGAAATGTGTGGCAAAACGCTCCCAGCACCATTCACTAATGATGATCCACATGCTATCTTTCCGGATAACGTAGATTGCGCCATTACGCCGTATCTGATTTCAAAATTGAAGAATCAACAGGCCAGTTGGAACTGGCTCACAGGATTTATTCTATAAAAGGTGATTATTATTTAAAAAAAATCTTTTTTCGCTTAGTCTCGCGAGATTGAGGCCAATAATGGTCATATTCTTTTACTGGCTTTATCCAGGTGATAAGAACGACTTACGGAGCCAAGGGCTCTCCTCCATAAATATATCTAGTTGAAAAAATCTTCCACAAAAAATGAGTTTTTCTATTACCCAGAAAAAATATTCATGTTGCTTGCCCAATGTGAGCCGCATGTAAAATTTTACGTGAAAAAAGTGTGAATTTGGCCAAGATACAGCACCTTAAAGTCTCGGCCGGGTGGACGGGGCCTCCGAACAAGTGATGACCTCGTCCTCCGCCGCGGTCGGAGACGCATTGTAGGAACAGAAAGTTACGTAAACTGTCCCATTCCGTTCCCAACCGCGGCAGACGATGGGGCGGGGCTTTTACTCGAAGCCCCCCCCCCTCCCCCCGGCGGGATTGGGGAGCTGTATCTTAGCCGAATTCTCACTTTTTGCGTGTAACTTTGCATGCGGCCCTTGTTAGGTACATACAACATAAATGTGTGGGTATCTAAGATACTCATTTTCCATGAACGATTCCTCCAAGTTACATAGTGCTTACCGAATGAATGCAAGATTTATGCAAGAGCGTACCTTTGATTGTTTCAGGCCGGGCGTCTCCACATGCTATGCCGAACATCCAGCTCTTACAGTGCTTTCCATTGCACTCGGAGAGGAGCTTATGAGTGAAGCTGTGAATTTTCTATATATTCTGTATTTTCACAGATGGGAAGATATGTTTATTATTTCAAAACAATGTCACAAGTGGTGTCGGACACAAAAAAATTGCGGAAACACGCTTTTTAAGTAGTCGCCTCCAGAGAATGTTTCTCCTGAGCATCAATGTAATCGTTGGATCGAAGCCCAAATGAAGTGCTAAACTCTCATCAACAATGAAGCCGCCACGTGAAATTTCCCCACAGCACCGCTCATTCCAAGCACACTGTTGCTTCAATTTGGGAGGGATTATCTACGGGGCGGGGTTTTCTTACCTAGTGTGTGTGACTTATAACAATTTTTCTGTTGCAGGATGTGCGCGCCTTACTTCATGCTACGGTCACTTGCCTTCGAGCACACCTCCCCGTCGATAGTCTGTGTATTTTGAAAACTCAGTCATTTGAGGCCAGACTGGTACCGTTGTGCAGAGACATTCCGAATCTTAAGCACATCTTCATGTTCCGTAAGAAAGCACTGCCTTCCGTGGAGAAAGTTTGCCGCCGGTGAGTTCCTTGTTCAGGTATATAATGATATCACGATTCAGTAGATTATAATTCTCCCATAAATGGAACTGATAGGCGGAAACACTGATTTTCGCTATTATAAACGCTTCCTCGCCCCACTCATAGGTTTGCGGGATGCGCCATGTCGTAGAATTCCCTCCACTGCACATATTGGAATTGGCTTTCCTCTTTTGAAACAAAAAACTGTGAGTCGATGTTCAACTCGTTTATTTGTTGCTTTGTTCTTCTAAACCAGCTCGACCATCACTTTCTGAAGGTTCAGTTCCATACAAGTGGGCAGTGACTATGATCACGCTACCTCTGACTGCTTATTATTTGCTCAATCGACCTCTTATAATAAGAAAATGTTGCAGTGCCGAATTTCTATATTTATTATTGTTGGAGCTCTATCACGTATCGCCATTCATATCACGCTGCCTCGGCACACTGGTTGCTGGTGAAGGGAAGTGGGTGAGAATATTGCGACCGCAGAACATGAGGGTTGGTCATTCTTCTCTTTTAAAACTTTTTCGTGTCATTGATCTTCCATTATGGGGAGTCAAAGGCAATTTGCGGATAGCGATCGCGTCATCGCAATCGACGGCGCATAGCATATGGACCGGGTGTGCACCCCTTGGGTGTGTATAGTACTTATGACAAGTTTTCGCTTTGCGACGTCGCACTCGTGGCGCCGTCAGCACAACTTGCCGCGGCCAGTGGAGTTCCGCTCAGGACGCCAGGGTCTGGTACCGTGGAGGTCCTTTGAAAAATAGCTGTTTATCTCATCATTATCTGACAAAAACAGTAACTTTCGTGCCCTAAAAAGGCAAAATAGTGACCTAAAAAGTGAAAGAAACGATAGCACTACATGATAACAATCCTAATAAAGAAATAATTAATGCGGGCGTAAAACTCTAAAGGGAGTTACTACAAGGATGCTGAGTTGTGGGCAAAAGCTTCGGTGTCGGACGGGACTCGAACCCGCACTTCATTCTTTCCGGGGATATGTGCTAATCCATTACACTCCGACACCACCTTCACCTTAACTCAGCTTTTGAATGGTATATTTACCATAGCTTATCAGCACTCACACGTATAACGTGTTGAGCCGGTTGGCCAATATCGGCATCGCATCGAACCGTGAAGCTGAAAGTTTAGTAATGATTTTTGATATTTTTAATTTTTGATAACTGCTGTTTATCGCCGCAGCTCGCGATGCGAAAGTTATTACAAGGATGCTGAGTTAAAGGCCGTTGCAATGTACCCAATAACACGCGAAGAAATCCGCGGCGCCGCTCACCGCGCGACAATTTGTGTGAGGGACACATCCCCCTTATGTCTGGACTTCGTGCCCTCACGTACGACGTGTGACGCGATGTATGCGAGCCAGGTACTCTGCTGTTGCAGGGTCCTAGAGCGATTGCATTGTAATGCTAGGGTGCCGTGTATAGTTACCACGTAATCGCTTTAGGACCCAACTACAGCGATGCTCCTAGTACGCACGTATTCGTCGCACGCGACACGTTGCGGTGCGAACTCCTAATGCAAGGGTACTACCCCTTGCACTGCGCCACTGTCACGTGTACGAATGGCATTTTCTGACACGCAATACCTCCAAGAGTCAAACATGCACTTGGAGTTTGTGTGTCAGAAATCGCCATTCGCAGTAAGAAAAGTAAGGTCTGAATTTTAGGCACAGGCGGCTATCATACTAGCATCTCCTCTGTCCCATTACGAGAGGAATAAAGAGATGTATTGTCATCCCATAGTGTGGTTCCACGAATTAATTGTGGACACGGAAAATGTGCTGACTTCGGTGTTCAATGAGGTAATTTTACTGGTTATAGATATGACAGGCTCATCGTAGTTCTCCCCAAAATAGTGCTATGTGGTATCATTTAAGCTTGGAATTCCACTGTCGTGTATCGCAGATGCTGTTGAGTGCAAAAAGGTCGACTCACAAAAGGGATCATTTCTGTCGCAGCAAAATCTAAAAAATATTGAGGTAGGAGCTTACTACTCAAAAATACTGAGGCTACAGAAGGTACTCCACAACTGAGAGTCGTCTCTAGTGCCCATGGAATTATATTTTTGTATACTATTCCGTGAATCAGTGACGCATACGAGAAAAAGAGCGAAAACCATGTTTAAAAAAATGATATTCAGCGATACTCTGTCGCGCTGAGAGATAGTTCAAGGTTCCCTCGGGTGTACGTTAGAACTACCAATTAGTTTGTAAGGAAAGTTATGGCCGGTTTTGCGCGTTCGAAAGATAAATCCTAATCTGAATGCGCGTCAATCTAGGTCAACAAACATATTGCGCTCATTGGATAGATGAATATAGGATAGATGAAAAATATAGGATTGCTTATTTTTTTGAGTATAGGCCTTTCTTGAATCACTGGGGAAATTGAAGTACTGTAAAAAGGCTATTTTGTGATGGTTTCACCTCACGAGCTCTTGTTAAGTCGAATCGCAACGGAGGCAAGATAAATGTAGCACAGCAGAGGAGGGGGGGGGGAGGGAGGTCATGCTTTGGATGGAGCGCTTTGTTCGTGGTTTTGAAGTACAGAAATGTGAATAAGTTGCTCGAATTCTCACCTGATCAAAGTACTTTCACTAGGCGATGAGCGTTTGTATTTGTAGAGGATGTCTAAAAAAATTGTCCTTCCCAATACAGATGTGAGTGAACACATCAAGCGGCTCTCATTCGACAAATGAAAAAAATAGGTGCTGCTCGACTCCAGAAATTGGAGGAGTTGTAGGTGAAGCCCTTGCTCGTCCGTTATATTTTTTCAGGTCTAGCACTATCTGACTCCACTTTTCAAAACATCTGGCTGCTTCTTCAACAGCAGGGTGTTCATGAAACATGATGTGGAGCTGACCTTTTACGATCTCTCGCGATATTAATCGGGCGAAATCGTTAAAAGTCCCTTATGTTTGAATCTCTAATCTAATCGTAGGCTGATCGTAGGATGAAAAATAGGTGCCATTAGGACAGAAAATTCGCGTTGTGGAATCAAGCATAAGACGCAATGGTGCGAGCTATCCGCGCCACACTGTGTGTGTCCTAAAGCGATGAGAGTGCTCTACCGGTTTTTCTAGGCGTAATTTCTTCAGGACGCAACTACTACGGCTTCCCTACACACGTCCACCCGATTTTTCTGTCCAAGTGGCACACAGCCCCAGATCCTTCTTCTACAATGCCCTCCTAACAACTACTATTATTATAGCGTTCACCTCCTTACGAGCGTGGTACGGTCAATAGTTCACCTTACTTCTGTGGTTCGGAGCCGATCAGAGACTGAAACTGAATGGCAGCCCATTTGAAAGATGCATTTCAACCCGAAATTATTGCTTGACTTCCAGATACCACCAATATCAGAAGAGGATCGAGCTCTGCTCGATAATTATGCGAAGAGGATGAACGTCCCAAAGGATGTGTTCGAAACTGAGTAAAACATCAATGGCATCCATCAAACAATTGACTCTGAGAAAACGCTTATTGACATTTGAATTTGTTTGTTTCATTTTATTCGATTATTTTTTAGAATCGTTCTGTCTTTGTATAAAGTTTCTATTACTACAGCGCTACAAAAAGCTGGTTCGACAAAAAAGTGTGTAATTTTCCCGTTAATTCTTGCCGATTGCTTTTCCATTCACGGAACCGCAGCTCCGCTTCCAGAAAATTATGCCACTGCTGCCCACGCACATGAGTTTCTCACCTTTTGGTGTCCAAGTCCAGTTCTCCAACTGAACCGCGTCAAGGTTAAAATGAGAACTGAAAAAAGCACTGAAGATCAACAGACATAATATATGATATTTTATTTTAGTCAATAAAGGTGAAACCCAAGAAATCTGGCACAAGACATGGAAAAAAAATTGACTGGCACGCAAATTTACACGGACCAGAGGAGCCTTACATCATTAGGCTATTTCATACCCAGCGACGCGATCGCTGTAACCGCTTTGGATACACAGATCGCACGATTTGCGGGCGTGTTGTGACTGTCGCTTTCGAAAAGTATGAACGCAGCCCATCTGCTGTTGCCATCACATCCTCGACCAAGGATGCAATTTAATCGACCCTATTACAACCCCAGGGAGAGCGAGATAAAGAACAAGGATATTTTTCCTATTAGACTTAGTCTATAGGAAAAATACGGGTAATACGGGGCGCTTATTACATATATGACCCTCTCTGTATGACCCCATTGGTGCCAAACTGACTTTATTTAGACCAGTTTGGAGCGAGACTTTTTTCATCAAATTTGTTCAAAAATTTTATACAAAGGCAACGCAGTCTCTTGACCAAAAATATGACATTCTTGCCAGTGCTTATATAATCGGCGGCACTCATTTCGCGCTATCCCCCCTCACGGACACTGTTCTACAACCTCCAAGTTGCACAAGCGAGTGTATCTTTTTGCCCAAGCTTAGTCTACAATAGCACCTTCATCAGCCGGCGTCATTAAACGGCACTTCTGCCGCAACACGACCGGCTCCATATTGAAGCCAAGAGGCGTCCAGGCTAAAAGCGGATGCCATATTCAACATATTGAACCATGCTTCCGTAGAATCTCTTAACAAAATGCCCCCCCCTCAATTCTTGTAGCATCGGTGGGATAAAACGATAGACATGGGAAAGCCAACCGACAAGAAACTACTGCTTAGAAGCGGCTGGCACGACGCATGGTTATGTAACTTGCTACCAATCATATAAGACTGAACAAGATAAACTCTAATCGAAGTTTGAAATTCGCGCTGAGATGGAAAACAGGCGTGGTCCTGCGATTGTGGTCGTGGTGTGTGTAATTACACAAGTGCACAATTTAAGCGTAGACTTTCTTGCTCATTTGTTGGTGTTTCAAGGCTTTCGTATGTTTTGGACATGTGCTGCTGATAGACGTTCTCAAAACAATTCTTTGTTCTCTGGTTGCTTGACGAAAATCTGTTTTCAACTCAGCTCATTCTAAAATAAGCTGATCCCAATGCCTCGATGAACATTTCGATTTTGCTTTTTTCTAACGAACTCTCCTTTTGAGTTCATTCAAATGGTTTTGATGTAATTTTCAGTGATCTATTGCTGCATCATGGCTGACGAAGAACTTGCAAGTTATAGGCTACAGTTTCAGCAGGTATTACTTAGATTTTTTATTTTTCTATTGTTATTATTATTGTTACTATGATCTTCAAAGTTGTAGATTCGGCGCTACTGGAGTTGGGGGGGGGGGCACTCGACAAAAGCATAAGTTGCCCCCAATTTCTGTTTATAGACACTCTCAAGGTTATTTTATGCCTAGATACAGCTAACTAACTGAAAAAACAATCAAACTATTCCTCCATCAGAATATAACGAGAAATTCACTTCAACTAGACTAAACAACCACTTACGCATATTCGCCTAAGCCTAGGGAAAGGGAATCTCCTTCCCCAACGCTTAGGCTAACATAGGATGGAAAAAAAGCACGAATTTGCTTCATTAGAATCGTTTCTATGCAGTATTCGAAGCCGATTCGGCTAGCGCTATGGCTTCTCTGCGCCCTATCCCTGCGTTAGAGACGCAGAGCACAGTGCGCTGCCCCCCCCCCCCCAACTCCAGTAGCACCGTAGATTCTGTGTGGTTTAACTTAATAACTATTCTGTGTGCTAAGTTATGGGGGGGGGGGGCGGGGCGTCCCACTATGGACATTACTTCTACCTAAGCCGTGAAGGGAAAGAAACCCTTCCTTCCCTCCACTAACAATAAGGTAAGAATATACGTCGGAATGTGCAGATTGACCCCTCGAAGATCCCTCCAAGACGCTTAGATGCGCAACTTTTTGTAATGTATTGATACTTTCATAAGTTTACATTACCTTATAAGTCTGTACAACTTTTACTTTTTTATAAGATACCTTTCCCTTCAATGCGATAGCACCCTTTTCTGTTTTTTTTCAGGTTGAGGCTGCTCTCCTTGGTGATCCAGAGAACACTGAATTGCAGAAGCTCAAAGCAGATCTTGAAGAAGTTATAGCACTTCAGGTTTGAATTTTCAACATATGTTCAGTACGAATTTTAGTGTTCCCTCCGCTATTCGCTCCTACAGAATTATTGAATTTCAGGAAGAGTTAGCTAGTGCCACTGCCTCTAGTTCTGCTAATGAAACCGCCAGAGTAAATGTTCCCGCTAAGAAGTATGAGGTGATGTTTTGAGAGCTTGGAGCTCTTCATTTTGGTTGGGTATTGTGAGCTAGATAGATCAAGGCTTTGCTGATCAATGAGGAATATTAGGTTGGTGATCGTGTTATGGCACCGCTGCCCAACGGGAACCGTGGTGTTGCTGTTGTGGACTCGTTGACTGCTGCCGGAGTTGCGGTTCTTTTTATCAGTGAGTGATTGATTTATTTGAACTGCGGCTCAAAGTTTCATGATGAGTATCATTCCGGATCAGACTTGCAGCTTTTCGAGCTGTGGCATGGTGATAAATTTGTTACCTTTTCCATTACTAATCAAATGATTAAAATTATTAGAAATCACTACCACCCTCATCACTTTTGTTTTCATATTGTTTCTGCTACATTTTGTTCCCTATCAAATATCAATTATGTGAAGCATGGTTGATGGGAAGCATTTGGAAGACCTATGGATTCAACTCCCTGTAATGTTCGGAAAGTTTCCTAGTGAAATAGAATTTGCTCGGAAGTTTTGAAGCATTTTTTTGCTCGTAGGCTCGATTTCGATCGGCAATTATTATGTTTTTCTCGAAACTGCCATATCTCGAGTCTTTTTATTTTCGCAGTTGTTTGTTTCAGGTAGCGGTCAGAAAACAATTGTCGATCCTTCCGATCTCAGCGATGCTCCTGATGCTGGCAAGAAGCACTACGTGTTTGACACTCGCAGTGCTATTTCGAAAAGCGCGGCGAATAAAAAGGAATGGCTGGTAAGTTTGGGTTTTTGAGCTAATTTTGCTTTTGTGGAACATTTTCATAATGCCTCTATACTCTCTTAAGGCTGAACGGGAGCGGCGCCGTTTGCGAGCGCAGAAAAAGGAGATGAAGAGGAAGGAACTCGATTTGGCCAAAGAAACAGAAAAGAACAGTTGGCTTAAGTTCAATAACAAGGCGGTCACTAAGGGAATCAAGGTTTGTTTGAATAAGCCTAATTTTCCTAGGAATGTTATACTTTCTGATGTTTCACTTATATGCGTAGTATCTTGTTTTGTATTAAGGGCATGAAACGAATAGTTGCGACCGGATCTGCTCAAGATGGTCCTGCAGGAGGTATGTTGTTCACAGATTCTGTATTTTTTGTATTAGGTTGTCCCAAAAGCCTTGTAGGATTTTTCTTAAGAAATCAATAACTATTGTTTACTTCGAGGCAGGTCTAAGCGGTTCAGGAATATGTTAGAACGTTCTCTAAGCTTTCTAGTAAATTATATATTGACCCATCAGATTCCGTGGAGAGAGATACAGTGCCCGAAGTCAATACCCACCCAACACGCGGTGTCATCTACTATGAGTGGTCTTGCGGCACCAGAGCGACGGAAGTGGCCACTCTATCAACGCTGCATTGGGCAAGGGATATGTGAGCTACGAGACCGTGCGCCGCTGGCTCACCAGCTTCAGCAACGGCGAGATGGACATGGAAGACAAGCCACTCACGGGACCCCCACACGCATTCGACGACGAGACGCTGCTCTCCGACGTTCGCGCCGATCCTGAAACCACAGTGCGCGAGCTAGCGGAGAGGAATGGGCAAGCACCCACAACCGTAAACCGTTGCCTCCACGAGCCCGGTTATCGGAAGGTGCTGTTGCGATGGACCTCATGCCCTGACGGATGCTCACGAAAGTGCCCGTGTGAGCATCTGTCAATCGCTGCTGCTCCGCCCGCATCGCAACGACTTCTCGTCTATGTGGCTGTGGGCGATGAAAGGTGGGACATGTACGATACCAACGCACCCAGCGCCTTTTGGCTGCTATGTGACGCCGAGCCGCCAACGCAGCCCATGTCCGACCTCCATCCGAAGAAAATTCTACCCTGCTGCTTCTGGACGTGGAACGAATGCTTCTCCAAGAGATGCTGGTACGAGGCGAGACAGTACCCGCTTCCGTATACACCCACCAGCTCCAGCAGATCGCCGTCGCTATTCGAAAAAAGCGCCTGTGAAGGCCGCGGTCACCCTCTTTCATGACAACGCCCACCCATACGTCGCGAAGTGTACCCAGGGCAAGTTACAGGAGCCCGGCTGGGATGTTTTGCCCCACCCGTCATACTCTCCAGACATTGACCCTTCTGACTATCACCTTACCCATCCTCTTGAAACATTCCTAGTCAAGAGAAAATTCGTTGACTATGACTTATTTGCAAAGGGTATCGTTGACTTCGTCGACTCTCAGAACCCAGCGCTCTGGGAGGAGGGGATCAACGATTCACCTATGAGGTGGCAGAGTGTTGGCGATAGCAATGGTGTTTAGGCTGTTTCCTAATTATTGTCTGTTGGAAGAAAAAATAACAAAAAGTAATGATCGAAAAAATCCCACAAGACTTTTGGGACAACCTAATATTTGGTTTTCTACCCATGTGATTGGAAAAGAACAATGAGGAAGGTGCTCGTTCTTCCCTTTTTTACGATGAATTAATAAAGCATATGCGTTGAATGCGTTTTTAGGCGTGAAATCTCAGACGATCGTATCATC
Source organism: Trichostrongylus colubriformis (assembly GCA_963978905.1). Taxonomy (NCBI): domain Eukaryota; kingdom Metazoa; phylum Nematoda; class Chromadorea; order Rhabditida; family Trichostrongylidae; genus Trichostrongylus; species Trichostrongylus colubriformis. Next base: position 35,957,427 of record OZ022259.1, read on the forward strand.
GCGGGCTAATCAGTTTGCTTTCAAATCGGCGCGAGGTGCTATGGATTCGTTGTTCTAGAACTGTATCTGTTCATTTCAACTGTCACAAACTACGATGTATTTAAGTTAGGAAAGGTCTGCTTCTTCGTTTGTTGGGATTAAAAGCTTCAATATAATGTTGTGCTTGACCAGCTTGATAGCATTGTCTTAGCCGAGATCCCTAGCCAGTCAATTGAATCCTTTTATCGCTTCAGCTCACTTCCCTTCTTGGTTTTGAGATGTCAATTCGCTCGCAGTAAAGACTCTTTGAAATTCACTAAGGAAGTTCCTTAAAATTTGTCCCTGTTCTGTCGTCTATATTGTAAGAATTTCATGTGAGTTTATTAGTAACGCTATTGAAGACATTCTCGGAGCGTTGCTGAGATAAAGATTACCTCACTGTAAATTCGTTCACTTCTTCTATACGTAAATGCAAAACATCAGTTGGGGGTATGAATGAGTCTGCAATGGAATTTGCGAAATTGCAGAATCGCGGAATTTGCGGAATTTTGAAAAGAAGAATAGATACGTATCGGTCGGGAGAATTACGTAATTTGCGGAATTGTGGAAATGCAGAATCGCGGAATTTGCGGAACTGGAGAATTCCTTTCTCTAATCCTCTCAAATCTTCGTAGCATGGCAATCGATACGTACCTAATGCTTTTCCACAAATTCCACATTTCTGCATTTCCACAATTCCGCAATTCTCCCAACCGATGCGTATCTTCATCGTTTCCTGAAAATTCTGCAATTCCGCAAATTCCAAAACTCTGAACACAGCCTTAATACGAACTAGTGTTCGACCTTCCATCGTCTCAAAAAGGTGATCACCGCTCGCCAACTCGCAGAATTTTTTTGATCTATGATTTGTATCTGATTACGTACCCAGCTCAACCGTAATCTTTCCTTCTGACCATCTTATGCCAAATTTTGACATAGGATAGTCGGAAGGATTTTGAATTCGGGAGGCACCACGAAACTCAGTTTGGTCACTTGTTAGACGGGGAAACAGAGGTACTGAGGTGCTAACAATAAGTAGTGCCGCAGTGAAGAAAGAATGGAATGTAAAGGTCAAGAACCCAAGAACGAGATTTTGATGTTTTTGATTTTCGATAGCCGCTCATTTTCGCTGCTGCCCGCGATACAAAAGTTGTTACAAGTATGCTGAATTGTGGGCAAAAGCTTCGGTTTGAGATGGGACTCGAACCCGCACTCCATGCTTTCCGGACATATGTGCTAATCCATTACACTACCGACATTCGTTTTACCTTAAAGGCACACCTCGCGAAAATTTGTGAGAGGAGCTATCGCGCGTGTTTCTGGATGTAGAGGCCCTGGTTTACCCACCAGTGAGAAAAATGAATCTAAACCCCTCACAACCACCAAAAATGAAGTCCCCTGCCATCAGTCCTCGAACGAGTATGGGAGATTAGATTTTGCTCGATGATATCGCGCAAAATGCTACGATATCACCTACTCTTCCCTGTTGAAGCTGCCTTCGCTATTGATATCGCTGCCTTATCTTGTCTTATCGCAAGTTTCCCTCTCGTCTAAGCCGGGTGTGATTCGACTCGATGGGCTCAACTCGGCTCAGGTCGACCAGACCGTGCGCGACGACGGTGAGTTGTGGCGCCGCGAAAAGGGTGCAATCTTCACAACCATCCAAGGGTCTACGTGCCCTCAAAAGATAAGGATCACTTCGATTATCGCGTGGTTGCCTTTAATTCAGCTTCTGAATGGTACGTAATGAAGCAATATCTACTTTGTTATATATGGGTTATGGTTACTCAAATTGAATACTCTCTGTGAGTATTATCTCGGATTGAGATAGGGGCTGTGTGCAAATTGTAGTAGCCTAACTACGGGTCGTAAAACGCGCATGCACTACGAGTATCCTCAAGTATTTGGGATTAGTGCATGGGACTATAAACCTTAGCCACGCCCCAATTGACGGTCGATCCGTCTTCGAATGGAACTGATCCGTTACTCTGGAGTTTTGCCTAGCTCACGGAAGGTGAGCAGGTCGATCTTTCTCGGAATCGAGAGGGGAATTTCCCAGTGCCGTCGCGAACGGCTTGGTGATAGACTCTACGTGGTAAGGGGCTCCAACTGACTCACGAGGTGTCGCGTCATGCGAGCCTAGTTCTCTTTACTCGGTGAAGAGTGGACCTTTCCCCGTGTGGAAAGTAGAAGTGCAGTACTTTGCAGGATGCGACTACAGATGCACATTGGCCTAAGCGTGGTCTACGCGATGGTCTTTCCTTTTGGATCAAAAGGAAGTGGGTGCAATGACCAATCTCTGTTGAGAAGATTGGTTCATGATCCAAGATGGCAGGTGAGTTGGTGGCTAATACCCTTAATATCCTTTCCCTTTGCCTGGTTGAAGTCTAGAATCTATTGATGTAAATTCTAGTACTTTTATGTATTGTGTGGCATATTGCCATACAATATTGCTGTATACATTCGCTTGATAAAAAGGTTATTTGCACAGTGCTGTTTTATGTTATAAAAGGAACAGGCACTAATTACGTAGCACCCACGGCTGATCACGAAACCGAGGATCAAGTGGCTGTCTAGGTTTTTCGGATTTCCGCCCATCTCCTGGACGGTCCAGTTCCAACAACTTAAGCTTTCAGCTTCACGGTTCGATGCCGATACTGGCCAACCGGTTCAACACGTTATACGTTTGAGTACTGATAAGCTATGGTACACATACCATTCAGATGCTGAGTTAAGATGAAAGGGGTCTCGGTAGTGTAATGGATTAGCACATATGCCAGAAAGCATGGAGTGCGGGTTCGAGTCCCGTCTAAGACGAAGCTTTGCCCTTAACTCAAAGCTCAATTCAGGGTACTTGTACAACCGAGAACGAGACTTTTGCTAATCTATCCAAATAGAGCCGTCCCATAGAGGTGTAGCGTGTCCGTGTGTCTGCTGTTGAGATACACTTAAAAGCCAAAAGCGTGCCGTCCAACTTGTGTTGCACTACATATTGAGCGTATACAACGACAAAGTGCTGACAATGAGGTCATTTGAAAATGAAGTGTACTAAATAGTGTCTTAAAAACCCTTTTTAGCAGTGAAATAGCTGTTCCTTGTGCTGGAATTAATCATAGCGAAGCAGGTGGAAGCGTCACTCCTGGCCATCTTTCTTCACCTTTCGCCAGACATCACCTAACAGCACAGCGTATTAGTCCTCCCCAACGATATTCTACTAAAGGCCCGGACCAGCATTGTCATGGTTTCTACGTGTGTTGTTTTAGAAAGAATCGAAATTTCCATTACGAAAGCAATTACGTTGTTAGGTAACACCTTATTTATTATTAATCCATTAATTACAGTAGGCGGCGCCACTCTCGCGTGCCTCGTATTAAGTGCCACTGCTTGACCACCGGTTACGGTAAGTTCTTAGTTTCAGAAACATCATTGCAAACTGATCGTGGATGAATTCCGTTGAACAAATTTGAAAGAAACTGACTGTATCACCTTTCTCGAGTAATTGATTTGTAGTTGTAGATTATGTTATTGCACAATTCCTATTTTAATTTTTCAAAACCCATTTAATTCAACTTCAATATGGCTCCGAGGTATTGTTTAGTCAAAGCTATATGAACGATCAATCGTCTACATTGGATGAACGCTTCACAATTCATCGCTTAATTAATCCGCAATACGGTGAGGTTACGGTATCCATGGTAGAGTGAATTTAGAGGTCGATCAAATGACAAGCCTACAATAAGTTTCGTAGATGACGACGTTTCAGAAGAGTCCAGCGATGCCGAAAGGCGTTCGGAGCATAAACGATGGCAAAAGCAGCCGACAATAGTGGCGAAGCGGAATGCACGTGAACGGACGCGCGTGCATACAGTGAACCAGGTGAGTTTGAAGATCTCATTGTTCGATGGGACCTCCAAAATGTTGGCCAGACAGATACATCGAGTGAGGATGATTTTACTATGCTATTGATACAAGTAGTTGCCACATATTAGCAGCGCCAGTGAAGTAGGCTCTGTAGTAGTCCCAGTAAAGGTTTAGGCCACGGTCATACTACCGCTGTCGGGGCGTGGCTGCGTCCACAAGTAGCGAGGGAGAGTGGCACGGGGGAGGAGCAGAGCCGACGCAGGCAACGAGGCAGGGTGGCATAGGCGGAGACGCAGAGATACGCGGCTACGCCCAGCCGCCGGCATCGCAAATTATGACCGTGGTCTTACACGACACATTCACTTTCACACAGCCGCTTGCCAAGATTTGCATCAAGTCCAATCCTTCAGTACATCGACCAATTTTTTTGACTTTTCTGACCTATAAAACGGTATTCCTACGGGGCAAGCGTATTGGTCATAGAAGCAACAACGGAGGCGTCGCTAGGCAGGAATGCAGCATCTGAACTACCCCCCCCCCTCCCGCTTCCCCTTTCACGCTCTCCTCATGTTCACCTTCACGTTGATTTCAACAATTTCGGCTATTTCTCGAGAGGATAATCGAAGGAGGCACTTTTAACTGGAACAAAACTTCGCATCGTCTTCGTCTTGCCCTTGTTTTCCTTGACCCGGCTGCGAATGCAGGCATCGAAAAGTGACATTTAATGGGTGGCCAAACGATGACTAAAGTGTGGCGCAGCTTGCACTCGCGCTAAGAGATGGATGTCACCGACACCAAAGAGGCATTTGGATAGACGGAAGTGACCAGTTTGTTCAACATCAATCTCAATGCCACCTATTGAACAACACTCAGCACCGATACCTATTCTTAGGCTTTCGTTACTCTGAAATACCATCTGCCATCATTACGGGCGCATACGAAAAGAGTGTCCAAGCTGAAAATTCTTAACGCTGCTATTTGCTACATCGATTCGCTGGTTGCTATACTCAAGGTGCGCTCTTTTTGATTCATGTTTATTTCTTACTAGTTCTGCCAATAGCTTCTTTCCTTTTTCTCAGATATACCATACTCTCATCCTTACACCGTTCAAGTAACAATGAGCATGCTTTAACTCTTCGGCTTCTTATACCGGAAACAAGTGAATGCTGGCTGTAAAGCATTAGATCTTATTGTTAATTACCTCATAGAAATGACTGAAATGACCTTAGGTTGCGTTCGTACTGAATTGGAGGAGCTGCAGGCTGAAGCCCTTACTCTTGCGTCATATCCGTGAGATCTAGCATTAGCTAAATCCTAAATAGGCCCCTATCTATCGGATGGTGTTTATTTCGTGAGAAAAGGTGCAAACTGAGTGGAGTATGATCTCTCATGTCAAAAATGCGAAAACCGGACAAAACCTTCCTTACGACTCAATGAGTCAGTCTAGCTTGTGAGCTGACAATGAGCCAATCACAGCGAACCAGCAAAAGACTTGTCGCGCGGGTGTCTCGGTTCGCGTGGTCCAGTGACTGTTCGGACGTCCTCACACACCCACAATATTCTAGCGTGTAACTCACAAGCATGTCAGAGTATCACCGATCACGGCACACATGTCGCCTACTCCGCGGTGATCGAGTATGAAGGCAGTTTTACCGTCATCCTAATGCCCTTCTTGTACTTATATAGACTTATGGGAGCAGCGAAACCGTTTTTTCTGAAGGTCCGGAGAATTTTGAGTTCTAGAATTCTCGTAACGCATTCATGTATAAAGGACCTTCCAAAAAATTCCACAATAGCTGTGATGGAGTAATTTTAGAACTACGACGCCAGCGTTGCAAGAACCGCACTTCCTCCTGAAAGACGTCAACGCACAGCACATGGTTAGTTTGATAATTTCCCTCACAATTCCCTTTTCTCCCGAGAGAGGGAAGGGTCACCTCCCCATGGAACTTTGAATTGCGGCCCAGATATATGGATAAATCGAATACTGATTCCAACTGTGGAATCGAAATGACAAAATGCCGTTCTGAAGCGAGTTAGGAGCGGTCAAATTCACTTGTGATCACTCTTCGGTGGAAACCTCGCCGTACCAACTGGACGGCCACCGAACACGGCCACCGTGGCTCAGGGATGGTGATGACGCTTGGCGGGAGGAAGATGCTGGGTTTACTCCCGCTTGTGCTTGTATTTTGTGTATTATTACCGATGCGTTTCTCTTTCAGTTTTGCGCGTTTCCTTGTACTGACGCCCATTCATATCCATCATTTCCATGTCACTATATTACAACTACCTCAATTGGTATTCAAAACTTCACGATCTTATTAATGATTGTATTGCTGCATTCTTGACCATATAAAATCAAATAAAACGACTTGGAACCATATCGGTGTCACCAGCATCAACTGAAACATAAAAAAGAATGCGCATCTTATACATGCATGCCTCTTCACACATTTCCTTTCTGTTTTCCTTCATCGGTGTCAGTTCTTCATGGTAATGCCGATATGGTTTGAAACCGTTTTCTTCTAATTTTTTATTGAGAGATATTGTTCAGAATTTAACAATACATCCATGAGCATTGTTTTGTCCAGAAGCCTCATGCTGATCTAGATATGTACTGAACAATGTGATACTTGCAAAATTTATTCCAAAATACTCAAAAGCCTTTCACAAAATCGGTTGCAAAAAATCGTTGTAAGTGAATTTGAGCTTCATTGAAGCCTTTTTCAAGTCTGAAATGGTGCATTCAGTCCTATCGAGAGACTCCATCTAAAACCGCTCTGGTTTATTTGTACTATATCGACTTGCTGCTGCCACCGGAACACAATCCTTACCGCCTTGGTGGGGATCCTGGTAGTGGAGTGAACTGGCGCCAACTCCTGGGGTCAGTATACTTGATAGTGTGTCAATGTGGGTAAAAATACGTGGAAGAAAGAGAAAGGTCTCTTTTCAAACGACTGGACGAACATCGCAGGGCCTTGCAAAACACTACATCATATTTGAGTAGTAGTTTCTCCAGGCATAAGGCACGAAAACATGCCTACGAAGCGTCCCCCTCCCTTATCGCACATGCACTAGTACTGCACCATTCCATTGAAAATACGGTTTAAATGGAATTTCGCGGGCTTCGGAAATAAGAAGGTTATCCCGGAAGTAAATGGCAGAGACGAGGTGCGTGACTCTCCTGAATTAAAGGCACAGTTCACGATGATATGATTATCTTGATTCCATCCCCGAGTAGATAGCCGCTTCCACCAGAACAACATGGGTGCCATCACCGCGGCGCGAGGGTGAGTGCTAAACGCGTGAAGAACCCGTAAATGAGATGGCGGCCACCGTCTCAAGATGACCCACACCTATCTTACGATTTGCCAGCAGGGAAGCGGTGGCATATACGTGTATAAGAGGCATGATATCGACTGCGAAAAGATAAGATAGGGGGAATTTCCATAGGAACAGCAACCTTATCGGATGATATTATCACGCAAAAACTTGTCGAAATGTTTGCCTGGTCTGAAGGCTCGTCGAAGCCAAAGGTCAGGGGCACCTAATTACCATGGTTTTTGGAAGGATTACTTAGCTCTTTCTTCACCTATGTGTTTCAGCACCTCCAGAGTCCTTATGGAGCGAGACGACGCATGAAAATTATCGTGAACTGTGCCTTTAATCACATGACTACAAGTAGTGCACTGTGAAATGAATGTGATAACAAACGCTATCACAGTCATAGCACGTCTCCGCTATTTAAAGACAGTGTTTGGGATAATGCGGGTGACAGGAAATCCCAAAAGGATGCATTGACTGAAAAATTACGGGGCTGAAAAGCCTATGTATGGCGAAATCCCCCGCAAAAGGCGCCGCCTTGAGCAGTGATGGAGGCGGTCTCATCAGGGCAAGCGCCTTGGTTAGAGCAGCCCACCTCCTGGCGACGTGATTAGTGGTTGCTCACGGTGAGGTTGGTCAAGGAGATCGGCAGGATTGAAAGTATCGCAGCGCGCTTTCTCACTTTTGGCTTGAAGCCCACCACATGGAAATAGATGCTGTCGCATCTCCGAACACCCCTTCATGTTTACGTCTTGGTAATGCCAATGGAAATCTTATGCGGACTACCCGCCTCTTGACGGAAAGGTCGTCAGCGCCTAGAACCAACGGTGGAAAGGGGTCCTATTTCTCGGGTATTTGGCCATTTCCATCCGTTTTTTCTCCACTCTCCTGTTACTAGGCATCTCGGCTTTCATATTCGCTACTTCTTTTACTTTTCGTCCGAATTTCCCCTAAAGCTGCCTTTAAGGGTTTGATCAGGGGTGGGTCAGCCAAATCTGCTCCACTACCAGGGATCCTCAGCAAGGCGGTAAGGATAGTGTTCCGATGGCAGCAGTAAGTCGATATAGTACAAACGAACCAGAGCGGCTCTGAAATGGAGTCTTCCGACAGGATTTAATTTGTACCATTTTAGGCTTGAGAAAGGCGCTATGCGCGGAAAGCCTGCCCATAAAGCTCAAAATTCTGTCGCAACGGTTTGCAACCGATTTTAAGAAAGTTTTTTTGAGTATTTTGAAATACATTTCGCGAGTCTCACATTGTTCATTAAATCTTTGGAAAAATCGTAAAATTTTGAGTGACTTCCGAGGTAGTAATAAGTACATATACATAGTGACTGTGCAAATGATGGATATGAGTGGGCACCAGTACAAGGAAACGATCAAAACTGAAAGAGCAACCAAGAGGCGATAAAATACAAAAAACAAGAACAAGCGGGACCAAAACCAGCATCCCCCGCCCACAAAGCGCCATCCTCATCATTGAAGTACGGTGACCGTCGAGGTGCTCTCGACTGAGCATGTTGACGATAAGGAACCCTACCGATGAATCACCACAAGTGAATTTTGACCCTCCTCGTCGCTCCAGAACGGCATTTTGCAACTTGGGCTTTCTCAATTTCAATCAGTATTCGAAACTCTATCCTTCTGTGTCTTGATTCAAAATTCTATGGTAGTGACACTCTCTTTTGGTAAGAACCGTTGATCGTGCGAAATGATCATTTTTGCCAGCGGTTCTGCCAGTGTGCTTACAAGTATGCAATTCTGAGCGGATTTTTATCATAAATTTTGTATTTTAGCGGATCGTTCACTTATCCAATCGCAAGCGTTCCCCTATATGCAGTCCCTACTCGATTGCCCACCTTATCTGTCCAATCAACCCCCACACACGCAGAACTTCATGATGAACAGTCCATTCATTCTACCTTCGGCCTATCATCAATGACTGCGTCAAACGTACATATTTTCAAAAAAGGATGTGATATAAAATAACAACCGGATAGTTTCGAAACATTCCATGCTGTATGGAGTATATTGTAAAATGAAGATTCTACTAGTTTATCTCTCTTTGTTCAGCAACGTGCAGGATTCTCCCCAAAGATTTATCGAAGGACATCGCGTCGTAAAGTTCCATTTATACTCTGCGACACGGTTGTACGAATGCACCGTACGACGTGCACAACGCTAAGTGGGCAATCAGCGTTCAACCCAAGCCTTCGTTGCGTACGTTACACGGTTTCGTCACAGGATATGGGCCTCTGTGTTGAGTGATAGGCTTTCAAGGGAGTAAACAAAAGCAAGACAGTTGTAATGAGCACCGGCAGTAAGGGTACACGTACAGGAGGACAGAAGGCTGAGTCACCATAAGCTTAGGGAGCAGAAACCAGTCGCTACAGGGCAGGGAGCACAGGCATCACTGGTGGGTGGTCGTTGGGGCCCTTCCGGCTACATCCCTTCGCGCGCTGGTGCTTTGACTGAGTACCCCTGATGCCCCCTCCCCTACCAACCACCAAATACACAGAATCATGCACGGAAACGGACATTATTTTCAACCTCAAAATCCACTTTGTGCTAGATACAGTACTCCAATGGAAGGACTCAAAAGTTCACCAGTTCTAACAGAGAACAAAAATTTAAGGACATCAACTCGTTTAAATTTATGGCAAACAAGACTTCAACGTATGTCGGTGGGGATGATCACATTTTAAAATTTCACGTCCTATGTTAACTTGCTTCCCGCGCTGCGTACCCGATCACCTGATCGCCACCGCTGCTCGTGAGAGGAACCTCGTGGGCCACGAAGTTCGTGTGGACGAAACTTCGAGGGAAGGATCTATGCCGGATTTAGATTTTTCACTTGAAACTGCATAATATGTGGGAAGGTGGGGAGGGGAAGGAAGAGATAAACGCAAGTTACCTCGTACAAATCCTCCGAGTCCCTCCTTCCTTTTAATTGTGGAATGTGTCGCTCATTAGAGCGTCAATGATGACGTAGCCAAAAACCCTTGACGGTCGGATGCGAAGGCCTTCGAGAAGTGCAACAGAAATACATTTGTTGGTGTCGTGAATCATGTCTTGATGTTTATTCATAATTATGAATTATTTATGAAATATGAAATATTTGTGAATGTTCTTGCACCGTACGGCGCTGCAAAAGCTCACAGAGAGGAGCATCAGATCGTCGAAGAAAGCAGGGTTAAGGAAAATCGCTAATTATGTGTTGGTTACATAAATTAATTCAACAGTCGTCAACCAATACTGAAGAAGCCTTATTAGCCATGGTTTTACAGTTTCACACACAGTTTTTGACACAGTACAGCAACATTTTTCAAGAAAAGTTTCAAACAACGATCCTAAAGACTCGACAAGATCATAGGTTTAGGATGTCAGAAAGGGACAACCAAATAAAGCAACTTCCAGCCAACCCGCGTCAAGTTAATTGTACAAATACTGTATGTAAATGCAAACTGTGATCGGCCCCACGCAAGTATTTTCGAGCGATCTATCAGACTTATTCCGCGTTCTTCACAAATACATATCAGGTTGGACCATAATTCCTGTGCTATATGGCCAATTCCCGTATTGAAACTCCTGGATCGTACGAGCATAGTCTCTGCCGCATTGGCAGTTCACATACAGTATCTTCCTTTCATCCTCGGTGATGGACAATCACACAAAAATCCCTCAAAAATTCAGGATAAGGCGATTCCACGTCATGGGTTGAACTGTGGGGCGTTAAGCATCCTCCTGACTTCGGGAACACATCGCGTCGCGGTTACTTTACAGAACCGGGGGTGCCCTGTCGCGTGACGGCTGAACTACCTAGGATTCTTTTCATGAGCTTGACCTAGGACATCAGTATTGAATGGGTGAGGTTGTCCATGAGCTCACAATATTTAGAAAGAAAAATCCTCAGAGTAGGAGCCAGTGCTAGACCATCAATTAGAAATCTGCACTCTCACACACCGTGTAGTTAAAAGCACCAGAAGGAGTAAGGAAAAACTGAGATCTGGGAGTACATGTTATCTGAAAACGAAGCTTCTACTCCAGAAAATTCATATGTGGCGAAAATCGCATTGAAAATGCGGCTTGGGGTCTTATGACGACACCGCAGCACGGCATGCCGTCCTGCGGTCCCGCGGCCGGACGAGTCGTCGGGGAAGCGGGAAAACGATCACGGCCGGCTGATTCAGCCTCTGGCTTGTCTGCTCACCCTGGCTAAGGACGCAGAGGGGCACGAGAAGGAATGGGATTTTTGGGTTCCTATTCCCGTTTTTTCGCAGTTTTACGTCGTTCTTTCGCTACTATTATATTGCTGGACACCTCTACTTTCACAATCCTCCAATTCGCCATATTTATAATCCAGCCCATAACCTGCCCTTGGCTAAGCGGATGTTTGCGAAAAATTGGGTTTGGATGAGCTCTTCGTAAAATAGCTGTACTGGCCAGGACATGTGACCACTGATTCCTCTAGTGTTCTACAGCAACATACGTAAAGGCTCCGGAACGTGCGGGCCAACCTCATATTTACCTAAGATTGAGACACACCAACCCTGACATCCTGAACTTATAAACTTGTGGTAGTTTACGACAGATATAGGGAACGAGAAATCTCATAGACCTGTATTTGATACACGTACAAAGTGGATAGCACTATAGGTTAATGAGCTAATTGTATAACTCTTAACAACACACAGAATTCAAGCTCATAAGTTTAAAGTAATGGCACTGCAGGTGTGATTGATAAATGCTAATGGAACCTGCCAGAATATTGCTAGGATGATCCTTCATCATCTTCTATATTGAGCAACTGATTGCGTGGATCTGAAACAGAAAAGCTCAAGTTAGAAGTTGACACCAGAGAATATGCAAACAAATCATTGATATGTAATCAAATGTAATGGAACTCACTTTCTGGCAGTTGTCCATGTCGTAGCTTGTTTTTCAAAAGTACTCGAACCGTTTCCCGATCGACCTAAAAAACTTGGTAATTAACACGTTGGCGACATTGCGTCCCAATGCTGGGACGTACATTTTCTGCCGCGTGGGACAATGCGTCCCAATGGTGGGATGCAGTACAGAAACTTCCTTTTATCAACTGATTTGAAATCTATAGATAGTCAATTTCAATCAGCATTCACAAAGGTATCTAGGGTGAACATGGTCCGCTTACATTTTTTCAATAAGCTTTTTTTTCATGCTTTGGGTATGCAGGGGGTGCCAATAAAAAAAGTAATTTTTCTCTACTTTCAACCCCACATTAGTCGAATTTCAGCGAATTGTGACAGGGTATTTTCATCCACAGGTTCAAGAGCACACTTCATACTATCACTAAACTTCGTGAGAGCCTTCTGCACGAAGAGGATCGGAAGCTTATTCTGACTGAACATGATGTGTCACCTCAACACGGTGTCGCCCTCGTTCAGAATCTTGCTGAGGTCCGTTCACTCTGGCACCTGAGGGGATCCATATTGGGTAGTGTTCTCAAACATTCCGTTTTTTTCCGGGTTCTTAGCGCCCTCGGTTTCCAAGAACCAAAAAGTCCCGTTACCACTGAAACCCCTCCGGAGGCAGGTTTGAGGCACGAAAATCACACTTCTGATCATAGCAGTGTTGTTCAAGCAGCAAGGGCTCTGTGACTTCCATGATCCGAAGGGCCAATCCTTAGGAAGCTTCCCACAAAAGACCTACCACGGAACCTGGCTCCACTGTTTTGAGGATACCTTGATACCGTAGGTGCTCTGAAGCCCGACTGCGTCTACTCCATATTTTTATGAAGGTTAACGTAGTGAGCCACAGCTTGTTCCTGCTTTTGAAGGATCATTTCTGGAACATTTTGCCGTGATACTTTTATCTCTTTCGTTTCCCAATATTTTGTATACATGGAGGATGTGAGCCGTAAGCAAAATTACTTTATCTTTTTGGCACCCCCTGTATACTGGATTGGAAAGTTACTGCAGTTTTGTTCTCTGTTTTTCACAATGTTCCCTCCATCTTTCGACAAAGCTTATACATGTTTTCGATAGAACTTCTTCTGCTCTATGAAACACTACTATCTGTATTTCGATTCCCTTGATTACCTAATATTTTAAAGGCAAAATCGTCACTCCCGACACATCATCTTCACATGGTTTCGAGGAAGCTTTTCCAGCTTTACAAAATGGTCCCATTCCAAGAGAACATCGTGGAAAACGGAGAACAAAAAAACCGCGTGAACTTATTCCTCAACCCAATAGAAGTGATCTTTACAGAGAAAAGTGTTTTTTTTTCAGAAAGATATGTCTAACTTAGAATATACAAAACTTCTAGTAGACACATAACTAATAAGTTACGCCACAGAGAATATTATCAAGTAATAATAGACAGATAATAAAACTCAGTGCCTATCACATGGTCAAGTACTTTCTATCACTACCAAGCAGTATTCTCTTACACAAGCTTTCGAGGGTTATCTAGAATTCCGCAGCACTCAATATTTTGGATTAACGCTCAAGATAGGCGCGAAATTCAGCGAGTGTGGAAGGGTGGTGTCAAAACCTGCTTCTTGGGACAATGCGTCCCAATGCTGGGACGCAATTCTCGGCATAGGCGAGCGCGCGATGTCCCTTATGGCGGACACGTGAAAAAACGCGTGGTCGTCAACGTGTTAAACATCTGCGTGAGGTTCCAAAAACTGCCATGCGTTTTTGATAGCTGCTGATTTTCATCGAGTTCGGGATGCGAAAGTAGTTAGGATGCAAGTTAGTTGTTACATGGTGACTCAGTTCGAGTGTCCTGACCACACCCTTTTTAAGATAGCCACGATGTGCGCTAACAATACCGTGCTTCCTGGAGCATTCGTATCAGAATGCTAGACGCACTCCTATGACTGAGGCCTTCACGCACGGCTGACAGCTTGAGCTCGTGTTGCGATAGAGTGAGGGTGCATGCTTTTGAAGATAGCGGTAACCGCTGCCTCATGGCTAGCCAAAATATTAGGTTGATCGAAAATTTTTAATAGGGTTGAGGTTTTTTTTGTTTTATTTTACAACCCAGCAAACAATGCAGGCTAATCAACAATATAACCATCGCTAGTTATAACATTGTCCCATCTAACGAGCAGGTCAGCGATTCCCTTCTCCTAGAACTTTGAATATTGGGAGTCAAAGAAGTTACCGACCCCTTGTCCAAGGCGGTCATAGTTGACGAATTACTTTTTGCTAGGAAAGCTTTGAGGTGCCGGAACAAGTGATAATCTGAGGGGGCAACATCAGGTGAATAAGGTGGATGTGGAACCGTGTCCCAACCTGGCTCCTTCAATTTTGCACGGGTCTCTCTGATAGGTAAGGAGACCCGTGCAAAATTGGAGGAGCTAGGTTGGCACACTGTTACCCATCCACCCTATTCATCGGATGTTGTCCCCTCAGGTTACCACTTGTTCCGGCCCCTCGAGGCTTTCCTAGCAGAAAAATCTATGACCACCTCGAACAAGGGGTCGGTAACTTCTATGACTCTCAATCTTCCATTTCTGGGAGAAGGGAATCGCTGACCTGCCCGTTGGGTGTGACAATGTCATAACTAACGATTATTATATTGTGGGTTAGCTTTCATTGTTTGCTGAGTTGTAAAATAAAACAGAAAAAATCTCAACCCTATCAAAACTTTCCGATCAACCTAATACAACCCTTGTTCCCGATACCATTATTCCGAATTCTTAGGCACTGAATAATTAGTGTGAGTTGCATGGAGATAATTTTGATACTCAGAAAAATAGGTGGTCAATATGACATACCTCAAGCAAAACTTTCACAGGAGGCTTCTTTTGCTTTTTAAGTAAACGCTTCGGAATGAGTGGCAACTCTTCAGCGTTATCATCATTAAGAGGCTAAAAAGATTGTTTTGCAACCATCGTGAACAACGAGCAAAAGCAGACAAATTCATGCAAACAAATTAACAAAACATTGGGGAATAACTGACCTTTCGACGTTTAGCTGGTCGTTTCAATGAAGGTGGTGGTTTTCGTTTACCAAGAAGAGCTTGTGTTGCTGCTGTTTCTCGTGACGACCCTGACTGAATATACATTCCTTTAGCGGTTTTATATTGATTGGTATAAACGACATTAGAATAGCGCTTATTGAAAGTCTGTGAGACCTTGAAATCAATGCCGCGACTTACCTGTAAAGATCCATTACAAGTTGGTGCCTCAGGAGGAGGGACTGAAGGTGTAGGCACGACAGGTTGGCGGTCTGGTATCTGCGGCCCGCTGTCTATCACAATTGTTGTGACGTTGTGTTTTTGCTGAAGCCTTCTGAATGCCTTTTCTTGCTTCTCACGAATGCTCTCCTTTTCCATTTCACTCCTTCTCTAAACAGTTGCTTGATTGATACGTTGCAACTAGTTGAACATACAAGAGCAGGTGATTAACGGAAACTGGTCTCAGATTCAGTAAAAGACAGCGCAGGAGTGCCTCACACCATAATGCTGCTTTAGGACCAAGGCCAGCAGCCGCAAGTCATATATCTGAGGGTTCACTTCCAGGAAAAACTCCTTCAGCAACCACAATCTGTCACGGAGGGCATAGCGAGTTGGGTGAAAAATGTGTAAGGATGAGCACAAGCCCAAATACAGTCTATTTACCGACGCGTGGTGTGTGGGGGTCGATAAGGCGAATTTCCGCGCGACCGCCCGCGGCGAGCAGCGCGGCAAGTACGAGTCGTTTGGAATTCCGCTTAAGACGCAATGAGCTGGTACCGTGAGGGACCTTGAAAGGTAGGCAAACTCCTGAAGCTTTCAACTTGCAATCTTTTAAAGCCCCTTATGTCTTGAGCGGAATTCCCAACAGCTAGTACTGAGGGCGCCGCGAGTGCGACGCCGCAAGCGGGAACTCGACCTATCGAGCCCCACCCACGCCTGGCAGCGCGTGGCCTACGGACTTGGGTGAGCGGTGAGTGAGAGGCGAGAGTGAGAGTGTGTGGCGAGGTGAGAGAGTTCGATACACGTTCATCCAAGTCCGTAAGCTGGGTGTGGGCAGATATGACAGCGAATCGCGTGGCCGCCCGCGGCGGGTGCGAGTGCCAGTTGCAGGGCATGGCAGCCTTCAAGCGACGCAGTGTGGCATGAATGGAAGCGCAGACGCGACGCAGTCACGCTCGGTCGCCTCCCAAGGGCAATCGATACGGCGAGTCGTACTAGTGGCGCCGCGAGTGAAACACCGCGAAGCGATTTGCTGTCATGTCTGCCCACACCCCCGTAAGCCTCGCCTTGCCAGGAATTGGGAAATGGACTGTATGGAAATTGCCCTGTACCAGTTGACTGAGTGGGGAATTAGCAGGATCCCGTAAGCCGTGGAACGGAGAATAGACTCGACCTTCATCTCACCGTGGTCTATTAGCTCCTAAACTCTTTGCCTATAACGGCCGAGATTTTCCAAGAATACCTTTTCAGACTCTCTTTTGAGATCTTCTTGCATCATAGAACAGTAGGAGAAATACACTCTCTTCCTGTAACGGGTTTTTGCGCTGGCGAGTGCCTTCCTGAAAAGTGCATGTACGCAAAAATGCTAATTTTTCCGATCGATACTTATCTTTTTTTGTGGCTAGAAATCCAAAGATCTCATTCAGCTGGGTATGAATGCAACCTCACCTGAACCTCCGCTTATCCCTTAGAAAGTTATAAACAGGTACAGTCATTGCTCGTAAATATAGTTGAACAAATAGGAATATCAAAGAAGTTACTGCGACGATTCGGATCAACGGTGGATCCTTTTGGCAGTAAATATCCTAAAAAATCATGAAAATGAAAACACCTGACATGATGTGCAATTCGGCTTTACTACAAGAAGTTTGACTCTTGCAATTGCAAACATTGACTATAATTGAACTGCTCAATCCTCCCTTCAAGAGGTCTTATATGCTGCAGTCACTGTTGACGTGAGTACCCGTCCGGCTACCGATGAGAGACAACCAGCTCTTCGCCGAGTGTGAACTTACTGTTACTTAGTCTGAGTCTTTCAGTATGACGTTTCGTTGAGCCTCCGAGATTGCTATTATATCAATTCGACCAGCGTTTCGGCAGAATCGCCTTCTTCAGGGTCTGCAATGAGCCCGAAACATATCAGTGATACAAAACGTCGAATACCTTCTTTCGAGTTACAGAAGAAAACTAAAGGCTAATAAATCCTGAGAGATATAGTAAACCCGCTAACCTTTCACTCTAAAGGTCAGCGGGTTTCACTATATCTCTCAGGATTTATTAGCCTTTAGTTTTCTTTTGTAACTCGGAAGAGGGTATTCGACGTTTTGTATCACTGATATGTTTTGGCTCATTGCAGACCCTGAAGAAGGCGATTCTGCCGAAACGTTGGTCGAATAAATATAGTAGCAATCTCGGAGGCTCAACGAAGCGTCATACTGATTGTGGTCCAAATGCCGAGATTGATAGAGTCGAACATGGAGTTTGAGTCTTTGTTGTTCAATACCCGTGAGGATACCATTTCATTTTTTGTAAAGAGCGGTACAAAACAATACTAGAGGCTTACAAGGCCGCTGGGTCTACATAGGGGAAAGCCAAGGCTTATTCTGACGAAGTGAGAAATGCTAGGCAACGTTGCACAGTGGAGAAAACTGAGCATTCTCATCTAATCATATAGTTTATACATGCTTAGAAGTAAATGACTTCTAACCATGTCTCTCTATGCAATTGGAGACACTTAAACGATAACCACATAGGTCGGCTTACCTCGGCTTACTTTTTAGAGCAATAGTTCCTTGAATAACTATTTAGGCAACAGCTTTTTTTGCACCATAACGGTGCACCATTACGGCGCTTCACCGCCTCGGATACACTCCGAGGCCACCCACTCGAGCTTCCTCACGGTCAGACTGAGCAAAATGGCTGGCGTCGGATAGCTTCGTGACAGCGCACCGTGGCGGGGCGAAAAGGTTACAGCCTGGGTAGTGGCCCAAGGAACTACTGCTCAAAGAAGGTAAGTCAACCTACCTGATTACCGTGGGGTGTCCCTTTTGAGCTGCCACATTGCACCTCACTAGTAAGTCAGAGTAATCATACATAAAGTCAGGTTTTGGGTACACATGGTAAAGACTGACTCATAGAAAGCAGTTTATGAAAAAGTTTATGCCGCAATATTTAAATGCATCATGAGTAACTTTATCACGGACAACACTATGTGCGAATGAAGCTCACCTCTTCGTGATATCCGCCAAAATCAGCTGCTAACGCGAATGCCGCATCAAGCAGTAGAAATACACACGTAGTATATTGAAAAATAAGTTGTGTATGTAATAGGCGAGATCGTCGTTCCAAAATTGCAATAGCAAAAAGCACCTGCAATGAATAACTGTGGCCCGAAGTGTTGCAGAACAGCCTCGTTGGGCTCATCAAAATTCCTCGCTAAATGCTCTATTCTTTGTCTCTCATATTATATTGCTCTGGTGATCTCTATGGAAGATCCTCTGCACACCCGTCAATTGCCCGCGCTATAATGATCCTGCAAACTCTGACACTGCATCTTGTCCGACATACATATATACCCTCGTAGACGCTCGGAAGGACTCTTTTTTGGAATTCGTTCTCGTCTCCCTCCCCTTTCTTGCTGTGTGTTGCCGCGTTTGCTTTTTAGCATTAAACGTGCTGATGTTTGTTGAGACTAACTTTTTCTGAGCAGCTGTTAGCAGAGCCCAACACAAGGTTAAGTTCTGCCTGATCTAACTCCCGTCCTAAGCCGGCTCTTTGGCTTGCCTCCGACTTCGGATTTGTAGTTGTACCGAGAGAGAGTGGTTAGCGAGCAGCGTGTATCGTGACAGGTATCGACCGATAGTTGCGCAGCCATCAATGGGCAGTGATTTCGAATGGCCGAGATCGTGTATCCGCGTTGATTATGCGTCGAATTTCTGTTACTGTCGGACGTGTGCATGGCGTATCGTACTTCGAAAGAAACGGCCTCGCATTATCATCTGTGGATTCAGAGCGACTATTGCAAAGCCTTGCGAATGGTTTGAGCGGATGGAAACAGATTCCCAATCGGACAAGCGGCGTGTGCCGTTCAAAGATTTGTGCGTGCAAAATTGTGATAAACTTCGCGATAAACCCTTATCCACTTGTATAGCTACAATCACAGTTAGGTGTGACCACAAGCCATACGACCACCACAGGTGGTGCCAAACTATGCAAAGATTCGAATGCGAGAGCTTTTGCTACGATCATCATACTTTAGTGTGAATGGGTTAAGCGTTTTACAAACGGAGCGCGTCAGCAGGATGCCGCCGTCGCCGACGGTGCGCAAAGTATGAACGCGGTCTAAAGGATGCATTAATGTCGACAATTGTTGAGTAAAGCGCCCCAGTGAAGGAGTTAATGCGTATTACACTGAAAGAAGTACGCGACTATTGCTGCTTGCAAGTAGATATGAGAAGAGTTGATAGAAATGGTAAAACCGTGAAACGAGGCGGGTCTGACGATATCATTTTTTATTTTGGAGGGTATTGAAGGCACACCCCACGATAACCATAGCATCGTGCCTGCGCAAGACACTTTCAGTCGCGACGTCGACCCCTTCTTCATTATTTACCTCATGACGGTGCGCCCCACGACACAGACATGTTCCGCTGTTGCCTAATAGTCGTAATGCCTTCCCATCATCATGCGTAAGACATGTGATCGCTCTTTACTTCGTATTGACGTGTTTCTCGTTGCTCTTCTTATGACACATATATTAAGACGTTGTTGCATATTTGATATCTCGCTGAAGTGAGTGCTTCTTAAATCGTTTGTTATCAACCTCGAGAGCTCACACGCAAATTTTGCACTTTCAGTGTGCCACAATGCTTGATGTATTAGCCATACTAAGTTGCTGGAGAGGGAGCGAAAAAAAGAAGATGGAGAAAACAGTATCCTCTTCGCCGGTGTTTTGGGTGGCTTTAAGTTCGCATCGAAAAAGGAGGCGTCATAATCATGAATCCTAGCACCATCAACGCTCACTTTTGAGCGACAAATACAGACCATTTTGTGCTGCAGCGAACCTCGTCACTATACTCTCGAAGGGAAGGCCCACTCACCCTCACCGTGTAATACGCTTGTAAGCCGACTTATAGTCTAGCAAAATCTTAAGGCTACTGCTCCCACATGGACGGCTGTGCCATACCACTGGGAACGTGAAAAAATTATAGCTTTCTTATAATAAAGCCTGGTCCTACTCGTAGAGTGGAAGATGAAAGTATGCTTCTCTACTCACCTTGAAAGAGTAAAAAGTAGAGTATTGCACCATGGTCACAAAGAACACAAACCACGGTAGACGAGAATCATCACAATTGAATAAATTGATAAGGAAATGTAACACATTGAGTGTGTAACAAAACAAGCCAAACGCACACTCGATTAGACATACAACCATTGCCCTGAAATCGGTAGAATATAGCTGATGATTTGAAAGTTCCGCGCAATCATTAGACTATTTTCTCTTCATACTTGGCGACGCGATCACGACTGCTACATCTCGTGACCCGCACTCTGGTACCCATTGCTGGCCCACCACTGTCGAATCGCACAGCAAACACGGTGCTCGCGCGGTGACACATGTAGCGTGCGGTCCCTCTGACACGTTGCCAGCACCTGCCTTCAATGCTTCTGATAAACAGGGGAGATGGTAAATCTCTACCATTGCTACTTTTAGATTATTGAATGCATTCTAGAGACAATGTGAGCTGAAGGAGGGACTTCCAAAGTGAGCGAACCACTTCCAAAGTGGGAAACCCCGTCCTTCCAATGGGAATTGTTGCACCCACCGCGATGCTCATTCCCGAACCCTAATCTCGCGCTAAAATTTACATTTTTTCCCCAGCAGAAAGGAATCTATCGTGTAACGGAAGAGGGACGTGAAAGCATAAGCTCAAGAGCTTTGAAGTGGGTGAAACACTGCCCCTGAGCAGGAGTTTTCTTACATGGGAATGACACACCTACCCTAGGCCCTGGCTAAAGCTTACGTGCCTTGTGTTTCAGCTGTGCTTTATGTGTACTCATACTTGTTATTGCTACTAGTTACAAGAACCTTTTGAATGATCTAGGTACTTCCTGATTTCTACGATCTTATTGTGTTGCCGCATCAAACTGCCCATACACTGCTAAACAATTGTACTGTCAGTATACAGTACTGTTGTACTGTCACTAGTTTGTAGTGTTATACTTTCACCACTTTATTTGGTCTTTTCGAATACTTATACACAGCATGGGCAAGTAACGTCATGAAAGACTGTGATTGTAGCTTGGAAAAAAATTATGATGGGGTTCCAAATTTTTAACTTTACTTTCTCCTCACAGATGTTCCAATAAGGTTGATGACTCACAAAGCATTCAAATCTAGCAGTGACATAGTTTGAGAGCGGCGATCGATCAATGGAGAGGCTGCGCTTGGTCATCGCTCTCCGATGCTGATCGACTTTGCTGGCATAGGAGGCATAGACGAGCAATCCGAGCTACGAAACGAAAAGGTGGGCACACCAAGGCCGACTCCTACGACGCCGATCGTTTCCCTGTGGCCATTCGCACGCGGAGCCCTTGTCCAAAAGTGCGACCTTACGTCAGAATCTCAGACTTCATTCTATGTAGTGATCATTGCTGTCTATTATGGATAAGTTTTATTCGGTTATGAATAAATTATTGATCAGTCTGTACACCACCGACAAAACTATTTTGCAGAGGATATTGCTACTAACTACATGCGTAATGGATTTCAAAATTGTCTCAGAAGATCCAAGAATACCAGACCATGTCTTGCTCACGCCTTAAAGGGAGACCCCCACTCGACACGCGCCACGAGAGCGCCAATATCAATCATTGGGATCCTGACTGTATTGACCGCGTAAGCGTGCGTTATACACAGAAATACGATAGCAGGGATCATGTCGCCAAGTGTGAAGGGAATGTTACCACAACATTGCCACTTTCGTCACACATTATCCTAACGCTCACCAGGACGGCGTGGCAGGTACACCTATATTTGTCCAGAAAAATGGCATCTGATACTTTGGAGAAGCGGCATCGAACCTGAAAAGTGATGAGAATGAACGAACCGGGCAAGCATGTTGCATAATTCACGGAAACTCACCTCTCAGGACCTACGAGCTCACGAACCTCGAGAGGCGTGTTTACTGGCCAGGGGAATTGCATCTCTGCAAAGTTTGGTTGTACAGGTGTGACTAGCCATGACAAACGTCATGTAAGCTCACAAGGAGCTTTGGGTCAGATTTTTGAACATAAGATACTAACATTCTGCATTCATACTTGGCGAAACACTTGCGATTGCCGCAACTAGATCCTGAGATCAATACTTTGGCATGCTCCCTGGCGTTGGAATGCGATGCTCTGCGACGGATGGCCTGGTCGCTGATCACAATAGGACGATCGAAGCGATCACTTCGCCAAGTATGAATGCAGCCTTGGGGAAGGGCGGATAGTATTTTGAGGTTTTTTCTTTTATATTGATTGCACTCGGCGAACATTGTTGATATTGCAAATATTTCAGCTCCTTCCTTAACAACGTACGTTCTCGATCCTCCAGGTCGATCCATATTTCCTTGCACTCTCCTTTCAGCTTATTATACGTCTCTTCGATGTTACCAAGTGTTTGTTGGCAGGTGGGTTTCGCCATACCTGCCAACGCTACTTTCCTACACCAGTGTCGAGTAAGCTGAATCGTTCAGAGCTCCTAAAACTGGCCTGTATAAAACATAAATAAACAATACGTATAAAAGAACATCTTGCTGGCAAAAGACTAGGTAACACAAGAACACCTCTAGGAAAGCACATGACCGAGGAGCATGGCGGAAACGACTTTGATGTGAAGTGCAGTATTCTAGCATGCGAGACTGAGATTTCTGCCAGGAAAGTGCTTGAAGCGTTTTGGATTTCTGCAAGAAATCCAAGAATGAACAGCCGAAATGAGTGCTTATCCATTACGAATGATCTCTTGCCATTTGCGCCACATTGCGAGCTACTGATATGAGGGGGAGACATGCATGTCCCCATTATACTATATATAAGGACAGCATGACATCCTCATTCACTGACGACAACTGACACGGAGTGGCGGCGTTCCACTCTCGCGGTAGTGGATTGGTGAGTTATATTCTTTCGTACAGGGTTTTCTCCGGCGGTTCCTTGATGTTTCGTCAGAACCGCTAGAGGGATGAGGCGTTTGATGGTGTAGTGGACCAAATCCTTTATCTTGAGCCACGTTTAGGCCTTTGAGGAAGACGATCTGGTCGAAACGTTAGGCCGATAATAAAGTTTCCACCTAACAACCTCGTTGGCACACTAGAAAATTATAAACAACTTCAATGCCGAGGTTTCAAGATGAGAGAAGTTGGAATTTAATAAATAAATAAATAAATATATATGTACTATACACACTGTGTCATAATGATGCAGCCACCTTGTTTGGAGAGTCTCAAAGAAAAGGTTTTCTGGAAATTTCTCCAAGTACAAAGTGTAGCAAATATGAGTGCGCATTAGGATATTCATACAAAATTTCAGCTTGAAATAGCAACCCAAATTTATCCCTATTATTCGAAAAAACGCCGCATTCGAGACGGTGCAAAGTGATACATCCATTGGGCAAAGAGGGATATCCAACTAATAAAACAAACACAAAGATCAATAAGCTCAACCAGTGATCGACTAGCCCCTTATTTTTCCGAATAACCTCAAAACTGCTGTTGTCTAATGTATAGAAGTGGATACAAAGTTTGAATGGGATTTTGTTCCACTTTGGGCCATGGCTCAGTGACTAAGTTGTGCAATTTCTCAGCTCTTTCGGGATGGCCCAGTCTTGACACAGATGCTCACATCATGAGATGCCACGCGTCCTTTGTCAGGTGATGATAAGAATTGCAAGACGGTCATAACCGAAGCTCTATTTGATGGCCCTGTATCACTTGCAGTGCTCCAGGTTACATGAATTTGCTCACCAACTTGCACGGAAACATGATTTTAGTGTTAACTATGATACGCATGGCGAGGGAAGGTCACGTCCGATGGCACATAGGTAGTTCGCCGATTTCAACCTTTACGGAACAAAACGAAAATTCAGTGGACCCTTCGAGCCCACATCCCTAGTTCACCCAATCAGTCTTTCTTTCAAAATGCAGTCCATTTTTTGTAATGATAAGCGGCCGTTGGGACCGTCGCATTAGAGCTTCTTCCACTAGAAAGATCAACCTCGAGAAGAAATTGCAAACGGAAGAGGTAAAATCTTTTGGATGGATAGGGCCTCCTACTTCAGTGTGATCGGCTCCACCTTCCGACGAGATTAGTCCAGTTCTCTACTCGTAACGAAGCGAACAAACGAAACGATCTTGTACTCATTCAACCTGATAAACAGTTTTTCCTGACATATTGAGCCTCACAAAAGGTCATACTTCCGAGCGTGACTTAGTAAAATTCGACTCTTTCCATAAAATGCTGCTTCCATCCCCATGCGAAATCAAAGCAAGCCCTCCAGTAATCTTTCTGGTGCCAAGCACTATAAGATTCCCATTCAGATAATCGAAAAACGAGCGATTCTAGCCCATTTGCACGATACCAGTACTAGACGGTGCCAGCCCTTTTCTTGGCTGAAGTAACCTGTTTCAAAATCATGTAGCACTATTCCTTTCTTCATTGCCTCGAAAAGAAAGGCACTAGATCGGCAAAATGGTTCATGGATAGCAAATGAAAAGAGAAGAAAAACATGAGGTGGCTGTGTCATTTGGCACCATCGCAAAAACGGCATTTTCGAAAAGCAAGGATAAATCTGTTTTACAATTTCGTCCTAAAATTTGGTGTGGATGAGCGGAAGCGCTCTTGATTTGCTACACTTTATACTCAAAGAGCTTTTCATAAACATCTTCTTATGAAAGCTTTTGAGCAATTTATAAGTGGCTGCATCATTATGCACCGCAGCGTAAATAAATACATATATATGTTGCATGATGTACAGTGCTCTGCATAATTATACAGCCACCTATAAATTGTCCAAAAACTTTGTTCGCAGAGTGATTCAAAAAAAAGAAAGATGTAGCCAGTGTGGACGCGCATTCGCGCATCCATACCAAATTTTAGCCGAGAAACACAGAAGATTCTTTTATTAATTTGTTTCGAAAATGGCGCTTATACAAAATTATACAGCCACTGAACAGATTGACGCATTCGTCAACCGAGAAACAACGAAAAAGAGAAAAATGCTGGTTTTGCGGTCAGAAGGTCTATCCGGTGACGGCTTCACCATGATCGAGTGTTCCAGTTGACATGGGATGGTCCATTAACTTACATAAAAACAAGATTCAGGTGAAGATTTCGAGACGCATGACAGGAGGAGGGTACGGCGTACAAAAGCTCGGTAATCGGATGGTTCGTCCTTTTGAGAACGAACCAAATCCGAATGATTATTTGATCCCACACCCTGACACCTCCTTCTTTGAAGTTCTTGGAAACTCAAGTTTGTCCCTCGTGCGATAGCGCCGGTAGCCGTCGGGGACGTCATAGCCGAAACTTTTTTCATCAGACAGAACAATCTGGAGAAAAAAAACCAAAGGGGAAAGGTGTACAAACTTGAGGGAATTTTTGGGCAATTTGTCATGGTGTGGGATCAAGTAATCATTCGAATTTTTGTTCCGTTCTCGAAAGGATGAACCATCCGATTAACGAGCCTTTGTGCGCCGTACCCTTCTCCTGTCATGTGCCTCGAAATCTTCACCAAAATCTTGTTTTTATGTAAGTTAATGGACCATCCCATGTCAACTGGAACACTCGATCATGGTGAAGCCGTCGCCGGATGGACCTTCTGACCCGGATAACGAACGGCTCCGATCTTTACATGATGAAAAATTATCTGGAGTTTCATGGGGAAAAAGATTCAGACCGATTGGAAGGTGTCAGGGAGTTTAAACGTAGTCATCGGAGCGTGGCAGCATGTAATCTAAAAACATTTTGAAAATCTTTATATTGACCTATATCACCAAAATTTGTGGCTATTCGAAGCAATGGAGGACCAAATGATCGCAAAATCAGCATTTTCTCTTTTTCGTTGTTTCTCGGTTGACGAATGCGTCAATCTGCTCAGTGGCTGTATAATTTTGCAGAATGGTATAAGCGCCATTTTCGAAACAAATTAAGAAAAGAATCTTCTATGTTTCTTGGCTAGAATTTGGTATTGATGCGCGAATGCGCGTCCACACTGGCTACATCTTTCAATTAGAGACTTTTTTGAAATCAGTCTGCGAACAGAGTTTACGGACAATTTCTAGGTGGCTGTATAATTATGCAGTGCACTGTATATAACCGAACAACAAAGAATAATCAAAGAGCGACAAAACGCAAATACTGATAAATGAGTCGTTAAAGTATGCTGAGTTGTTGGCAAAAGCTTCGATGTGGGACGGGACTCGAACCCGCACTCCATGCTTTCCGAACCGAGTCTTCTTACATCATAACTCCTTCCGAATGGCATATTTACCATAACTTATCAGCACTCACACGCGCATCGCGTTGAGCCGATTACCAATATCGGCATCGAACCGTGAAGCTGAAAGCTTAGTTAGATGACGATTTCGATATTTTTGATAGCTTCTGATATTCGCCGTAGACCCGATGTGAAAGTTGTTACAAGTATGCTGAGTTATCGAAGAGTCTTTCAAAATAGATTAAAGGAGTGCGGAAGCAGTACGATACAATATAGAAAATGAGGATTGATGAAGGAAGCAGTCTTGCAGGGCGGGAACCAAGAGTGGACCCATTAGCAGCTTGTGATTTCCAGGTCAGCGGTGATAGGGCTCACCGAACGTGAAGGATTGAGGGAGATCACTCTCATGAGTAGGGAAGGGGAAGGCCTTATAGCAGAGTTTCGGTGTCCAGTAGGAGTAATAATCCGCTGTCGTGACACTTGCTTCGTTGTGGTGAACATTCACAATAAAGCTTCTTGGTCGAAACAATAAGGCAAATGCATTTCAATCGAACATCGTCATCTGAGTGCAGCAGAACTGAAGAGAAGGCTCCCTGTCGAAAACCGTATAGGTTTACGAAGCGCGCAAGAGGAACAAGCGCGTACATACTTGAACTGGATATTCTCCCGATACTTCGACGAGAGCGGGTTTCTGATTTTAAAAAGCGGTTTGAACATTCACTATTCTTTGTGGTATACGGTGTTTCACCTCACAGGATTTGGTTCATAATCACATGGTCCAACAGTGACTTACACGGCAAACAAGACGGTATATTGATCGTCTTCCACGTGGCGCTAACATGTTGCACTTATCAAGAATTTGTCGAAGTCATCGTAGGGAACATGGTTGCCATCGTAGCGCAGGGACGTAGCATCTCGGAAGTTTTATCCCACATGGCGTTTCACCTACAGGGGCAAGTAGGCACAGGACCGTTCTTGATGCGCAATCTCTAGCCCGTCTCGGTAGGAGGGAAATATTCACCGCCGCGCGTTCGCGGCGCATGCTGGGTGACGGCCGCCGCGCGACGCGATGGTGGGTGACGGCTTGCGCTACCAACATTGCGCTTTAATGAGGATAACCTTGCTGTCACTTGACCAAAGTCATGCGATGGCTGGCATTTTCCTACCATATTACTGGTTATACGTCGGACGGAGAACACACAGTCTCCTGAAACCTTTCCATTAGTAATCTTAGGCGAATCCATACGGCTGCGCTGGGTGGCCACGGCAAAAAAATTACCAGCTATCGGGTATCTGTCAAAGCAACGAAGCAATATGTGCTCGCCTTTAGTCTATAAGTAGCGAGGAACCAACATGGAAGGTTATCCTCACTGATGTGGAATAGTAGCAGCGCCGGCCATCGCTCATCATTTCGCCGCGCAGTGGCTGTGACGTCACCCACCATGCGTCACATGCGCGCCAGTGAGCTCCCGTGAAGCCGCCCGTCTCGGATATCACAGCGGCAGCGGCATGTCGCCCCACTTCGATGCCACTTCTTTTTGTTCCGTGGCATGCTGCTCGTCCCGAAGGAGAATAAGCCGAAGAATAAAAATTACATATATAATATATATTATAATTATAGTATAATCAATAGAAAAGATGAGTGCATAGCCATAACGAACGAGCTTGCCCAATTTCTCAACCTATGTGGGCTAAAAAACGCCACCGACTTCATGCCGATGAGTTGGGCCATCCGAAGCCACCCACTAAGTCAGAATAGCGGTGGTCTCAGCGACAGGCGGTTGCACCTACAGCTTAGTCCCACTGAGGTTGTGGTTTGCGACTTTTTTGTAAACTCTCCTGGTCTAGGTAGAACATTTCTGTAAGTTTGAAATGGTGTTTGGGGAATTAACCGCATTTACCTTTGACTTTCCAGGCTCTGGCGAAGGCGACGAGGCCGAAATGTTAGCCGAATAAACTCAAGCAACATCTTGGTTACGCCTTCAAGAAGAAACACATATAAATAACAATGCTTAGATTTATGGAAAGTCGAACTTGGATACTTACACAGAGAAGGTCCTGATTTTGATTTTTTGATTTTTAGTAATTTATCGCCGCAGTTCGCGATGCGAAAGTTACTACAAGGATGCTGAGTTATGGGCAAAAGCTTCGGTGTCAGACGGGACTCGAACCCGCACTTCATGCTTTCCGGGGATATGTGCTAATCCATTACAACGTCTCAACACGTTATACGTGTGAGTGCTGATAAGCTATGGTAAATATACCATTCAAAAGCTGAGCTAAGGTGAAAGGGGTGTCGGTAGTGTAATGGATTAGCACATATGCCCAGAAAGCATGGAGTGCGGGTTCGAGTCCCGTCTGACACCGAAGCTTTTGCCCATAACACAGCATCCTTGTAGTAACTTTCGCATCGCGAGCTGCGGCGATAAACAGCAGTTACCAAAAATCAAAAATATCAAAATCAGTACTAAAGCTTTCACCTGCACGGTTCGATGCCGATATTGGCCAACCGGCTCAACACGTTATACGTGTGAGTGCTGATAAGCTATGGTAAATATAGCATTCAAAAGCTGAGTTAAGGTGAAAGGGATGTCGGTAGTGTAATGGATTAGCACATATGCCCAGAAAGCATGGAGTGCGGGTTCGAGTCCCGTCTGACACCGAAGCTTTTGCCCATAACACAGCATCCTTGTAGTAACTTTCGCATCGCGAGCTGCGGCGATAAACAGCAGTTACCAAAAATCAAAAATATCAAAATCAGTACTAAAGCTTTCACCTGCACGGTTCGATGCCGATATTGGCCAACCGGCTCAACACGTTATACGTGTGAGTGCTGATAAGCTATGGTAAATATAGCATTCAAAAGCTGAGTTAAGGTGAAAGGGATGTCGGTAGTGTAATGGATTAGCACATATCCCCAGGAAGGATGAAGTGCGGCTTCGAGCCCCGTCCGACACCGAAGCTTTTGCCCATAACTCAGCATCCTTGTAGTAGCAGAGAAGATCCTTCACTATCCATTTGGCTTTTGCAGTACTCAGGCGAATCGTCCACATGATTTGAGTTTTTCCCATTTCCATATGGTTATGTTGCATATGTTCGCTACGGGCCACGTTCTTCACAAGAAAACCGAGGAAGTCCGGCAGACATACATCTTCAAAATTTTGTGCACGAAAGCGTCGTGGGCTGTGCGGCCGGACAGTTAGATAATGGGGCAGCGGTCACGTATCTGAGACGCGATGTAAGATGGACTTCAGTATCAGTGATTTGATGCAAATGAAGACGGTCTCCGCTTTGCTGTGCAAGCGCCCACGTGAAGAGAGTGTCTAAACATTGACGAAATGTATCTTTGCCGTATTTTTTGTCTTTTCGTGTGAAAGTTTGCATGTCAGTTACCCTAAGAGCAAGCTCTACACAACTTCGTAGGAACGAAAAAACTCAAGTTGATGTGGGCGTAAATTAATGAAAGAAATCAGTGATGCAAAAAATATTACTGTAGATGGACTGGGAAACTTGGAAAAGACAATCTGCGGCGCAGCTCTCACTGAAATCACGCACTGGGTCATCATTCACGGCTTCGGTCGAATGTGTTTTGGTCTAATAGCTACAGATGATGACATAGCCGTGGAGGGCATTTATGGCTAGCTTGCTTGTTTAGCTGCCTACGCCCTCTAAATCGCTGCATTCAATGACGAAGAGGTTGCGAAACCACGCCTCTGTAGTGGGCAGGGGTTTATTTCGCGGGTTTTACCGTTCTATACGTTTTTCTCTACTGCTGCACTACTTCGCATCTCTACTTCCTCATCCCACAGTAGGCCAAGATTATCAACATCGGTCTATTGAAAGCAACAATCAATAAGTGATGTCTGTAGTGCAAATGTATCAAGTCAATCGCGAACTTTGAACGCGGATCGAATGACACGGCATTTTCGGATCAAAAGTGATTGCATAAACGTGAAACAAACAAAAATGGAGAGTGATTATTTCCAGCATCCTTTGGCATCGATATGGCTGCCAAAGAAAAGGACGATGCAAATTCTATGGATACTAATAAAATTAGACGAACACTGATCGTTTAAACAGGAAAAACCTGAACTGTAGGAATGCAACGGGTTTCCACGCTAAAATTGGATTACAAGAGAAGAACACAGGCAGCTTAGTGGAACATTTACTGTCATTCTGCCAAGAATTGTTTCGTAGGTATTCGAACGTGAGCTATATGTATGTAGTACTGTGGTAGTACTCCCACAAATCCGCGTTATGTCCAAGAAAGTGATAGTGGCCATTGCGCTTAAGAGATCTAGGAATCTCAATATCCGTCTTTCTTGAAACCTGGGCATTACTTCATTTATTCATTTAAATTTAACTTTAATAACGTTTGTTTTTTGCCATGCGGGTTTGCTATGGAGGGATTTTTACGTGCCTAAGGTTTCGACAGTTTCGTCGTTCTTCTGTCGGCACAAAGCATGAATGCAGATCAAAGGCGCAGTACTGGTTGGATCCTGAAATGATCATGCCGAAAGCGAGGCGTGGTCCACCGCCACACAAAGGCAGCTGTACAGGGTGTCCAAAATTTATGGGCGCCAGTGTAATGCAATATTTTGTTGGCGTCAGTAGAGTGCATGAAAAATCAACTCATTCACAAGTTTACTCATAATTTGTGTAACAATGCACAGCAGTCATATCATAGGTGGTCCTGCTCCAACAAGGATACAAGCTCAGTGTCTCTTCATCACTCAACCGCCCTTGACAAGCAAGGTTTTCCATACATTCCTTCCCAGCTCTTTCCCAGGGCTACCTTATTGACCCCGTACCAGGATGACTGACTCATAAGATCTTGCTCTTAGTTGAGGACCCCGGCAAGAGATCAATGGAATCATGTTTTGGGAGGTTTGAGCTGGAGGCTTTGAAAAGTGACGAATTCGTACAGATCGGGTCGGTAGCGCTTTCTAATCACTTTGATTCTATAAATTAAAGCGCTTCGCCGCTAATTCACCAAGTATTGTTCCGAAGGACTAGTGAGGCCAGTGCTTCACCACGTCTCACATCGTGCTCTTCATGTTCACATTCCCCGCAGCTTTGCGCTAAAATCGACGGAAACCATGAGCGTGTCATCATCGAACCCCAAATTATTACTGGGACCCGCTTGCTGGTATCTAAACATCCTATCGGCATAATATGCCCTACCAGACGTTGTTGGCCATAATGGGTTGTAATCATTCAATGGCATGTACCGCATAAAGTACATCCAAATGACGTGAATGCGCAGTGACATTACAACGGACGGAAACGGCGTCAAACGTGATAAGTTGCGATAGTTATTAACGACAAGAGAGTTTTTGGGATGGCGGTGGGGGATAGGTGCACGGTTGAAAAGTTACTCTAGACGACACTTTGGTAGACAGGCTATGCCTTGAATGAGGAAGATGGCGAAATGAAAGCTGAAGAAGTGAAAAGATTAAAAATTCAGAAGAAGATGCACATCGCATATTCATTGATTTAACATCCACTGAAGGGTGCGTGTGTGTCATTAAGGGAGTAAACGCATGGCCGCATGGCGTCTGGCGAGGTGAGGGCGGTATTAGTCGAGTCTCGAAACGATCACGCCAAAAAAAGAGCGTGGTACACAGTCATCGCTTTTGGACCCAACCGATGTAGCTTGTATAGCTCGCACTCATCGCGTCGCACACCGGACGCCGCAACGCGAATTTCCTGTGGTAATGGCATAAACCCATGAATGGATTCACGGATATTTGGACAGAATTGAAATTCCTCGCGTGAACTGACACCTCATCTTCTTTCTCTAGTCTGCGTCATCTCCGGACTCATTTATCATTTCTTCGGCACAGACTGAGGTTATCGAATCACAGGTCAGCGAAGTCGGTGAAGACACCGGGAGGAGGGCAATTTTGGTTTACTGTATGGGATTACGGTGGCCTGCAGTTGCCGCAATGCACACACACGGCACCTTGCCAAGAAGTCGAAAGTAAATTCATTAGGTTTTAATTGCAGTAGCAATTTTTTTCTTCCGCTTATTCCTCACTTAATTATTCTACTTGTTTTTCGTGTATCGTTTCAGTTATTTCGCATCATCACAATGCATGAAATACACTCTACGAAACAACAAATGACATCTCTACAGCGGACAACTTGGAAAATCAGTGTTGGTGCAAATGTGATGCGAATACACACGCGCTTTTGAATCCGTATTTTTCAACTGATTATCGCTTCTAACTTTGAATGTTCGTTGCAAAGGAGTCATTTATTCGCATTTTCCTTTCTTCGGACCCCTTCCGGTTCCTTTAAATCGTACATAGATGGTTTCCTGAGTTCCATTGTTCAGTTATTGAGTCTTGATCATGCGGAATTGAACGCTTTGTCACTAGTATTTTCATTGATGTGGACTGGGGAATAATTCCTTCTTCAAAAAAGCTGAAACTATTACTATTAACATCACAACATCAGCTCACACTGGGGTTCGAGGATTCCTTAACAGGAAGGGATATATTTGAATGGACAGGAGGGGAGGTTTCGTACCAGCGAATCTACGTGAAGAAATGGGAAGTAAATACCTTTTTGAATACATAGCAATAAAGCACATTGCGACTATACAATCCATACTGGTGGTGCAGGTGTCAATAAAAAAAGGGGGGAGGGGTCGTATTTGGTCCCCGCAGAGAGTAGGGGTTACCAAGCGGCCGTTACCTAGTCTCCCAGCGAGATATGACGCAACTGTCCGAACGGGAAGGGAGGAGGTGGCAGATTCAGCAGAAGTGGAAGAGAAATGATGGATAGGGTGTCCAATTCCATATATGTGCAAAGACAGTGACGGATATTTTTTTTCACGAGCCGCCATTCCACACCTATCATATTCTTTACATTGCAGCAGCACGTTGACACTCCCTGCGAAAGTTGCAATCAGCAGGACGGCATTCTTGCAGATATCGATGGGTAAGGCAAAGGGTAGCTCATTCGGGTCCAACGAAGAGACCGTTCATTTGAAGATCATGTAAAGATAGTTATTCGATCATGTAAGTAGTCCGGTCTCTTCCTCCCTTTCCGTTCAACCAGCTGCGCCATAGTACCTCACTTCAGCACTAGGGTGGTAGTTTTCTCAGTTAAGGACTAATGCGCTCATGTTGTGGTGTTGTCAGTAATAGTTTCAGCTAATGGAGAGGGGCTTATGTCCAAAACGTCATCAATAAAAGTATCTGTTAGAAAACAGAGCCTTCAATCGTCTATACTTGAGAGCATAATTTCCTTCACTAACGGTCTCTTAGGCCGCCTTCATATCCTGTGCACCGGCGCCAACTGCAGCAAAATCATGGGCCCGCCACCGACCATGGGCACTCCGATGACGCGCTCCACTTGTGAAATGCTCGACTCAACAACACCACAGTATGATCATCGTGGCGAGAGCCCACTATTTGATTCGACATTCGCCTTCTTTGGGATTACGCCAAGATTCAAATTTAAGGGCTCTCGCCACAATCACCATACCAGTTTAGCTCTATGCCAAGATTCAAATTCGAATTCTTGGGCTCTCGCCATGCACATCATACTGTGGTGTGGTTGGGTGGTGCGTTTTACCAAGCAGTGCGCGTCACCGGAGTGCCGCAATGGTCGCCAGCGGGCACATGATTTTGCTGCCGTCGCCGCCGGTGCCAGCGTCGGTGCGCAAAGTATGAGCGCGGCCGTACCACTAACAGGAGCGCTTTGCGTAGGGAAAATAGCACGCTCAAACGGGAATGTGCACGACGACATGCACGATTTTGCGATTGTGCGAGGTACATTCTCATCCTAGGGCTTTAATCTGCATGACCAACGCTTTATGCTCAGTCAGCCGTTGTCCTTATCCGCTTTCACTAAAGCAAACCGGGTTGTATGCAGACAAAGGGGTGCGAAGTGTCCTGCACGCCAAACCATGAACGACAGTTATAGTGCTCGGAAATACTATAAGATTTGTTGAGGAGAATAAAATCAAAACGATCCAGTCCAATTTACTGAAAAGGAACTAGTATGACGGGATGCAAGGAAGTTACTGAGCGAATTACAGAGCAATTTTTAACATGAATTGTCCTCTGCACTTCACGTCGATATGACCTTGTCACAGTGGGTCTGACTGTAATGTGCAAAGATTAATGAAATGTAATGTACGTGTGGCTATGGGGTAGTAACGTAGTAATGTCCTGATCAAGAAAGCGCGTTCCTAATTCGCCTCCACTGATGTTCCGTCTTGCGACCTAATCCTGTTCGGCATCACTCGGATGGGAGTAGTCATCATGCCGTCATTAGAGACCCACAAATACAATAACAAATGGACCAAGAGTAGTGCTCATTGTCTATAAAGCCTCTTACAGTGCCCCCGAATCAGAAATTTTTGAAATTTTTAAGGATGCAAAAAAGCATTGAGGAGCAATTCTATGTGATGAGTTGATCAGCAGCACCGGCTCTTACTTGGAGTTCTTATCATGGCATTTTTACTCTCATAGATAGGGGTGATGTGAAATTATTTCCTTCGATGTGGGACCAATAGACTTAAAGGCAGCGTTAGGGGTAACTCAACTGTTTCATTCCATCCAATCTTTGATACTAATCCGTGGACGTTTTCACCACGAACTCTTACACGTCAAGCACCACGTCATTCCGATCGACGCATCTTTAAAGGAAGCATTAGGGGAAAGTCGGACGAAAAGTAAAAGAAATAGTGCATATGAAAGTCGAGATGCCTAGTAACAGGATAGTGGAGAAAAAACGATGAAGTGGCCCAAAACCCGAAAAATAGGACCCCCTTTCCACTGTTGATTCTCGACGCGGACGACCTGTCCGTCAAAAGGCGGGTAGTCTGATCTAGTTTTCCATTGGCATGCTGCCAAGTAAACACAGGGGAATGTTTGGAAATACGGCAAAATCTATTTCTTTGAGTGAGTTTCAAGCTAAAACTGCGAAAGCGCGCCGCAAACCCCCGATCGTGTCTCATCTCCTTGGCCGCTCCCACCCCAATCAATCGGGAATTACGTCATCGGGAGGCGGGACCGCTGTGTCCAAGAGGCGGGACCGCTGCATGATTGCGGCGCTTTGCAGGGTTTCTACAGCTTGGATGGGCGCTTTTTCGCCGGAATTTCGCCACAGATAGCCTTCTTAGGCCCAGGACTACCATGTAAGTGACTTCTTGTAGGGATTTCTCCATTATCGCATTACCCCTAATGATGTCTTTAATACGTCATTCTGCCATCCTGCTTATCGTTAGCACTCTATACCTCACAATCAGTCACTCCACGGCAAAGTCGAGCCTAGGAGACGGGCCGACATGATAAAGGCGGCTTGCCCTAATGAGGCTGTCCCCGCCACAGCTCAGAGGCGTTTTTTCGTCGGTAATTTCGCCGTGAGTAGGCTCCCTAGGCCCCTAGTTTCAGTGGATATCTTCTTTTAAGGGTTCCTTACCAACCACATTATCCCTATCACTGTCTTTAACAACATGAAATCTTGCTATGGGCACTTGCCAAGACCGCTTTGAAACGTTCTATTGATTTTATTTACTGCATGTACATCCGCTAAAGTTCAAAAAGTTTTTGGAGTTACTGAATCTCTTCCGTTCGATGCGACGCGCGTTCTGGTTCCATTCATAACCACAGAGGCAGATGTATGCGATTCGGTTTATACAATGACTTGCGGGGGCCAGTCCATGTACAAGTCAGTGATTTTAATCTCCAGGCGAGTTCGGTACCACTTCACCTACCCCGGAGGGATGGAAGGCCTGGGTGGGCGTTGATCCCCGCATCATGAGAGTGGTGTACAATAAGTAGAACAAGTAAATTGTATCAAAGTATTAATGTCTAAATCTTCCGATACTACAGGGTGATCCATAAATGGTGCAACAAAATTCAAGCATGATTTTTTTGGCCACTACTGGGTTTTTTCTAAAGCTTTGTATGTTTTTACCTCTGCGCCCTCTTCTATATACCCTTAGTATTTGACCGCTCGCTGTCCTCTCTGTCATACGTAGTACCCAAAATTCCAACACATGCGCTATTTGCTCGCTGAGCGAAGTCGGATATTCTCCAATGGATATCGCTCAGCTCTCGAATGTGAACTGCTCCAATGTGTATAGTGTACTGAAAAGAAGCATCACAGGATGCCTTCCTCAATGCGGGTGCCCCGTTTGCTGTGCCGCTCCAGAACCCAGGAAGACTGCGAAGAAGCGGATCGACCGCAATGCATGCATAGGTATAGGAAAGGTGGTCTGCGAATTGAGAGCCTCTGGCATAACAAGGTGAAGAGTGGTCATCCTACAACTACACATGTACCCCTATAGGATGCAAAGGAGACACGGCATAAAGGAAGCGAGGAAGAAGGGCAAGAAGGAAAAGTGTGTGGCGCTAATGGAAAGGGCCAAGAAGTGCACCTGATGACTGTGTTCACCAACGAGAAATTTTTTATCCTGAAACGGACCTACTGTTTGCCCAAACTAAGAGGGTGGCTGCTCAATCTTCACAGAAAACTGTTTGAATTAAAAGGAACGTTTATTGCAATCAGCAGCTCAAATCCGGTATGATTTGGGCAGGGATGTGAGCGCTCCGCTGGTGGTTGCAGGGAGGTTTCTATGATGCACCTGCTACCTTGACCCAGTAAGCACTTCGCGGTGGAGAGATGAGCTTACAGTAAGACGACGCTCCTGCACGCAGAGCGAAGCGCGTTCAGGATTGTCGCCGTACCACTCTTCCACTCTTCATTTCCTTGGATGAATGGCCCGTAGTTCATCGAATAACAGTTAATGGATTTTTCTATCTGGGCCATCTTTTACGAGAAGGCTTGCTCTAAACAAAGGAACAATTCTGAAGAGCTGAAGCCATCTTCAAGGAAAGCTAGAAAAAAAACACACCACGAGCAACGATTCGGCCCATAGTGGAAGCGTATCCGATGTGTCTGAGGGCTATAATCGCGGCAAAAGGAGGACACATCGAGTAGCTACGGTTAATTGTGATACATGAAGGACTGACTAAAGTTTCGATAACATCATTTGAAATAACAATGATTATGACGAAAGTTATATGACCAGGACCGTGATGCACTATTTATGGATCACCCTTCAAAATTACACCAGGTAATAACATAATCCGTAAAAGAAAAAAAGCATATGTACTGCTAGGAACAAGTAAATAAAAATGTTGGAACAAACAGCTAAATAACCTAAGAAAACAACTGGAAAAAACCGTCGTCTCATCAGTCACAACATCAGATACGAACTATAAGAATCCATAACAGCCTTCATGCCAAATTTTCTACACGGCCTTCTTGAATTGAGGTGAATTAGGTGAATCTCCTCGGTTCAACGAGGCACTGCACGTGCTTCTGGGCAAGATGAATGCCTTTGCAAAATTTCCGAGTTTGGAAGCAGCACGCTCAGTACTAGGCGATCGGCTATAACTGTTGGTGTGCGCATCGTTAGAAACGGAGTTTGCAACGCGGCATCCTGCGTGTGAGGTAGAGGCGCCTTATACTGGGTAGTCTAAGAAGTCTCTTGGTATTTTTAAATACCGCTTTTCCCCTCAAAACTGCTTTCCACAAAATTTCTTCTGTACATATATATGTAGTGCAAGTCCACACACATCTATAGGTATTGTTGTCTTGCATCTCCCGGATAACCCTTTTCGGCAAAATAAACATATCAAAGGTCACCTCATTTTCAATTTCAATTTTTTTTGAATTGCGTTAGACAGGGAGAGGAAAAGGTGATAATCCGATGGAACAAGGTCAGGGCTATAAGGCAACAATTTTATCCAAGCTCAAGAATTTTTTGGCGAGGCAATTTTTTGACAAGTTCTTCCCACTATTGAAAAAGTGACTCGCCAAAAAATTCTCGAGCTTGGATAAAAATTGCTGCCCCATCCACCTTATAGCCCTGATCTTGCTACATCGGATTATCACCTTTTCCTTTCCCTGTCTAACGCCATTCAAAGAAAAATTTTTTTATAATTTTTGTATTGAAAATGAGGTTGACCGTTGATATGTTTACTTGGCCGAAAAGGGTTATCCGGGAGATGGAAGACAATTATACCTATAGATGCGTGTGGACTTGTACTACATGTGAAGAGATTGCTGGAAAGCAGTTTGGAGGGAAAAAGCGGTATTTGAAAATACGAAAAGACTTTTCAGACTACCCAATTATATTGGGTCCGAACGCGACTGCCATGTGCACAGTGATCGCTTCAGTTTCCAACTACCTGAGGTGACTATGTGGCCGGCTTCCATCGATGAAACAAGTCTTGCTACCTAGCCACTTATTGAGGCGTACATCGGGGATTTCAAAAAAGTTTTTCAAATGCAACGACTACGAACTGCAGGGTCAGTTTTAATGGCCACCGATCCTCAGTTCACAGTTCCCCATTATATCGGTGGCCGAGGCTGAACGGTCTCTATACGACATTTCGGCTATTCCAACGCGCTCCAGTGGACCAAACTATTCATTCCACTTTGTAGTGCCTAACTACTACCTTCGGGAACAAGGCCAAGGAAAGATCATGAATCCTCGTCGATCCTTATCTCAAAGATATAGCGATGTGGGAAGGAGGTTGCACCTAAACGACAGTTTTTTAGTTAGGTTTTGGGAGGGCAGGTAGTCTCATGGAGGAGGAATGTGCCCTCACGGCATTTGCGGAAAGGCGTGTGGCGCGCGACACGAGCTATCTGATGTCAATGGCACACAGCTGAGAGAAAGAGGTGTCGAAGGCTTCCTCAACTCAATCGTGTGACCCTAAGCAACATACGTAGCACCTGCTTTTCTACAATATCTAGTGCGCTATTCCGTTTCATTAGCAAAGAAAAAAAACCGGAGTTTGCGAAGAATAGGAGATAATCGAGGAAATCACGAAAAAAGAAAAATGATAAATACGATAAAATTCGTTAAAGTTGAGCAATCATACGGTTAGTCGGAGATAGAAAAGTGAATATGTGTCCAAAAACGTCGTTCGAGAGATTGCACGAGTCATGAACCGCACGACGAAATGGGGGTAATTTATCTGCGAAAGAGAGTGAAATTTTATTGCTATGCATCCGAATGATTGATGGTGTGCATGGCAGATTCAAAAAACGAGAACAAGAACAAATTCTGTCAAGCGCCAACGTTCCGATACCGCTCGAAAAGGCTAAATCATCATCGTTCTCCACATTATTCTCGTGTAGAAGAGCTCTCTTATCATTCTTAATCAATCAGTGAAATCTCACACAACGGGCGCACACATTAGTCTCTGCAAGAATGGACACACGGTACAAAATGTCGCCATCGATTGATTTTCATAGAATCAATAGAATAGGAAAGATTTTGTAGTCGAATACTGTCTTGAGTGGTCCTTAGTGACATCAAAGAAGCTTAAGTGATAAGTGATGGCAACTGGGTATCTTGAGATGATTAATCTTATATCAATTAAGCGATCAATTAGATTGTAACTATGCGACGATGTTGCTATGATGTTGATATATTAACGGACAGATACTAGTTGCCATCAATTGTGACAGAATAAGACGGGCGTGGCAGCAAACCATGAAGGGGTGTGGACGAATTGAATTTTCATTTTCTAACGATCCATGTCGTACAAGGGACTATAGTCTTCTAAGAGCATAGTAGGGCAGGGGGACATTAAGTTTATCACATCAGTCTTGGGGTCAGTAGGAGCTAATAGTAACCCGAATATGTCGACTAATACACATTAGTGATGGTAGTGATGTGATCGCTGACCTAGTAACGTGATTATTGACTTCGCTGTACAGGGAACTGTCTTTAAGGCCTCATTTTGAGGTGGGCGGAGGCGGTACGAAGGCAAGTGGCGCCGCTATCTCATACACACGTACATGGAACTCTCATACACACGTACATGGAACGAATGCTAGAAGGGAACAAGTACTTGACCAATGAAGCGGCATCTTGGCCAACTGTAAATTGATTGGAACTCACCCTGAAAATGAATCCTGTGCACTTCGATTGGTCTAGTAATCCACATCACGCCAATAAAGTATTAGGTTGGACGGGAAGTTCTGGGACACTTTTTGTTTTTTCCTGTAGAAACCTGTAAAGCTTCGGGAGCATTTGGTAGTGGGGGGTATATGAAGCGTCTGAAAAGGGCTTCTGAATAGCACATTCATATTCTCTACGGCTTCAACTAGCAGTGAATTTACGGCAATTTCGCGAAAGGTGCGAAATTCACGAACACCGCCTCGGTTCCTCAGCATGCGAGGCCACTAACAAAATTAACCAGTCGATGGACCCAGGTACTGTCTCTCATATGGCGGCAGCCCGATGGCTCGATCGGCTCAAATTGGAACAGGAAAAATTCCAAAAATTTGCACTGAGAAAAAAATGTGATTTTTTCTAAATTTTCAAAAAAAAGGGAAACTGTTACCATTCAGCACGGCAGTCCCTGGCGATCTCTACTGCAGGCAATTGGACAACGTAGCCGCAAAAATTACCGAAAAAATGGCTCTAGACTTCTTCCTCCACGACCACGCTCGCCCACATGTGGCAAAGTTGACGTGCCAAAAGATCCAGGACCTTAGTTGGACGAAGCTCCCCCGTCCATCGTAATCTTCGGACATGGCCCCAACTGACTACCACCTACTCCGATCTCTAACCCACTTCCTAGACGGACGGCAGCTCAAAGATGACGATGATCTCAAAATCGACCTCCAGACTTTCTTCGACCAGAAATCCCCAGACTTCCATGGGCAAAGTATCTATTATCTTCCTGAGCGTTGGCAGTACATTGTAGATCACGATGGTGCATACTTTGGTGACTGAAGTTACATGTGAGTAAAATTAAAATAAATTGAATTTTTCTCACAAGGTGTCCCAGAACTTCCCGTCCAACCTAATAATAGTAACAAAATCGGTCTTGCCATTGTGCGAGTGTGTTGTGCCATTTCATTTTTACGCCTCAGATTCTTTAAACCGAGGCTTCAGAGTCAGGTCAGTCAGAAAGTCAAGTCACAGGCGAACTCATGGAGGTGTGAGGTGATTAGAGAAGGTATGAGGCTGGAGGTGTGAAACGTCAGTCCTGACCAAAGCCCCTATCCCGACTGCAGCCACCTCGCCCACAAAAGTCGCGTGCTGCAAGGCGCGACGAGAAAACGCGATGTAAGAGTACACATGGTGGTAATGCGCGAAAGATGCTATATTCTTACAGTTGGACCAAAGTATTCAATTTATCATAAACTTAGCCCTGAAATGAATGTTTTGCTCAATTCTGTTAGCCCAGTAAACAAATCAGTAGCCCAAAAGGAAGGTCAATGATACTACGCGTTGGTTGGCCTTGTCGGCAGTGCAACTTTTTCAGGTGATTTGGGAAGATGGAACGGCGCATGGCTATGGAAGATGAACAGCGCATCAACGGAAATCATCCACATCATTGGAATAAGAGGGCGACGGCTATCTGCTGTGATTGTGAACGGAAAACTGAACTTTAGATCTTGAAGATGCAGTTCAAATAGCATTCATATAACATAGTCTATTTATCACTGAAGCGGAGTAGCCATAAATGGAGTCCCACAACACTCAGTTGGAGACCTTGTTTTCGCAGAATAAATAGTACTCCCTCCTTCGAATTCACAGGTGGCACCCTCACCTTTTCATTTCCATGAAAGTCATAGCGGTACGATCCATGATTCTGCGAGAGGTGGAGCAGGTTCAGGTTAGGTTCAAGAATTTAGGACATGCAGCTAACGGCATGAGTTCTCTCAATTCCTGAACTAATAAGATTAAATGCCAAAATTAAGGCTAATTGGACGCAGTGGGCATCATCAGTAAGCACAGCGCACAAGGTCGACTGCTATGACTGCGCTTTTCTCTTGTACAGCCCATATCTAAACAATGCTCTGAAAACCTGTATACGACTTCCCATGGGTAGCCATTTGCTCTTTAGCGACAGTTTTTTTGTGAATCATCACTTGAAGATTCGAAACTGAAGACTATGAAAGAATCGACAGGAAGGAGGAGACATACAAACAGAGAACTTCAAAACCGGGTGTTGTTTCTGTAGGATTTTCCATGATCACGAGAAAAATGCGCTAGGAGGGAAACGCGGACAAGAAGATACGAGGAAGAGAGAAGAGGTGAGGCAGTCACAATTCGTCCGGATTGGGTTTTAGGCGGGTGCCGCACTTTTCTAACCGGTTGTGAAAAGAATTAGCACCCTTATCACTAATCACAAAGAAAATTGGCGAAAAAGGGCGCATGTGCAAATACGGGCCATTTTATCTACAGTCCATTTCCCAAAAACTGAGTAGGCGTGTCCTACGGACTTGTATAAACGTGTATCAAACTCTCTCAATTCTCTCACCCCGCCGCACACTCTCACTCTTGCCACATACTCTCACTCTCGCCATTCACCCAAGTTCGAAGGACACGCCCAATCAGTTTTTGGGAGATGGACTATACTTACAGGTTTTGCTCCACTAGTTTTATCGTGGATTATATTAGGTTGTCAAGAGAATTTCGGCGGCTCTCATAATTTCGTCATCGAAAAATCATAACTCCAAATGTACTGCACATTTTCACTCACAATATGCCCTATTCGAGTCTTGACATTTATGTCAACGTGAGAAATACTTGCTTATTCCATCATGGCGAAACCGAGGCGATTGGGATCTCTCGAAGTGACGAACAGTGGGGCTCCAAGTGCTCATGTTTCTTACACCCTGTGCCCTGCAACGAGCTGTTCAGATGTTTGGATAAATAAGAGCTGATTAGTGATAGGCATGGTGGACAAGGGATATCTTCCGTCTGCAACTCGCAAAAATTCTGGAAAATGTCTGTAAAATACGCGACAGCGCATAGAGGCTAAACGAGGTTGCGCGAGACACGTTTTTCGCGTTTTGTCGGAGCCAGCTTACCTGAAGCGATCAACAAACGTGCCGGAAAAATCTGATCTTTTCAACATCTGCCTAAGATGGACGTGGATCGTTTTTTGCCGCTTTGATCAACCGAAACTTCGAGCAGCAACGGTTTTATTTAATATGATGACTTTTCCCATGCTGCGTTCACGTTTATGTTTGCCTACGTTGCTTCTTGACCAAGCGTCAAATCGTGGAGTGGAGTCTTCCACGAATTTTTTTGTTTACGAAGTAATGAAATTGCTCTAAAAATTTGAAAACCTTACGGAATTACAAGTTTTGTGTGTAATTTGAAAGGGCTACTTTGCACATATCTAAGGGGTATTATAGCCAACTGGTCCAAGTGAAACACAGCGAATTTTGGATTTATCTTACCAACGCGCAAAACTGCTCAAACTTCCTTTACAACTTGGTACCCCTGATTGGGCTTGCGGGGGTACAATGCACCTTCAAAAGTTCATGGATTCATGAATCCTCATGTAGTGGCAACGAACTTGCGAAGATAGATTAACAAAAAGCACACCAACGCACATTTCCCCTGTTTCCAGACTGCCTGAACCGGTGTGTGCGATTCGCCTTTTTTCTTTTCGTCGTGAAGTCAAACAAAACTCTTCGCGTTGAGTAAGACTGATTTCATATAATATCGAAATTGACACTTCAGTGGTTAAAAACAGTTCCAATGCGTCACAGGGATGATAACCAATCGATTAATTCGAATTACTTCCCATGCAATGCCTACGATAGTTACGTAGCACTAGATAGTTCTAAATAACTTCAAATTACTCAGTTCATCTAAAAACTGAAAGATTGGGTAAATGGGTCCATATACATTCACCATGCAAAAACTACATATTTGAAGGTGGTACAGTGGCAAAGTAACACCATTCAAACTCACACGGTCTGGAAATTGAATACTCGCCCAATCCTATACCGGGCTAGTTAAACGCTCCTTGAATAGGCACACCATAGTGGAAAGACAAGAATACCACTTTCGAGTGAATTGGTTGCTTTTCCATTTTTTTTAGAAAGGCATGCGATGCGGTGTGTGCTCACCGCTATACTTGGATCTTAAAGCGGTTATGGTAGGCTCGCCATACACTGTAACCTGTAATTGTTGCGGGAGTCAGCAACTCGCGTCAAATATTTGCCAATATTCCTGTCAGGGCGGAGGTGGTGTAGTGACAGGTGGCGCGCACCCCACTCTCATGGTGCGGGGATCAAATCCCGCATCAACGCCCGCCCAGGCCAACCAAGCCTTCCATCCCTCCGAGGTCGGTAAATTGGTACCAGACTCGTCTGGGAGGATAAAAGCACTGACTTGTACATCGGCTGGCCACCGCAAGTCATTGTATAGGCCACATCACATTCGCCAGCCATTTCATAGAACTAAATA
Source organism: Trichostrongylus colubriformis (assembly GCA_963978905.1). Classification (NCBI taxonomy): domain Eukaryota; kingdom Metazoa; phylum Nematoda; class Chromadorea; order Rhabditida; family Trichostrongylidae; genus Trichostrongylus; species Trichostrongylus colubriformis. The sequence goes on from OZ022259.1 coordinate 36,002,326, forward strand.
ACTTTACTTTGTAATGTATCGCCCATTTTTATCAATGATCTTTTGCCATCTTTCGGGTAGCATCATAATTCCGCGCTCATAAAACTTCTGGTTTTTATTAGTAAAAAACTGAGTCAGGTACGATTTGACCTCATCATCACTACTGAAATTTTTACCACTCAAAGAATCTTGCCAAAAAGTAATCCGATGGTGCAAGGTCAGGACTATATGGTGGATGTGGCAAAACATCCCAACCACGCTCCAATAATTTTTGCCGAGTGGCCAAAGACGTGTGTGGTCCTGCATTGTCATGATGGAATACAACACTTTTTCGGTTAGTTAATTCGGGTTGCTTTTCTTGAATTGCATTGCTTAATTTTGTCAATTGTGCAATGTAGACATCAGAATTGATCGTTCGGTTGGGTGGTAGGAGTTCAAAGTGGACAATTCCTTTAAATCCCACCAAACTGACAACAAAACCTTCTTTTGATGATTATCAGCTTTTGCTCTTATTTGAGCTGGTTCACCTGGGCGGCTCCACGATCTTTTTCGTTGGGCATTATTGTAAACGACCCATTTTTCATCGCCAGTGATCATTCGTTTTAGAAATGGATCATTTTCATCACCTTTCTTCAGCAAATCGCAGATGTCAATGCGTTGCATTAAATGCGTTTCACCCATATATCCAGTTTTGACACGTACCTAAGTTGTTTTAAATGCTTTTCAATACATGTATGTGATACCTGTAGCTTCTCTGCAATCTCGCGTGTTAAACTTTGACGATCCGAATCAAGTATTGCCTTGATTGGGTCGTTGTCAACTCCAACTGGACGACCAGAGCGTTTCTCATCTTTGAGAGAAAAATCACCAGAACGAAATCAGGCAACCCAATTTTGGCGATGCCGATCTTTTGAGGCTTCGGCACCATAGACAGCATATAACTTTTTGAGAGCTTGTGATGCGTTTTTTCTTTTAAGGAAATAATAAAGCAATACATGACGAAAATGATTGTTTTGATTCTCCATTTTTCAGCACACGCCAAACGAAAATAATGCAACCGATCAAGGAGCTTTCTTTACTGATTGATAGCAGGATTGCCTACAATTAGATAACAATATGTGTTTAACATTTGGCGTACGCCAGTAAAGCTAAATATTTAACCAAAGCCATCTATGAGTGAAATCCGCAATGACTTAGTTGCCGACCTAATATTAGCGACGGGGTGCAATAGGAGCCATTGCGGATTCAGCGCAATTTTCTGCTTCGATTCTTTTCCATGCACACCGTGAACATGTCGTCTGCGAAACCGCTTGAGCTCTTTTTGCACCACCACGTACATAGATTATCAATGACAGCTGTGATCGACGATAAGACAGTGGTAGCGGTATGACATTGCAGGTGGGAATAATGATTACATTGTACTAACACACACTATAATAGTACTCACCAAACCAAATCGGGTGCAAGATAGGGTAGAACCCGGGGGAAGGGAGTTTTGTGAGGTGTATGTGATACCAGCTATGGAGCGGGTGGTTTCAGAGTTAGCGATTTCGGCGATTCGGCAACGCCCCTAGGCTTTCACATGGCCTTGAAATTTCGATGAATCGATTCTCGATCACCTTGTCAACCGTTATAGAATCGATAAAATGGCGAACTCTGAACGCTAAGAACCGTTTATTAGGCCTCACAGAGGTGAAACATCGAAGTATGGTTTTTATAGTGATGGTAAAATTTTCACTTCGTTGGAACTGCGCGGTTGTTTTTCTTGAGACACTCGGAGAACCACGTTGGGACCTTTCGTGGGCTTTTCGGAGTCAGGCAGATTGCAAAGATCTGTATCGCAGCAGCATACTGTCACATTGAGATCAGGATGATTTATGCAGCCGGTCTGGAAAGCATTTGAATTCCTGTAAAAAGGATTGGAATGAAAATACAAACACATCTCATATCGAAATGGGTCTCACTTACAGTCCCAAATCAAAAGTCAAGCTTATGGCATATCCAAAGCGGAGATAACATGCACAACTCGCAATGAATTACTAGCCGTTCTCACACGTAGTCCAGTGTGTACAGTAGCGCTCAAAAGTCTTCATCCAAAACTTTTTCCTCATAACTTTTTTTTCTACTCGACCGAATTTGACAAAATTTTAATATGTGGTGCCTGAACTTATTGCCAACATTACCTTCTTTTTGAATGCCGCTTGACACTTTTCATGGTTTTTTACAAGGATTAACTACCAGACCACCAAAAAAAAAGTAAAAGGCTCGGTTAGGAAAAACGGCCTCCTTCACAAAAACAAAATGAGCTAGCCTCAGAGAACATTAATATTTTGTAGAAAGACCACGACTTTTGATGACAGCGGCACAGCGGGACAGCATAGCCATGGCACTCCAAAAATAAAAAATGTCATATAACCACGTAACCCAGACAGTTGAGCGCCAAAATAGTATATTAAGTATGCAGTGTCTCCAAGTACAAGATACTAAAATTTCTCTTAGATCGGTGCAGTTGCAAAAAAGTTACAAGTGAAAATTCCAAGTAAAAGACCATTCCGCCGAAGACTTTTGAGCGCACTGTATATGCAACATGCGACGCGTAGGGGATACAGCATGCATACGTGAGAGATCAAAGGACTAATAAGAGCGACTAGATTTGGCTATGGAAATTGTTAACAGGAGGCTGAGTAAGGATGTTGGAACCCATTTAATGACGGCGGCTTTCGGGTGCGCAGCCTTATATCAGATTTTCGCGCTTCTGTGCGCGGCGAGCGGCGGGATGAGTGCGAGTTTATTTCGCGTGTGAATGAGTGCATTGCATACACTCCCTTTGAAGTTTTGCGCCCGAAAACCATTATTTCATGGTTTTGTGAATGGCATTGCTATCATGTAATGTTACTGATTCTTCTACTTTTTATTTTACTACTTTGTCTTTTTAAAGCACAAAAGTTATTATTTTCGGATTAAATAGAAAAGGATAAAATTTTGGCGTTAATCGGTCCCTTCCTGGGATGCGCCGCACATTCTAGTTCAATCAGAATCATGATGGCTGGTGTATGTGATGTGCCCTATGCAATGACTTGTGGTAGACAGCCGATGTACAAGTCAATGCTTTAATCCTCCCATACGGATCCAGTACCGATTTGCAGATCCCGTTGGGATGGAAGGCTTGGTTGGAATGGGCGGGCGTTGAGGTGGGATTTGATCCCTGCATCATGACAGTGGGGTGTGCGCTACCTGTCACTACACCACCTCCGCCCATTTTCAGATATTATGGGATGAATAACTATCTAAATGATTTCTATGGTACCAGCCCATTGCGTGCTGAGCAGATTTCCAACCGAACGCGGCACTCGTGCTGATGGCTCCAGGAATGCGACGCCGCAAAACAAAAATTCGACATGAGGCTATACACCCACGGCTTGCAAGCCTTCAACGTCTTTGTCCAAATTTTGGGTCACACTACACCATATCCAAGGCATCTTCCTTTATCGGGAAAGAAAATTTTTTGTGGGCGAAAAGGTAAGTGCGCTGCCATTTCTAGTTTCATTCCGGATCGCGGTGACAGGTGAATGGGATCGCACCTAGCAATGATATCTGAGGGCCAGTCGATGGACAAGTACGTGCTTCTATCCCTTCGACAAGTCTGGTATCGGATCACCCACTACCTGAGAATGGAACGGAAGATTGGCCTAGGCGGGCACTGTTGCGGAATTTGATCCGCACACCTTAAGAATGAGAGTGCTCGGCATCTGTCAGTGCACCATTCCGCCATTCAAAAAAGAGAATCCTATCACAATTAGTTGAATTACGAGCAGCAGAGACCGCTCCAGTTGAATCCGTGAACGACTTCTCTAAGCAGTGGTTATCAGCACATTACAGAGGCCACGTGCTTTGTCTCAACTGGTTACTAACAGCACTGGGGAACAACCCCAGTGTGCTGGCTATCAGAAGAAGTCGTTGAACGACCTACGTCACATCGCCATATGCCGTAAATCACGTGCCGTGCGACTGCCCGCAGCAACCGTATGAAAAGGACTGTAAGGATCCGGACGTTCGGAACTGTTAAAGGGTCGGTCGTTGGGGTTTGAAAAGTCGACACTTAATCTTATGTCTGATGGCCCGTCCCCTATAATCTAGGAGGAATTTTCTTCCACAGTAGAAAATTTCCGGTTCAGCCACCCTTTAGTGTAGGTACAATTTATCGTGGTCATAACATTTGAGGAACCGTGCACTGTAGTAGACGGGAGACGAGAAAATGAGCTTGCGATTTGAAATAAGTACCTTCAGTATCAAAACCTATTCAAATCAATAAAGCATAAGAAACGTGCCTTGCATACGTCAAGCAGCTTCTTTTCAGTATTGGGCGTTTGGCAGGAGGCGGTAATTTCCGTGAAATCATCCGAGTACGATTCGAAGCAATGAATCATCCCTTCTTCACAAGTACGCTCGAGAAAATTCGCAGTGGATTTTCCATTTAGTACTCCTTTAGACCCTGAAATGGTCAAATGCATTGCTTTTCAAGTCAGGATTATACTAAATGCATTTCTTCAATGCTTTCAATGAGCAATGTTATCGACATTCAGGTGGCTTGTTTCTCCTCAATTTTTCGTTTTTCAGCAGATAATATGCGCAGCGCACAAGAAGAAGGAGTGAAGAAATATATTCAGAAAAAGGAGTGAATACTCAAGTGTTTCAGGTGTCACTGGGTGGGTACAAAGTTGTACAGTTGAAAATCTCCGCACCCATGATGCGACCCATCTCACCTATGATGCGAAGCAACCATACGAAGTGCGAGAATCAAGAGGTTATGTACCGCCCAAAATCTGATTAACCGTAAATTTGGCCAAGTAATTAGAGGTGCGAATCGCATAGTTTGATAATTGATAATATATCCATTATCCGGAAATAAGCAGCAAATATGCGATTTTTTTGATTTTTAAAATTTAAGCTCGTATGTTAGATACCATAATGTAATTTTGTGAGTACGTGATTTGTTTCTCCTGAAAATTTCTTTTACTATTTCAATAGAGTCCTCTCTCGTCAGATTGGTTCCAAATTACTCTGCCTTATTCACGGTTATTGCAGATTTTGAGCCATACATTACCTTTCGATTTTAGCATCTCGTCAGCGTTGCTTCGCCCGTAGATGCAAAGGGTTTGTACTGGTGTTGCAAAGAGTTTGTACTAGTGTAACCCTCATAAGTACCATCTTGTACACACACCTGTACCACCTGTTCCGTAGGATCATGCTAGATCGGCATGGCGTTCTATGCTACTGCACCACATCTGACTATCCTAATTATCACGTTCTTCCCCTAAAAATGGTGCTGCAAGGGATGAGGCTTATGAACGGTGGTAGTATATGTAGTGATAAGTGACGCACCCTTACCCCTATGATGATCATACACGCAAACAAGGCCCGCCCCAGATCAACAGAGCTCTCCATAACTCTGAGAGAGGGAAATGGGTGCCAGAACTGTCTGGGGGGTTAAAGCAACTGTTCATCGGCTTGCCACAGCAAAACATTGCACCAAATGGCCTTCACCTGTACTACGATTGTGAACGGGACTAAAATGCGTGGCGCATCCCACAGAAGAGACTGAGCACCGAAAACATGATCGCCTTTTCTCTGGTAATTAGTGCAACTGGTGGTTAACCAGAATGTACAAGGGACCCACAGGCTCTTGAATTATTTCGGAAGACTGGAATCTATCATTCTGTTGACTCACGTGCTATGCATATGTTTATAAAATAACACAGCGGCAGAATCACAACAAAATTATTAAAACACATTCTTCAAATACATTATACATATATTAGCACATCGATGGTTCATATACGAAAAGAGACGCCCACGCCTAACGTTTGAATGTCAAGGCTGACAAAGCGGTCAGAAAAACTCTTAAGTGTTTTGGAAGAATTCAGAAAAGCCCCGCATTGTTGATGATGGTTAAAAGCTGTGAAAGGGGTAAGATGACGTGTAACGAGGAATCGCCGTACTGCCACACATTATCAAGCCGGAAAAAAGTTTCCGCCGTTTTGCTTAATGACCATTTCTTTGTAATTTTTTAGTGAGTATTTCGCAATCTTCAGGTTATTCAGACCCCACTATGTAGGGAAAAACCGGCTTTTTCTCATGTATGCAAAGTTCTAAGGGGACTTCAGGAAGGGTTGCTGTCCCACCGCTATATCAGGTACCGCGATTTTTGGTTGCTGGCACTAGATGCTTTAAACTTTCAGCAAAAACGTCGGAGATGGTTCGACATATGGCGAATAGCCTAAGGATGAATGTTGTGAATCCGCGAATAGTAGGAAGACAGACTATCAAATGTAAGTACGAAAAGACAAAGACCCAGGATGGTGCACACTTTCATCACTTTTCATGGCCTTTCGTGAGCGTAGTCAACTAAGACTCTAACAACGACTTCTTGACATAGCATTTTGGCAACGAAAACCAAGCCATTGGCTCCCCCCCCCCCCCTTTCATTTAACAGGTAAGATTTGATCGCTTCTATCGGTGATGCCAATCCACATTTCTAATGTTGACCTATCCAAAATCAGGTATGTACAGAGTTTTGCTTTATTCTTTGTGAATTCTTTGTCAAATTTGGATGTATCCAATACAGACCAGGCACTTTGGAACACCTGGTAACGAAATAGAAGGGATCACAAAACTGTCTTTCAATAATTTGTGAAATCAAAAAAAGCAAGTTTTGAATAAAGAATGATTTGCTCAGCGATGGGTGGGAAGGTGGTAAATCTAATGGTTTTTATTTAGTCGCAAACAATTTTGTGTTAATGCAATTTCGATCTTTTATATACAGCCTATCCAAAACGGCGGATACTTTTTGACTGACCTAAGACTTCGGTAGGGGTCGTAGATGGTATTTTGTCGAAAAACTATGTGGCCAGGGTCAAGACTTGTGTTGAGGAAATTTTCGGAAATACAGCCTCCCTCGCTCAGTGCTTCCTAGGCTATCTGTTCACTAAAGGGATGTCTCCCTGAAACATTTTCGTCCATCGATGATCACAGCAGATTCTTTCTTAGAGATTGGCTGATCGCTCCAAAATTACTCAAAAAGAAGTTCTGGTGGAGGAAAGCTCAAAGAAAATTTGCAAATGTGACCCTCCTCACTTCCCAACCCAAAATACAAAACCCTCAAAATACAAATCCTCGCTTCATACTTAACACTGTGCGCACCTTAAAAAAACCAGAAACACGGATATCATCCACCAGGAGTGGGTTGTATTGGTATTGTGGATGGGGGAAGGGGTATTGAAGCAGCCGATTTCGTTGATAGCTATACTGCGGCTGCCCCAACCTCCTTTTCGAGTTTTACGGCATTCGCTTCGGGTTAATAATAAAAACCACTGAAGGTATCCTAAATTTGGTGGTTGTTTATGAAAGTGTCGGGTAGCGCATGGATGCTCAGGAATCATAAACGCATTTCCGTGATAGAGCGCGAGTGGATGTTATGCTGACCCGGCTCGCTTGACTCGCTTCGGGATAACATTTGAGAACGGAAATTGACTACTCACACCGCACGGGTTCCTGTGAGTTAGCTGATCACATTCAATACCTTTAGAGGTCGTCACTATCAGACCCCAAAAATGGTTGTACTTCAAAAGATTATCGTTAAGATAATGTCATGATACAGTCGTAACGGTCAGCAGTACGAGCTAGCTGAGTCCGGTCAGCAAATGGCCACACAAAATGGAGTCGTAATCAAAAATTGAAGTTTCTGTCGGGAACATTAGATTCAATAGAAGTTACTCACCTTCGTAGCACTTCAGTGGCTCTGTGACAGCGATCACTGCCATAGCAATATAGAGTAATATCGTAAGCATGGTGTAATCCAGCACTAGGCTCGTTGTGCGAAAACGTTTCAAAAATGTGAGCTGGCAGAACGTCGGTGTGGTGCCGCCTTTAAATGGGCAAACAAGCGTGATAACGTCAAAGCAACGGTGTTCTGTGCTCGCCATCGCCTTTTTCGTCGGCTGCCGTTGCCAAAAGGCGACGGCACAGCGGAGAACATGTACAATTCAGCTCACTCCAGTAATACCATGCTCTTTAGAGACTCATTTACAAAAAGGGAGATAAGACGCTGCAAAACGTCAAAGGATGCCCTGAGCGGATTTGCTTTCCCCTATTTTGACATCACAATAACCACGGGGGAGAAAATTTTGAGCGTGGCAATTTTTAAACTTTCTGCTATGTCAACAAGGTTATTAGACGAAAAACTTTTATTAGCGGTCTGACGTTTCATCCAGATCGTCTCCCTCAAAGGCTCAAACGTTGCTTGACATTTCGGATTGTGTCCACTACATCGTCCAACGCCTCAACCCTTAGCCTTAGCAGTTTTGACGGAGAGTCAGGAAAACAGCTGAAGAAACTCTGAGAGATAAGAGCTCAGCCAGTCCACTACCGCAAGAGCGGAACGACGCCATTCCGTTTCAGTTGTTGAACAAGGTGTATGCGGTAGATGGCTATGAAGCCCCTCATCTAGGCCGCAAAAAGCATCCTTGACGACACCACGAGAACGACAGCGTTCACTTGGCAGGCACCTGGCACCTCTCGCGTGACGAACGCCAATCAGCAACGACCGATATTGTCCCATCACACACATTTGTTCCTGCATTTTGTATATTTGTATGTGCTATTTTGTATGTTTGTGTATGTAATTTCGATAAGTGCTATGATTATTAGGCTCGCAACACAACAGATATGAAAAGGAATGGATTGCTACCTAAGAATGTTCATAGAAATTAATTCCCATCTCTTGATGTCTATTAGGGTACTAGATATATGTAGATCTTCAAAGAATGGTTATTTAACGCATGTTGATTCAAGCAAACCTAATCTGTTCGCACGCATGAGCTGTTCTCAATCCTACATCTCCAGCATTTTCTATTGGTTTCTTTCTATAATTCTGTAGTTACATGCTGTTGCTAGTTTTCAATTGAAGCAAGAACATTGCAAATGACTCACATAACAGGTCGAAGATATTATAATCCTCAAACATCAAAACAATAAGCAATTCAAGGTGAAGAAAATCGCGAATGCGGTATGTTTTGGCTAACACCACCTATCGGCCAGCTATGTGCGACGTCGTACCACGAGACGAAATGACCGTTGGGTAGCATTTATCGACATCGTGAAGGTATAAGAAAACGTCCAGCAAATTCATTACAAAGGAAACTATTCCGACGGTGCTACTCATTTCCATCCGATGTGCAAGATAATGAAGTAACACATGGAGCTATGCCGTTGTGCCATTGCCAGCAGGCTGATATCTTGTCTAATTTATACATTTACTCTCATGCGTTAACATAAAGAGGTTAGATAAATATCATGGATCGGTATCTCTCCTGGCTATTGTGCGATACCATCATGATCAAGAGTAAGTCGAGTAGTATTTAGGGTTTGTATTTTGGGAGGGCAATGGAAAGTCGCATTTCTGAAAATGCCTTGGGAATTCCTCGACCACTTTTTTTGAGCGATTGTTTGGCCCATATTTAGCTGTCGCCAATCGGTAGCCATACTTTCCTCTAAGTAGCAGTTTCATGCACGCTGACCGACGTTGTGACGACGTTTACTTAGTGTTAGGACGAGGGACACCTTAAATATTAGGTTGTTGCAAAATTAATTCCGGTCTCAAGATATGTATAAATAAGTAGATTTTTTACCCTGAACTATTCCATCCCAAGGAACGCCAGGCATACCATTTGGTGGGTTTTTTCTGCTCTTTCAGAAACCTCTATGAATGTCGCTCTAAGTTTTCCAGCCGGCTTTTCCAGGGCTGCGTATAATCATGAACCGACGCGACTATCGAGTCATCATGCTTTATGAGTTTAAATTGGAACACTCCGCAGCGGAGGCAGCTCGTAATCTCGGCGGTGTTTTTGGGACGAATTGTCCTTGCGAACGAACAGTGGAGCTCTGGTTTAAAAAATTTGCTTCTGGCGATTTTGATCTCGAAGAGAAGTCGGGTCGCGGCCGTAGGTCATCGCTTAATGATCAAGAATTAAGGAGAGCCGTCGAAGCAAATCCGGAGACGAATACTCGTACGTTAGCAGAAGACCTAGGCGTACATTACTCTACAGTGGCCAGACATTTGCTGACAATCGGCAAGGTGAAGAAGATGTCGAAGTGGGTGTCTCATGACCTGACCGATGAGCAGCGTCTGGCACGTTTCGACACCTGCTCTAATCTCCTAGTTCGCCATAAAAATGAGCCATTTGTAAGCCGTATCATAAGTGTATATGAAAAATGGGTTTTGTGATAACAGGAGGCGGGGAATAGTCCGGGTAGATCAGAATGCTTCTTCGAAACGTTTCCTGATCCGACCGTCATCCTAAAAAGGTTATGATTACTATGTGGTGGTGTTGTAAAGGTGTAATTCATAATGGTTTCCTGCAACCTAGTCAGCCAGTCACGGCAGAGTCTTACTGTTGTAATCAGCAGCAAATGTAGAGGAAGTTGCAAAAATTGTGGTGAGCGGTGGTGAATAGAGGAGGGCCGATCCTGTTGCAGGACAACGCAAGGCCACACACCTCACAAATCACTCGGCAAAAATTGACCCACTTGGGTATAGAAGTTCTCCCTCACCCAGCGTATTCTCCCAACCTTTCCCCAACAGACTATCACTTTTTCGAGCCCTCAATTCTCATCTGCGTCAGAAACAATTTACTAATTTAGACGATGTTGAATGTGCCTTCCTTGACTTCGTTGTTTCTCGTGATAGTAGTTTTTATAGTGAAGGCTTAGATTTATTGCCTGTTCGTTGGCAAAAGTGTGTAGATTCTGATGGTTTTTACTTCGATTAATAAACTGTTTAAGCTGAGTTATAGTAGTTGAAGTATGCGGTCCATTTCCAAAATTAATCTTGCAACAACCTACATATATCAACAACACCCATTAATGGCATGGAAGGAGTAGGGAAGGGATGGTCGTAGATTAGGGATTTGGAGAGGTCGTACTTCTCAGAAGTTCTACTCATCGCTTGAGTGTGCTGGACATGCGTTTCGCGCGACGAACCGTTGACGCGAATTATGAACGCAGCTTTCTGTGGCACAGAGAAATGGACAACTTCTACAGGGCGGGAGAACTTAGTTGTTTGCGAAGGGGAATCCCCTTTCAGAAACAAAAAAGCAAAATGTGTTTTTGGTTTGTTTTGACACACAACGTTTCTTCGTGCTACAAAGTATCCGATAGTGCTATCTCAGTTCATGGAAGCTGTAAGCCGATTATAGAGACATCAATTACTGGTAAATATATTAGGTTGATTCATAATAAATCGGACAAACGGTAGTGATGTTTTCTGGAGATCATAACTCAGCAACGAGTTAACGAAAATGGACGCGCGAGGTACCGTTGGAATGAGCATGAAAAGCTCTTCAAAGTTTTGCATAATAATCACTCCAAAGTAGTTTCATTCCGCCACCATGCCGCACGATTTCAAGCCGTCCAGAGACCACATCCGTAACGTCATACTATTTATATCGCTATCTGGCCAGGAACCCGCGGACATCGGCAGACGTCTGAAAGAAGTTCACAAGGAGCATGCCCCCGCCAGAAGTATAGTGTACCTGTTGCATTCGAAGTTTGCGTCAGGCGACTATTCCATCGAAGACGAAAATCGCGGTTGGTGGAGCGTACACGGCGTAGAGTACTGGGAGCTGCTCGATGAAGGTACAACAGTATCCGCCGACGTCTACGTTCGTCAATTACGAGAATTGAAGGCAAATGTCCAAAGCTCGCAACGGCGGCGATCACATGTCTACTTCCAGCACGACAACGCGAGGCCGCACATTGCAAGATCGACCAAGGCCGAGCTGCTGTCGTACAGTTGGACCGTGCTTCCACTCCCACCGTACTCTCCAGACCTGGCCCCTTCAGATTTCCACCTTTTCGCCCACAGCCAACGCCACCTGGACGGCCAAGACTTCTTAACTCGCGACGACGTCAAGACGGCACTCGGCAACTTCTTCGAGCTCCAGCCTCCGGCCTTCTGGAGTAATGGCATCCATGATCTGCCTAACCCGTGGCGGAAGGTCATCGATAAAGATGGAGCATATTTCAAGTGAATCCCAGTTGTCGTTAGAAAGTTGTACGACAATGATTAAAATTTGTCAATTTGTCCGATTTATTATGAATCAACCTGATAGATGCGTGCAGTTTGCTACGCTTTGCGGTTTCTATGATAATACACTTGTCTCTTAAGGTCCACTGGCCTCTATAGGTATTTCCTGATACTGTTTTGTGGCTTACCCAAAGTTTACGCTGGATGTTGCTTGCACAATTTTATTTCTGCTCGGATCATGGATGGAATATAAATTCTACAAATGCAGCAACTATGAAATATGTGGGAGATCAAGCGTGGCGTCGAAGATAAAATTCTAAAAACTAATAAACCCCCTTCAAAGGGTACTCCGTACGACCACCCTTTTTTCAGTTACCGCTATTTCTGTGGTTCTTACTTAGTCAATCCGATTCATCAAAGGAAATCATGAGCCTGCGGAATAACGGGACCAAACTCTCCGACCATGGATCATGTGCCTTTTGATGACAGAGGAAAAGAGTGAAAAGTCATACTAGTTATGCGGCATGCATAAAGGATGAAATAAGTAAAAAAAAAGCAGAAGCCATGTTATCGCAGTGGAGCGTGGATATTATATATGTATAGTACAGTAAATCTGAACATTTTTTGAACTCTCGTAACTTACTTAAACTCGAACTTTGGAGTAATGTGATCTAAATATTAGGTTGTTGCAAAATGAATTTCGAAAGCGGACCGCATACTTCAAACTACTATAACTCAGCTTAAACACAAGTTAATTAATCGAAATAAAAACCATCAGAATCTACACATTTTTGCCAACGAACACGTAATAAATCTAAGCCTTCGCTGTACAAACTGCTATCACGAGAATCAACGAAGTCAAGGAAGGCACATTCAACGTCGTCTAAATTAGTAAATTGTTTCTGACGCAGATGAGAATTGAGGGCTCGAAAAAAGTGATAGCCTACGGGGGGAAGGTCGGGAGAATACGCTGAGTGGGGAAGAACTTCTATACCCAAGTGGACCAATTTTTGCCGAGTGATTTGTGGGATGTGTGGTATTGCGTTGTCCTGCAACAGGATCGGCCCTCTTCTACCTCCCCCGCTCACCACAATTTCTGCAACTTCCTCTGCTGATTACAACAGTAAGACTCTGCCGTGACTGGCTGGCTAGGTTGCAGGAAACCATTATGAATTACACCTTTACAACACCACCACATAGTAATCATAACCTTTTTAGGATGACGGTCGGATCTAGGAAACGTTTCGAAGAAGCATTCTGATCTACCCGGACTATTCCCCGCCTCCTGTTATCACAAAAACCCATTTTTCATATACACTTATGATACGGCTCACAAATGGCTCATTTTTACGGCGAACTAGGAGATTAGAGCAGGTGTCGAAACGTGCCAGACGCTGCTCATCGGACAGGTCATGAGGCACCCACTTCGACATCTTCTTCACTTGACTGATCCAGCAAATGTCTGGCCACTATAGAGTAATGTACGCCTATCTTCTGCTAACGTACGAGTATTCGTCTCCGGATTTGCTTCGACGGCTCTCCTTAAATCTTGATCATTAAGCGATGACTTGCGGCCGCGACCCGACTTCTCTTCGAGATCAAAATCGCCAGAAGCAAATTTTTTAAACCAGAGCTCCTCTGTTCGTTCGCAAGGACAATTCGTCCCAAAAACACTGCTGAGATTACGGGCTGCCTCCGCTGCGGAGTGTCCCAATTCAAATTCGTGAAGCATGAAGACTCCATAGTCGCGTCGGTTCATGACTGTTCGCAGTCCTGGGAAAGGCCGGCTGGGAAAATTAGAGCGAAATTCATGGAAGTTTTTGAGAGAGAAGAAAAAACCTACCAGCTGTTATGTCCGATATTTGTCGAGATGGAATAGTTCACGGTAAAATATCTAGTTATCTATACATATCTTGGAACCGAAATTAGTTTTGCAACAACCTAATACTTTCATAATGACTCCCTCAGCCCAGTGTATTGGCCGCTTAGTTTTCCTAATGGCTGCGTGATTCTAACGTGCAAATAAAGACGAGGAAATTTTGGGCAAAACTCGTAGTGCTTCACTTCAGATGATCGTATGTAATTTCCCCCAGACATGAGTCTGTGGCGCGGTGACCCGGTGCAGGATTCACGAAATCGTCGCATATACAAACTAACTGAACTATGCAATTATTCTGAAGGAAGACATTAGATTGAAGGAGGCCAGTAGAGAAACTAGTTCTTTAGATCCTCCCGCTATTCCTTGGAGAAATGATCCATTGTTTCTGTGATGCTTCGACTACACATCTCAGAAATCATCGAGAAAGTGATTGGCCTCGCCTCGCAGTGGAACAAGCATAGTAAGAAGATTTCATTCTTATCCTCAATGAATGCAAACGCTGTTCCGTCTGCATAGTAGCTCGCTAACATCAGTTTTCATACTTACAAACGTAACAAGATATAAAAAGCTCATATCAGCCACTTTTTCGTTTTACTTACATACTTTCTACTTTCGCCCATACTTTCTCGGGTATTCATCCATGTTCCCGTGGTCGTCTTGGAATTGCGAACAGTGAACAAGGTGTGAAGTATCGACCTCGCACCACAGCATGACGATATAGGCTATTTCACGTACTCTTTGCCGGCCGTGATTGCGTACGGGCTTGAAGACAGCTGGCTTTTTTCGGCAACACGCTTCCCGCTGCGAGGTCATACACCAGACAGGCCAGAGTACGCGACGCTGCCAAAGCTCTTTTTCTCTAAAGGCTCAGGCAAATCTGGGAGACCCCATCCGGCGAAAGACGATTCAGACACAGACGTACGCAATCATGGCCGGCAAAGTGTGCGTGGAATAGCTCATATCCAGCATGACTTATGCGCGTTTGGTCACAGATGCTTGCCCTTAGTACATAGTTCCGGAAGGATCAACAGCGTGCCCTTTGATTCCGTTCATTATATGCGATGCCCTTACGCTCTGCTCTCTAGATATCGTCTTGAAGACACCGGTAGGGGTAAATTTAGCAAATCAGGGGATTACGAAAGTAGAGGTGCTCGGCAATGCATTAGTAGAAAAAGAACGACATGAAACTGCGAAAAAACCGAGCAGTAGGAACCCGAAAGTCTCCCTTCTCTCTCGTCCGCTGTGTCACTAGCCGGAGTGGACTAAAGACAGGCCAGAGTCTGAAGCAACCGGCCGCAATCGTTGTCCTGCTCCTCCACGGCGACTCCCCCGACAGCATAACCGCATTACGGCTGGCCGAGCTGCGGGGTCGCCATAAGACCCCAAGCCGCGTTTTTTAATGCGATTTTTGCCATATATGACCTCTTCTGAGGTAGAAGGTTCGTTTCAAGAGAACATGTATTCCCATACCTCAATTTTCCCCTAGCCCTACTGGTGCCTTTGAGCACTTATCTCAAAACATTCGTGTCTTCCCTTGTTTCCTATTTGTAAGGTGCCTCTTTTGTGCTCTCTTCTTTCGAAATTTTTCAACGTTGATTGAGTCAAATAGAATTATCGGATTCAGATCCAAATAATAAGTTGTAGCATCTCCACTTTACACTAAGGGCCCTCAGCTTGAGAAATTCCGCTTATCACTGGCTATCTAAAGATTACGATCCGCCTCCTAGCGAATAAATACGACCCCCTGTCGAGGCTTCCTCGACAAAGGCTTTACACTGGTAGCGGGGGTGGGGTTTGGTTCGCCTAGGATGCGCGCACAATTTGAGCTGGAAAGTGGTTGTCCTTGACGTGGTTCAGCTTCGCAATGGAGCGAACTTATCACGGTGCATTAAGGGCTTCAACGGGTTGTGTGTACCTACGACAGAAAATCGCTTCGCGACGTCGCACTCGCGGCGCCATCAGCACGGTTTGCCGCTGGAATTCCGCTCAGGACCCAAAGTTGTGGCACCGTGGGAGCACTCAAAAAAAAGTTGCATTTGTTGTGTTTTGATAGCTGAGAACCATGATGCAGTGATGCAGACTGTATAATTGCAGGTTGCTATCGCAGTAAGGTGGGCATCTAATACAAAGTTGCTCATCTGAGCATCTTGGGTGGATTTTTAGGGTCAGTCTGCAATCTCAGGTAAATACTTTTGCTTTTTTAAAAATCCTTGCCTGGGCCTTAGTGTAGAAAAAGGATTGCCATCCCCTTTTGGGCTAAGGTTATTAATGTCCATAGTGAGATGAGTTAGACGCACCCTTCCCCTCATGGCGATAACTCTAGTCGTCTGTTTAATCTTCCCTCACAGAAATGAGAAGCTGGTCCAGTCGGGAGACTCGGTCCGTAAGCAGGCCTCTGTCACTGAAAGCAAAAAAGAAAAAGAGTTTCTTTCGAATTGCACAACGGACCATCATTGCTTCCATTGATAAATTAACGCAATTAATAAGGGTCCGTGGTGCAATTCCGAGGAAATTACGCATTTGCAATAGCTAAATCTGGTTCAATAGCTTGCTCTTTGAGAATTATCAAAGGAGTAGTACTCATCGAATTCTATCGTAAGCAGGAAGCATAGAATACAATTAGTCACACTGGAGTCTAAAGTAAATTCGAAGGAAAAATGACATCGGACGTCAAACCTCGAAGGACTTGTACGCAACCGCACGCGAAAAACAAACACGGACTCGCCGCGGGCGGTCACGCGATTTTTCGTCGTAGGCACACACCCGCTTCGAGGAGGCACGTTTTTTTCACGCTGCCCCCATTTGCGATTGAGGAAATCCACTCAAGCAAAATCTGTCTTATTCGTTTAGCACTTGTACCACCTTTTCGCAGCTTGAATGCCAGTTGCTCTTCTTGGAGAGCGCAATTTTAAGTTCTGCATGGCAGTTCGAGTAGATTTATTCAACGTATGTTCTTTTTAGTTTGTTCTTTTCAGGTTCTTTCCACGTGGATCTTATTGTTGAAGGGATGAACAGATTGCCTACCTGGCCTTTGTAGTGCACCAGTATTGTTCTTTTAATAATCAGTCATGAACCTGCTTGTTCGTCCTCTAGAATGAAGTCACAAGGATTGCGAAAGTGTACTTCCCAGAAATAAACAGTAAAAGATGATCACAGGATTGGCAGACTTCATAACGAAGTAGGAATATGAACAGGAACGCCACCCTCTGACCACTATGGATAGAAGGAAATGAACCTTTTCTCTTGAAATCTGGTAAAATGCTGGGTTGGGCTTGCCTCACTGCGAGTACGCGCTCTAGTATGCGATGAGGAAGTCGCGCAGTTTGTCACGTGACATTCCCAACGAGCCGAGGGCCCATCTCCCTGCAGTAGCATGTGGTGTGCATTCCCACTCTCCTGGGATGGGAATGACATGTCGCGTCAATGCCTGCCTTGCCAAACCAAACATTTCATCCTGCCGGGATACATGGAAACAAGACTCGTCCATGAGGATAAATGCAATGAATTGTAAATTGGCTGGCCTTCGCAAGCATTGAATGGGTCGATTCGCATTCACCTACCAAAACAATTTTGAGATGAACTAGTCCCAAAACTGGACTGATTATCGACAAAACTTTACCCTTTTTATTCATTCATGGAGTTATATGAAGTTTTATTAACTACTGCCCCGACACATACCTATTTCAAAAAGATGAACAAGTCGTCATTCAATATGAGTGGTGATGATTACGGAAAATGTAGGATTTGACAACACCGTCTTGCTGCTAAGGCTGCGTGCAGACTTACATTAACGATGCAACCGCGGCAATCACGTCGCTGAAAATGAATGAGGCTTGTGGTCATTCCTGAATCTAGCGCTTCTTTAGACCCTAACAATATTTCAACTAAACCACTTTTGTCTACGCGATGTACCTCGCGCATCATAGAGCACTGGTGAGGAGCGAATCACGCGAAAGCTAAACTGAACAGAACTAACTCAGCGATGTGGTCTACCAAGGACAGAATGTCCAGTTCTGTTGAATTCACACTTATGTGGGTGAAATCATCCACTGGTGCCACCGATTGGTCATATTAATTAGAGCTGTGCGATTGCATCCCATGATGGTAGATCCGCTATCCGATTTCAACTCTCTGCGATAACTCACTAAACCGTCAGAAACTTTGTAAAAAGATGCATTTGTTTTCATACACGCAATTAGCCACTCTGGTCTTGTCGGAAAGGCACTGCTCTCCCTACAACCCATTATATCTGCATGCCATCCCAGTATACTGACACCCAATGCGACGTTAGCGCACCGCAAAATGGCTGTGGCTGTACGCGGTAGGTTTCTATATAAGTTGTTAGTGCTATCGCAGCGATTACGTGCCCCTGCCCCGTGGCGATTTGGAAAACCAAGTTCGAGAAATCTCATCAACCTTACTCTCATATAAGCTGTAATCACAGTAACCGCTCATGTGATCGCTTGAGCTATCGCACAGTATTGCGCGAATAACACGATGGCTAATGTTGTGTGGCTGATACTGAGCGAACGATATCAAAGAAGTTATATCGCGTAGATTCCACACTTAAGGCTGCGTTCATACCAAATTGAATGAGAGTTTTGGCGCATAGGCGCATCGGTGCATTGGCGCATCCGCGATTTGAGATTTTTGGCGTGCCACGTCACTCTAGGAACGCGATAAGTTGAAAGCGTGCGGTTGATTTCTTTTCCTCCTCCTTCTATTTCTTGATTTCTCCATATCTTATCGAAAGTCAATATCTGCAATGGCAAACCTCCAAAATCGCGGTTGCGCCAATACTCTCATTTTTCAATCAGTGCGTGTTTATCCATCACGCGAATGCGCCAATTCTCTCAAGTCGCGGATGCGCAAATGCGCTTATTTTCTCGATTGATACGTATATTTCACTTTACGCGGATGCGCCAAAACGCTCACTTAATTTGGTATAAACGCAGCCTAAGCACTTTCCGCGGTAATCGCACCAGCGATTGACTCTGCCGCAGCCGATAGACCCCTGGATTACTGTCGAAGCTGTACCATTTGAGCGGCGTCACGAAGCCTCCTGGCAGTTGGTTACAATTTTCTGTTGTGCCAACGAGGTTGTTAGGTGATATCTTTATACGTGTACGTGATTCTCTGCGGCGGTTCCTTAATGTTTCGCCAGAACCGCTAAAGGGATGAGGCGTTTGGTGGTGTAGTGGATAAAATCCTATATCTTGAGCCACGTTTAGGCCTTTGAGAAGACGATCAGGTCGAAACGTTAGGACGTAAATAAAGATTCCACCTAACAACCTCGTTGCACAACAGAAAATTGTAACCAACTGCCAGGAGGCTTCGTGACGTCGCTCAAATGGTACAGCTTCGACAGTAATCCAGGGGTCTATCGGCTGCGGCAGAGTCAATGGCTGGTGCGAGAGTTCACAAAGAGAGAACTTGTATTTAACATCTGCTGGCAGTGTTAAGCCCGCGGGAAGCAATGGCGACCCCGCCTATCAACTGCGACTCCATCCGGCATTGGACGAAGCTTTTTCCAACGTGGCCTTTACGTGGGCCTGTAATTCTGCGATAAGATAAGATAAAGAAGAAAGTCCGATAGTAAATGAAACGCTCACTTGGGGAACAGGTAATATCTCAAGATTCCTCTTGATACCATTCAACAGGAACTGATTCCAAGGCTCGCTTTCACGCGGTGATCTCGTGCAAGGCCAGATCTTTTCACGCTGTGATCTCGTGCAAGGCCAGATGTCAGGATGCCTCATTTTTGCCATTTTCGGGTTTTTTTTTGTAAATTTTTCTTTCTCAGTATAATCTTTAGCACCTCTAACTTCATAGTTCGGCTTTTAAACCCATTCAAGGTAATCGCGGAAAAAGCCTTTAATGAGCATTTAGTGATCAAGTGTTGGCACATCACAACTACTTACCGCTTTTCGGAAATCTAGACGGTTTAAAGCAAGTGGTACACTAGCTTTGCCACTTTTTGATGTACCACTGAAACAAAGGCCACAAGTGTACCACTTGCTCTGCCACTGCATAGCATGTTCATTATTTACGTTGATCGCAATATCAGAGACAGACGCCATTATTTATAAGGATAGTCAAATTAGCGGTCGGTTCATGGCTGCAATCTATAGAACATAAATTATATAAGTCACCCAGTAAAACTGAACATCAGACACTTCAGCTGTAGTGGTCTTGTTATACTAGGTTGTGCATAAGCCTTGCGACACATACGAACTTTCTTCAGCGCCTTGCTACTGAAAAAACTCACGGATATATAGAGGCAGTCGTCATTGCCTGCTGCCGCTTCCCTTCAATCAGTGTAGCTGATCAATGTCTTCCGTCCAGAAATTTACGAGCTACGATCTGAAGAACCTATGAACACACAAAGCGAGCACAGCTAGGTAGATAAACTTCTTATTTCCATGAAATCCTCAAGACCTTGATGAAATAGTGTTTGAGAGGTGCTGGAATAAGAAAATAAGTAGGATGATGCGAAACTTTGGGGATCAGCTTCTTCTCATTTTTCGCCTTATCTTTGCAGCATGCTAACATACCTGGAACTGCAGAAAAGCAAATCAGCCGTTTTTGAACAATGGTGAGAGCAAATGTTAGCAAGTTTCTGGAGATATTTGCCACAGACACTGGTCATTGCAGTAGTGTCGGCCGGTACGACTCTAACTGCGGCATGCCTGAGAGCTCCTGGAGCAAATAGATTTGAAACTTGAAATTCAGTTATTGTCACACGTAGAGACGAGTTCCCACTGCTCCACCAGAAATGTACATTCTCATAGTTACCAGAGGGTGTCCACCTTTTATCTCCAATTATAATGTCTCACAGATCTTTTGTTAATGAAGACCAGCATAACGAAGTTTCCTGCCACTTACACTGCTGCCTTATCTGAGTGGCTGAGTCGATAAAGTTCGGTAACTGCTTACATTTTCTTGAGACTATGGCTATTTCATCAACTACCGGTTGTGTAGGGATGTATGGGTAGAGCAAGTATTTTCCTTGCTTTTGGCATGTCGACACTCGAATTCGCTTTCATCCTTGAGGACATCAACCTAACCAGTGGACGTCCAGTCACCTAATCCAGAAGCGATGAAGCACTGAGACGCTGTAGATTGATGGATGGCAACAGTAGTGAGTGCAGTGTAAGTGATAGCAGCTGGTTCCCTGACTAGGAATCCTGAAGACATTTGCTGTAAACTATAGGTCTTAATGTAAACTATAGGTCGTAATATGGGATTGTACATTAGAGCCGATTCTTGCCACAATGTGGATAGCCACGTGGTACATATTTTGAGATAGTCATCGGAGCACACTCCCGCTCACTATGGCAATTGAAACTTGCGAAAATTTTAGAGCAGTGAAACCACAAGAAGTTTGGGCAGTGTCGCAAGACTCATGCACCAGCTTAGTAGCGGTGTACCGGATTTGATCCTACCCATTTGCTGAAATCTTTTAACAGCCCCTACTAGTTGTTATCGGTTTTGATCCAATACCATCAAGGTCTCTTACCTTCTCCTTCAACGTATATGGCTGTGAACACTCTACCGCCGACCGAAAAAGCGAAACAGACTTGAAAACGCAAGCTTCCTGACGCTGCTTATCAATCCCTATCAACTGTTACTAATGTAGATCACCCATGGTTGTCGTGAACATGCCGAACTCTAAACACCTGCTACTGCCACGCAAGAAGGAAGACGAATTCCATGGCCTTTACAATACAATTTTACATTTACCAGTTGGGCTATCGCACAGTACTATGCGAATTACTCATTATTTATTAAATTCAATAAAAGGGAATTGCTCGATGTCGACTTTTTGCTTAGCACCTACTTTCTACATACAGGTGATAGATATTAACCGATACCGAAGATATACCGCTGAAAAAGGTCACCATTCTCCAGGTCAGATAATTTAGCGGTCGATACCTTTTGTTACAATGATATCGATGATTAGTGTTCAGGAATGACATGGGTAAATCCACTAATCAGTTAGCTCTTCGGCTAAAGTGCTCACTATTGAGGTTAGCAATATCTCCATTTGCTGAGCTTCTATTTCCTACATATTGATGGTAGATCCGTATGCCAGTTATCCATGCTCAACGTTTTTATAAACATACACCACTATTTGGAATTTCACATACATCATTTTACATGCATTTTACATACAGTCTAGCGGTCGATACCCAGTATTGTTGCTCGCACCGCATGAGAGTATGAATCGCTTGCCTTGCTATCACAAATCTAGATTGTGTCTTGATCATCCATGTAGATAGCAGTATCGAAAGACATGCACCATTATTTGAAACGCTAGGGAATTTGGCGGTCGATACATCGGCAGCAGATGTCAGAACATAAATAAAGTATGTTTACCCAATGGTACTGAGCAACAGACGTATTTACTGCAGCAGTCGTATAGTAATAGTAAGCGGTGTAACGGATTTTATCCCTTCCCCATTTTCTAATGGCGCTAATGAGCTCCTGTAAGCCGTTATCAGTTTCGAAAAGTCATCATTGAAGTTCCCGTACCCTGTAATACCTGCGAATGTAAATATTCCACTGTTGGCCAGAAGAGCCAAACGGATTTCACGACATTAGCCTTCTGACATTCCTCATCAAATCTTATCAACCGTTATCAGCCTGGATCACCCACCATTGATGCGCCCGTCCCACCACTTAAAGCCTCTGTGAGTGTCGACGCTCCAGAAACAACCCTAAAGGTGAAACAAATTTGGCGACATTCGCCTTTCGCCGCTCCTTATCGAATCTTATCAACCGCTATCAATTTGGATCACCCACCATTGATATGCCTGTCCCTCCCCTCAAAACGCTCATGCGTTTCAGTAGTCTGGGATCGACTCGAAAGGTGAAACAAATTAGGCTACATTCGCCTTTCGAGGCTCCTTATTGAATCTTATCAACCGCTATCAATTTGGATCACCCACCATTGATATGCCTGTCCCTCCCCTCAAAACGCTCATGCGTTTCAGTAGTCTGGGATCGACTCGAAAGGTGAAACAAATTAGGCTACATTCGCCTTTCGAGGCTCCTTATTGAATCATATCTAGCGTTATGAATTTGGATCACCCACCATTGATATGCCTGTCCCTCCCCTCAAAACGCTCATGCGTTTCAGTAGTCTGGGATCGACTCGAAAGGTGAAACAAATTAGGCTACATTCGCCTTTCGAGGCTCCTTATTGAATCTTATCTAGCGTTATGAATTTGGATCACCCACCATTGATGTGCCCGTCTCACTCTTCGAAACACCTATGAGTTTCGGCAGTCTAAGACGGACCCGAGAGGCGAAGCGGATTTGGTGACATCAGCCTTTCGAGGCTCCTTATCAGCCCTTATCAGCAACTATCACTTTCGGTCCATCACCGCTGGGATCCTCTTACAACCCCCTATATCATATCTAAATTTCTGAGCCCCATCTTTACTGCGACGCGGGATATGAATTTCTGGTCAAACAGACACACACAGACAAACACACCCACACACACACACCAACAGACACACTTAGCCGATTATATAAGGTAGGACAATCCTACTATATGTAATTCACTTAGTATGTCTGTGTGTGTCTGTGTGTGTGTTTGTCCGTCTGTCACGAAATTCATATCTCGCGTCGCGGCAAAGCTGGGACGCTGAATTTTACAAGTGATACAGGGGGTGCCAAGGGAACCTCTGCGGTGGTGGTTCGAAAGTGATAGCAGCTGATAAGGGCTGATAAGGAGCCTCGGAAGGCAAATGTCACTAAATCCGTTTCGCCTTTCGGGTTGATCCTAAAGCGCTGACACCCATAGGTGTTTTGCGGGATGGGACGGGGACATTAATGGTGGATGACCAGCATTGATAACGGTTGATAAGTTTCGATAAGGAGCGTAAAAAGCCTAGAGTCGTCAAATCCGTTTCGCTTTTCGCGTTGATCCAAGAGCGCTGACACTCATGGGTGTTTAGCAGGGTGGGTCAGGAACATTAATGGTGGGTGATCCAACTTGATAATGATTTATGAGATTCGATAAGGGGCGTAAAAATGCTAGAGTCGTCAAAGTCGTTTCGCCTTTCGCGTTGATCCAGGAGGGCTGATACTCATGGGTGTTTAGCAGGGTGGGACGGGGACATTAATAGTGGGTGATCCAAGTTGATAATGGTTGATGAGATTCGATAAGGGGCGTAAAAATGCTAGAGTCGTCAAATTCGTTTCGCCTTTCGCGTTGATCCAGGAGGGCTGATACTCATGGGTGTTTAGCAGGGTGGTACGGGTACATTAATAGTGGGTGATACAAACTGATAATGGTTGATAAGCTTCGATTAGGAGCGTGAGAAAGGGAAATATTACCGAGGTCGGCTTGCTTTTACGGCTAAAAGTGGAATGTTTATATTCGCAGGTATTGTAGGAGACGGGTACCTCAATGGTACTGTTGGGTACAGGAGCCTCAGTGAAACTGATAACGGCTTACAGTGACTGATAAGAACCGTTCGGAATTGAATGGGATGAAATCTTTGCTAACATTGTACGACCGCTTTAGCAAAAGCGTCTGATGCGCAGTGGCATCGGGTGAACATATTTTGTTTATGTTCTAATATCACTTACCGAAGTATCGACCGCTGAATGCCTGGCGTTCCAAAAAATGGCGCGTTTCTCTTGATAATGCGATCCCCATTGATAATCATGATACAACCTATTTTTGTGATAGCAAAGCAAGCGGTTTCTGCAGCAACACTGGGTATCGACCGCTAGACTATGTAAAATTTCAAGTAGTGAAGATGTTTACGAAAAGCATAAACATCGATAAGCGGGATATGGCCTACCATCAATGTGTACGAATTAGATTCTCAGCAGGTGATCTATTTGTTACCAATCGATGCAATCGATTACAAAACTATTAATTTCCAAACTACCCAAACTCCCGATGATGACCAGTTGGCTGGTGCACACTACTGCTCGCGATTCATGTGGATTACGTGCAAAATGGGTTCCAAGCAAAGCGATTGAAGTATACCGATACCAAAATGCTTTTTTTGTTACGCCATCTTCTCTGCTTTTTTGCAATTCAATTGCTCAGCTGAAAGCAGAGGGAAGGAAATCTCCGCTCCGCTGTGGTCGGGCCGAACGCACCCATTTTGCACAACCTCGCCATGAATTGCGCGCAATAATCTGAGCCAACCAACTTGTACAATTACAATTTACAAAAACCGCTTCTTATCAGCTGTGACTAGCTCGGATCACCCAACGTTAATGTCTCCGTACCAACACCTGAAAGTCATGTATATCAACTCTCCACGTCAATCCAAAAAGCGCGACGGAATTGATAATCTTTCCATTCCAATGATTGTCATTAATTGTTATCAGCTGGGATCCCCGTCGTTGATGTCACCCCTATGTCACTTAAAATTTTTATTGTCCAGCTACGTGAGAATCTTCAGACATAGAAACAGACACCACAGCTGTACCAACCGCATTATTCATTACCAGTTGAGTTATAGCACATTACGGCAGCTCTTTCCGTACATTGTCACACTCCCACTCAAACGAACAAGAAGCTTCGACATGCATCACCCTTATAATCTGGCCGTTCTAACCTAAGCAGATAGGTGGTGTTACATTCTACCGTGAACAAGTCCGTCTCTTTCAAGACTTCGCCAGTGAGCATAATATGGAGATAGCTGCGGTAGACTCCGTCCGACGCGAAATAGACACAGTCATTCGCCCACCACGCAAAGTGACGTCTATCCCGAAGCTTCCTCTTTCATCAATAACCCCTCGGACTCAACGTCGCTATGACACGATGTCGCCTCGGCCAATTTATCCTAGGTAATGTCCCGACATTACGAGCCCTGGAAGGCCCGTCGTGCCTTTGGTCTGAGGTACGCGAGCCCTTCTTCCCTCGCCTCGCCCGGAGAGCTTCTTTCTACGTCAGTAACAGTATAGTTTATTTGTTTACTCCCCCTTTCTCCGTTTCTACTTTGTCAATCCATTCTTTTTATCCATCGTGAATACATCCAACGTCGCTTACCGACTCTTTTTTCTAGGCTCGTTGTCGAGCTTGCCTCTCCACTCCGGCGCATCAGCCCGTCGACACTCTTAGCCTACGGCCGGCAATTAAGCTAAGTTTTTTGTTAAGTACGGACTTTTCGTGGTTGAGGAGGTGTAAAGGGTACCGTAGGAGAATGAGTCATAAGGACATCTCCTCACCACAGAGGCATTCCAAATTATGAGCGGCGAAAATAACGAGCTGGGAAAGGCTCTCTGAGGGACGGCAAGGAGGAGGCGCGACGACGAGGGGTCGAAGATCTGAGGACGTGACGGACGGCCAGATGCTCATCCAGAAAGCGCTGCCACTGATCCACCGCCATCAACTACGTCGCCTCATTATTCTGATCTGTGGTTTATGTATTCCTTGCCCCCTGTAGTGCCACCGCGTCGACTATTTACTATGGCACCTGGCCGTCCGCACGTCCTCAGGTCCTCGACCGCTCGTACTCGCGCCTCCTTCTTGCCGTCCCTCAAAGAGTTTTTCCTAGCTCGCTCCTATACAGGGGGTGCCAAAAAAAGTAATTTTGCTAACGGCTCACATCCGCCAAGTATGCAAAACATAGGGGAACGAAAGAGGTAAAAGTATTAGGACAAAATATTCCTGAAATGTTCCTCTAAAAGCAGGAACAACTTGCGGCTCACTACGTTTACCTTTATAAATATGAGGACTTCAGTCGGCGTAGTCGAGCTTCAGAGCACCTACGGTAACAAAAGGATGTTGAAAAGGTCCGCTCAAAAGAGTGAAACTACGTTCCGTGGTAGGTCTTTTGTGAGAAGCTTCCTGAGATTGGCCCTTCGGTTCATAGCACCCCCGCTGCTTGGAGAAAGCTGATATGATCCGAAGTGTCATTTTCATGCCTCATATCCGCCTCCGGAGGGTTTCAGTGGTGATGGCACCTTTTAGTTCTTGAAAACGATGGATTTTGGGAGCCTGTAAAAAACGAAATTTTTAAGGGCACCATCATATGAATCCCTTCAGGTGCTAAGAGTAAACGGACCTTCAAGGCTGTGAACGGGAGTGACGAAATCTCGGATTTTGTCGTGTTGAGGTAACACATCATATCCACGCAGAATAAGCCCCTGATCCTAACCATGCAGAAGGCTTTCCTGGACTTTAGTGATAGTAGTGATAGTATGAGGTGGGCTCTCGAATATGGTGATGAAAAAACCTCGTAAGAGTTTGCTGAACTTCGACTAAAGTGGGGTTGACAAGTTGAGGAAGGTCGATGTTCACAACCTTGCACAGCTACTTGGGCTTTCCAATTTCCGTGGAACAGTTTTGAGGATGACAAGTGTGATGTAATTTACTTTTCTTGACAAGGACAGCCGTCCCATCTTTTGGTAAAGAGGTGAGTCAGTCAGATATCAGAACAGGATCCTAGGTAAAAATAACCAATGCAATCACGCAGACATGCCGAGCTAGATGCCAATTCTAGGCAAGGTTCGTCTTGGATCAGTTTTTTCTTTTGAGCTCAGTTCTTGTGACGCTGTACAACATCAGATTCACAATGCGCGTACAAATTTACCATGGGAAAACCAGTACCTACAAATATTCCGATAAAAGCAAAGAATAAAAGTGGAGAATGCCGACTCCTCCAGTTTTCAAGAAAATTTGCTCAGATGACTCTCACAGTCGTATGGAATGAATGCGTTTCAACAGTTTCCCAGCACAGCCGTTGTCGGAATTCTTGTCGTAAGGCGCGGCTCAGAAAAATGATGCTGTAGGCATTTATTGACAGTAAAAGGAAGAAGTCGATATCACACTGAAATGCGAACAGTTACAGAGGCTCCAGGGCAGCAGAACTCTTCTCAATAGATAACTACATAAAACCAGTGGTCAAGAACAGCAAGTGTGACAAAATGAAGAAAGCGAGAAAAAGAAAAGGGAGGTTGTCTTGCACGGCTGGACATCTTTGCTGCTTCGTAGGCAAAACATTCATTAAGGACCAGGATCGGATCGAAAGGCGAACATCACTGCTAGTGCACCATGACATACCACAATCCCCTCCACTGCTCAACTGCGCTATTTGAAAAGCCGCCTCATCACTGTTCAACAAAGCATGTTGTCTAGCGACCGTTAGGCGTAAATTAGATTGCATCCTTAGATAGCAATCTTAGTACGGGATAAAAAGTTCAAGAGGATAAAGTTTTTCGGCGTTAATCAATCCCTTCTTGTAGTGCGCCTAACGTTCTACTTCCGTAGGGAATCGTGTGGCTGGTGAATGTGATTCGGCTTATACAATGTTTTGCAGTGGTCAGCTGATGTACAACTCAGGGCTTTTATCCTCCCAGACTAGTCTGGTCCCAATTTCCGACCCTAGAGGAATGGGGGCTTGGTTAACCTGCTCGGGCGTTGAAGTAGGACTTGATCTCCGCACCATGAGAAAGGGATGCGCGCCACTAGTCACTACACCACATCCGCCCATCCTAGTACAGACAATCTGGGAGATATGTCTACCCGGCTGTGTGTGAATCTGTCTGTCTATCAACAAGTTCATATCTCGCATCACAGCAATAATGGGATCCTGAAGTTTGCAAATGATATAGGGGCATCAAGAGGACATCAGTGGTGAGGAAGCAAATGTGATAGCAACTGATAAGGGCTGATGAGGCGAGTAAAAAAACCAAGTGGCGTTTACTCTAGAGCGTTCTCATTCATAGGTGTTTTGCGGGGTGGAGCGAAGACATTAATGGTGGGTGATTTCGAATGATAACTGCTGACAAAATTCGATAAGGAGCATTAAAAGGTACAGGTCAGAGAAGTCGTTGCGCTTTCTCAACTGACAGTGCAGTGTTCAAGCTAATAGTTGTAGGGAGCATCAAAGGTGGCGGATCGAATCTGATAACGACTGACAAAGGCCGATACGATTCACTAGCAAGTGGATGGAAAACTCTGCACGCCGGTCACTATTTAAATACGATCACTATGGCTGAAGTATGATGTTCCCAGTCACCGTGTGAGCATATTAGATTGTGCTCAGTAATGTATTCCGCTGAACTATCTTGCTATCTGAGTAGTGCCGTCTGTCTTCTGATATAGCGATCCACAAAAATATCTGGATGCTACCTAAACTTGCAATAGCAGAGCCGTGAACCACTTCCTTGAAGAGTTCTAGTTGTGAGAGCAACAAAGGGTATTGTTGGCTAGATCATCGAAACCTCCAAAGAGTAGTGGTGCATGTTCAGCTAATTATAGGCATGAGTGACTGGCAATTCAATCTAATACCAAAACATGAGAGTTAAATGCATGATGGATGGACAAATTGATGCTTTTCGATGCCTCGAACCCAAAATATTGAGCGCTATGCTATCTTAACTCTCAAGTAATGACCCTTTGACCTAAATGTCAAATGATCAGTGATTCGATAGCATTCTTCTTTCATAGATTCCTTCCTGGTCCAGTATCAGCTGTAACAAAAGTCTCGACCGCTGAATCATAAAACGTGCAGTTAGGAACTTAATTCTCAGCGAGTGAACATGATTCGACTCCGGTATTTGTAGGTTAGTTTGACATCTAAGCTACGTTGAATCCTGAGTAGTGACTAATATGTGTGGAGCTACAAGTTGAGCGAGCGCTCAGGTCTGCGCTTATCACAGTGTGGAATTATGCAATATTAATTTCCCTGATAGCAGTTGCTAAATCTCGCCCACTTCCACACTACGCAATTCTGTCGTGTTATTCCCTCAATACCGTGCGATACCTTGACTGGTTAGTCTAATGATTGAACATCTCAGTTTATTGGGATGAAGCGTTTGTTAGTTGCCGATGCCATTTCCTTAACATGAAAACCATTGGAGTTTTATGTGGTCAATGGCCAATATGGTTTACTGTTCGTGTTACCGCGTAAGAAAATGGCTCAGTAGCATCGCAACTATGACAAAACTGTATTTCATCTTGATTACTCATATACATCGGAATGTCTGAAGCTGACGCTTTTTCCCCAAAAGTCTGACCAGTTAGGCGCTAAATAATACATCAATACAACTGATATCGGAACATAAAGGAAATGTGCCCACCCAGTGGCGAACACTTAACTCGAGTGATAGTATCGTATGGGTGCATCGAATCACATCCATCTACTTGTTGATGGCCCTAATCAACCTTTACTTGTCGTCATCAATTTCGATCGGGCACCATTGAGTTCATGTGACATTTGTATCCCGGATTTCCTTACAGGCGTCTACCAGTCACATCATATCGTCGTTTATGTTGTTGGATCATCCACCGTTACTGTTCCCGTATCACATTTCATCACTCCTGTGAGCTTCAACGGTCCAGCGTCACTCCGAATCGCGCAACGATTTGTAGCTTTTTTCCGACGCTCCTTATCGCATTATGTCAGTCATTATCATATTAGATCTCTCGTCGCCGTTGATGACTTTATACCACTCTACACTGCCACTGTGAGCGTCCCTCCGTCGTTACTTTGGAATGCGCAGCAGATTCGGTGACACTCCCCATCGGAAGCACTTCAGTCGCACCTTCCATTTGTTATCAATTTGGGTCCAGCACCATTGATGGCCGTACCAACGTTCACCTATACCACTTTCAGACTTGAAAATCCTACCGCCACGAGGCGAGATTGGAATTTCTGGTGAAACAGGCACACACATATTACACCAACATCACACCACGCACAAACACACTAAAAGACGCACTTGGTCTTTTAGTGTGTTTTGCGTGGGTGTGGTGTTTGTGTAATACGTGTCTGTGTATGAAGCAGGATAACTCTGGTCGACCTGAAAGGGTCCTCACCATGTCATCCATCCACTGTAACGCAGGAGGTAACGCAGGAGCTTCTACATAAAAAAGAAACGCTGTATTGTAAATACACTGCAAAATGCTCATGATGCAACTGACGACTGTCACAAATAAGAGACCCTGGAAAACTAGCCTTACAGTAATGATCGTGGTATAATCAAGACCTCTTCAATCATGACCATTAATATCATGTATGCAGAATAAATGGCCAAAACATAACTGGTCATAACTTGGCTCAGACACGATTTTGTTTGTCGGAATAAAATCCATCCAAATCTACACAGCTTTGCCAATAGTCTGATAAAGAAAATATGCCATCATGATGAAATTCAGGATTGCGAGAAGTAATAAAGTCACAAATGACATTTTCAACCTGCATCGTATCGGCGAACTCTTCCGACGCAGGTTTGCATCGAGAACCCGTAAAAAAGTGATCATCCTTGGGGATAGGTCTGAGGAATAAGGGGTGAGGGAGAGTCTCGATGCCTCATTGCATCAGTTTTTGGCGGGCGCGCAAAAGAACGTGAAACCCCACACATCGCAAGTCACCCGGCAAAAAGTGCTGCAGTTAAGCATCGAGACTCTCCTTCATCCCTTTATTCCCCAGACTTACCCACAACAGATGACCACTTTTTACGGGTTCTCGATGCAAACCCAAAAGGAGCTCCCGATACGATGCAGGCTGAAAAATGCCATTGTCGACTTCATTATTTCTCGCAATCCAGTATTTCATCACGATGGCATATTTTCTTGATTAGACTATTGGCAAAGTCGTATAGCTTTGAATGGTTTTAATTTCGGCAAATAGAGCTGTGTCTGAGTGAAGTTATGGCATTTTGAATAAGGTGGTCTGTTTCAGCCGTTCATTCTGCATACACCTAATAGTAGTGAAACGCTGATATCTGGGAGCTGTTTTGTTGACCTTAGCGTGATCGAGAGGCGCTTGCCAGGAATTCCTATCCAAGAATTGCAAAATTCAAAGAATTCTCTTAACAAGGGCTACATCGAACCAATGTGCTCCCTCAGTTGCATGCCCTGCGGCAGGGCATAGAGGCAACGTGGCATACGGTGTACAGCGCGGTATGTGAAAGCTGAGGTCGCCGTATGTAGCTGCGTCTGAGGATAGCGTTTACCAAGTTCTACGCTTAAGTTAAGGCGTAGAGCACCTTCTGCTTCCGATTTGTGTTCTACGTTAAAATAAGCACAACAGGGCACTCACCGTAGAACCCAACTAAACACTTTGTCCCTAGCCCGCACAACACGCATGTCGCAGTGAAGGATCCTACTTTAACGATCACATCCCATCCCTATCAGTTTCACACACTCTTCGTAAAATACTGAAGCGAGTGGTTAACCGAACAAACAGACTGCGTACGATAAAAGCGCTTCTCCAACCCATTCTCATTTCATTCCTCCATCTTGCTTTCAGTGTTTCTTCCCCAGTGTGACAGATAAGAAGAGCACTCACCACGTCCCGAGCTAGCCTACGGTTGATTTGCAGCTCCTTGTGAATCAGATAAATAGTGTTAGAGATAATCACAATACTCACTATTTCGTACACAATCGCTATAACAGATTCTATGACACGAGTTTCCTGAATTATGAATCGTTGCTGTAGCTTACAAGATGAAATCCAAGATATTCTGTAGCTTCAGAGGCGCAATTCTCAGGCCGAAGGCTAGGCACAGTTTGTGAAAAGTGTCCTTGTCGAAATGAAAAGGCATTCTTGTCTGAACAGCCAAATCAAAGGGAATACCAAAATTCAGGTCGAGATGACGTACTAGATGCTCTGGTAAAGTGGCAGCTTGACGGGCGTAATGTGCAACATCTGCACGACCACTTCAGTCGTCTGAGACGTGTCTGACTGTGCGGTAGCGTCATTACGACGTGCACCGAGGTTGGCTTTGATTGAATTTGCTGCCTTATGCGCGCTCCACGCTGATTTCTAGGGAATCTACAAGTGTTGTAGGTTGACCAAAACTTCGTAGCCTTGTGCGGTTGTCGCATTCAAAAGTAGAACTGGGATTGTAGAGGTTCTCGCCAACGAGTAGGAAGAGTAAAGGGGTTCCTTTGAGTTCTTGAAAGTGAGTCTCTTTCTTGTTTCTTGAAAGAAAATGACGGCGGGACTGTGAGAGGCAAATTCACTTTCAATATACAGTAAAATCCATTACATTTACTGAACCACTACGCCCGATAAGTATCCATCCTCCGTCAGGCTTTGGCTTGTAGACAAGATTCGTCACAATAACTTGGTAGTGAATTGCAATTGAGAAAACAATCTCGAAGATTAGCGAAGTCCACACATTTCTCTTGCACCAAATCTGAAATAATTGAGTTGGTGGCAAGGAGCAAACTTATAACTGTGAACCAGTGCTGGAACTTATAATACTAAATGGTCGAAATCACATGCGACTGTCGTTGTGGAAAGCGGACCGCAGTGAATCTGTTGCATGTCATTAGGAAACATCCAAGGATATGTGTGAAGAAGTTAATTCCAGTCATGCTCCCGGCCAATCGAGTCACTAATTCAAAGGATGGTCCTGCAATAGGGCCAGCCATCAGTTTAGATGAGCCGAATCACTTTCATTTAGATAACGTTTAACATGCGTAGGCTTACCAGAGGTAGATTTGTATTCTGCTCGGATCCACTCCAGTGCAACGATTCCCAAAATGTCACAGATACCTATAAATGGAGATTTTTGCAGAAAACAGGCCCTGACGTGTAAGACAGCAAGGGTTAGAAGGACCTGTGAGTGTTGTACAGATAGTCAAGTAAAACATTGGTTGACTTCTGCAGGAATTATACTCGTTAAGCAACCCAGGGTTGAGTGTCCAAGGCAGTAACGCCTCGTTCATCAGCTGATCATAGCGTGGCACCACCTACGACTCAATGCGACTGATATTTGCGTCAGTGGTCTGTGATCTATCTTCTCTACATTTAGCGTTCAGGCCTACTTCTCTCGGTCGGATAGTCCTGCTATGGGAAAGGGCAAATGAAGCAATTAAGTCTTCATTTCATGCCTTTCATATGTGTTGATGAAGCAGAATTTTCAGTTTTTCTCTATGGTGATCCATCTTACATGCAAATAGCTGATCCAATATATTTGTAATCAAATTTGTGTGGAAACAAGAAATCACTGGGGTGAGGCTGTGTAGGAGAAGTTGTGAGATGAGAGTCAAGTGGGCTTAAATATTGCTAGGCTTCAAATCTGACCTGCTGACGACGAGCAAGTCGAAATCTTAAGAGTTGATGTACACAGTGCGATGGCAGAATACATTGCAAATGCAGTGAGAGCGCCGGCGACTGGAGAAGTGCTTTGGGAGCTGTCCCCGCATTCTGCATTGCTTACAATAACCTTGATGCACTCTGTCTGTAGAGAGATCTCATTGCGGGAGTGATCAAAGGCGGATCCATCGTGCTACATGCAGCGTGCGCCAGCAACGGGTAGCAAGCTGATTGCGACACAGAAACCACAAATTAAAGTAATGCACTGGATTCAATAAAGATTATCTATTCCAGCCCACACTTCGGAATCAACGCAAAATATACTGATATTGCGTTTTCGATAAAAGACTCAGTTTAGGCACGCAGAGTTATTATGGGAAGTCCGAGCTTACATGGTGGTATATATGTAAGTACAGTTGCACTGCACGAGGAGCTATAATCTCAGAACTAATAGACAAATCAATTGAATGCCGGCTATACACAGCTCTTGAGTCTTCTTTCCTTTGCTTGCTGTAGAGCCTCTTCAAAAGAGAATGTTGGCAGTTTTGTGGAGCTCACAACTACATCCGTTCAGAACATCCGTGTGGACAGTTTCTGGTTAATCATCTTTTTACCATCGGAACTTGTAGCACAGATAGTTACATCGAAAATACTGACTAGAATGGCTCTCATGACGAACTTTTTATTTCCCCAACAACTTTTCGTTCATGCTAACTCTGAAATGATTTGTGTCATCGACATAGCGCATGTCGTACGTCCTTCGGTTAATGTTACTGCTGAGTGCTGCCAAGTCAAACTCTATGCGTTTGTTCTGAAGACAGGACCCAAACAGAAATAATCTGTAGAGATTCACTGCGTTTTGTAGCACAGTAGCCCACATGGTTCGAGTGTTACCGTCTTCATGGCACTTTCTGTATGATCCGCAATGGATATTCGTGTTTTTGAACGCTTCTTTCTTGCTCCCACGAAATTTGTATCTCGTGTCTTGGAATCGATGGAATCGCGAATTCTATAAGTGTTGTGGGGAAAGTGCAGGAAACCCTCGATGGTGCGGTGCCCTGCTGTGTTATCATGATCGGTAACCCATCTTCAGTGTTTTTGTGGTGACCTCTGTATCACTTGCCAGGTTATCATAATCACAGTGAATGACAAAAGGCAACGTCCACACAATTCGTTGCTTTCCCCGGTGGGGTCGAGGAAAATTGTTTTTTAACGAGGGCCTCGATGCGACTTCCTGTTCATTTTCGGTGTTTCTAATAAACCGCTACCCTGACAGTGCGATTCAAAGAAAATTAAGAGCCAGTTGAAAAAACTGAAGCCAAATTCTAGACAAAATAAAAAAAAAAAACAAGAACTCACAGGAATCGTGACGGAAAATGAGTTCCTCTATTACTCATATAATTATGTTGTATTTGCTTAATAAGGGCCACATGCAAAGCTCCAAATGAAACATTGAGAATCCGACAAGGATACAGCTACTCAAAGTGGTGGCTGAGTGAACGGGGCTTTGGAGTAAATGCCCTCTCCCCTCCGTTCACCCCATCCGCTGCCGTTGGTAACGAATAGAGGGATTTTTTTGGCTCACCCAGGCATGCGGTGCGTGCCAGGTGACGTCACAACCACGGGTCACAACGGGTGATGTCCTGCGCTGCTACCATTACACTCCAATAAGAGTAAACCTGCTGGCATTACTCATTAACTAAGGCGAGAGCTCAATGCTCGGCAAACTTTTATGTGATTGCTATGAGAGTTGGTCATCTTAGTGTGGGTAATTTCTTCAGCCTTCTGGGTTCGCCTAAGCCTAAGAATGTGGCATTTTCGGGTGCTTCCGTGTTCCTGCGTCAGGATGTACACGCGGGAACACAGGAACACACAGAGTAGTAAAAAGAACAGCCGTTTCGAGATGGTTGTGAAGCGAGAACAAGTTGCTCCAATCGAAACGCAACAGCAGCAGCGTAGGCCATCGCTCAACGTCGCGCCGCGCGGTGGCTGTGCCGTCACCCAGCACGCGCCGCATGGGCGCACCGGTGAATCTTCCTTCCCCCTGACTTTTTACGCACCTTTTTGTTTCCACTATGTGTCTTCGACTGCGGCGGAGGACGAGGCTGGTATTTACCCTGGAGCCGCGTTTCTTCGGCCACCACTTCGAGGAGCTGTATCTGCACCGCCTTCAAACTTTTTGCGTGAATCTTTACATGTGGCCCTTTAATGCAAATGCAACATAAGTGTATGGCTAATAGAGAAAGTCGTTCATTGGTCATGTACCCGTCTTCTCATGACAGATGAAGGAAAAAAGATGTGCAAGTGACGTGTGGCAGGAATAAAGGGGAAAAAGAAGGATAAATAGCTAGAATTGAATAGAAGCCACATAGTGCGCTCAGTCGCGATTGCCACATCGCTAATGCAATAGCGACGCGGCAATCGCAATGGAGCGAGCTATCGTCTCTAAAATGAATTTGAACCTCTCGGAAAATTAGGTTGTCCGGAAAGATTTCGGACTAAATGCATGGTAGGGTTCAAAACAATATAACTTCGTCACCCGATGCTCTGAGCGGAGTGTCTCATGTCCGGTATATGTACCTGTCAGCAGCATGGCGACATATCGTCTCCTGTTCTCAGTAGTGCTTCCGCGATGGATGGCAAGAACATGCTCTACCGAGCAGTCCTGCTTCTACAATACCGCTCCGGTCGATCCGTGAACGAATCTCACCGCTTTCTGCAGGAGACAATGAACAGGCAAGCCCCCTGTAGCTCGTCGTGCTTCTACTGATTCTTCCCGCCGTTTATTCTCAGAAAGGGCGAGGCGCCTTGAAAAAGGGGCGGGCTGTCATAAGACAAGTGATGGCTGCTGGAGAAGACGGCTCTTATAAAGCCCGGAAACACTATCACTCATCGGAAACTTCGCCACATAAAGTTCTTTGAGACTGCATGCTTTCATTTACGTGACTCACTTAAGGAGCTCCCATTACTCACATTTCCCCATCACTGTTTCTAAGAAATCCCATTGCATGCCGTTCAGGCACAATGAGAATTCAAATTTTTCGCTCTCTGGCCACCCTTATGTTCTTTGTTTACTTCCACTTCTATGGAATCTAGTTTTTTTGATAAATCGCGTCATGAAGGTAGAAAGGGTGGGATCACCAGAGACTGGTTAAATGAGATGGGTGGCATGGAGACCGTTCTGGGGTCATATAGTTACGAAATTCTTCTCATGACAATGCTCACATCAGTCAGTAGGGAAAACGTGAGCGCAAGATTGTCGAGTGTCGTTTACCATACTTACACAGTATGTGCTCAGAATGGTTACACATCAAAAACAAATTCAAAGCAGTTGCGAGACTGACCGGAGACGAGAATTTTTCATTTAATTCATCCCGTCCTGGATTCTTGATAGAAATCTTTCATTTATTTATTCTCTTATGAATTATGAGATTAATTTGAACCTGTAATCATGAAAATATGGAAGAAGGAGGATCTCAAGTTTGCCGATTTCGCTGTGAAGATCACGTATAGAACACAGAAGTAGTATGTGATTACAATTATAGACAAAATCAACTGCGCATCGAGAGTTGGACCTTCCATCTTCACCAGTTTGAAGCTCGCTGCAAAGCACAACATAAAATTAGTACCACTGTCAAGCGCGCAGTTGACCTGTGCGAGGAATTAGTTCGTTGTCGATGAACGTTAAACTGCAGCCGTAGACGCAAATAGTTTCAGTGTTCTAGAAGGAGAAATGTTCACTATAGAACATCAGGAATCTGAGAGGGAAAAGACACCTGGTTGCTGAATAAAGTTTCGCGACAGCATGTGGACCCTCCCTTGCTCTAGCTTCTGACAAGTAAGCACACCATGTCCTGTGCATGTCTATATTATAACACAGATTCAAGTGAACCTGCACGATGAATAAGCCGGGATACGGCCAACATAAAATTGGTTGGGAGAACGTGAACTAATCAAGATATTGCACATGTCTCGCAACACTTTAAAAGTTTAGTATTTAGTGTTCAACTGCTTGGAGGTTGTTAACAATTCTTTATCGGCCGACGTACCGGCGAATTCGCCTTCTTCGGAGCCTTAAAGAGGGAAAAAGCCAAGTCATGACTTACCCGACCAAATATCTCAGGCATACCTTTCTGAAATGTGATCCCTCTCTAGAACACCCGCAAATACTAACGAAAAACACCGTACCTTCACCAGCCCACAAGATCGACTGCCACCGACAGGACTACCGGAATAAATGAGGTCAGAGTCCCTTTTAAAAAGCTAATCTTGTATAAGGGGCGAGTTCCCGCGTGATTGCCAGGCATTCTCCCCTGCGGTTGATTGTAACATCTTTAGATGGTCAGAGAAGTACTTCGCACAGACCAGGGGCTTAGCAATGGGACAGCGGCTAGCACCCATTTTAGCCATAGCTTTCATGGTAAAATAGAAAATTCCGTGCTAGAAAGGTTCCCATTACTCTACTGTCATTACATCGACGATTGTTTCGTAATTTGCTCCACACAAGATGAAATGGACAAGTGCTTCGAACTGATGAATAGGCAATCTGAGCACATTAGACTGACGCGCGAAAAGCCCTCAAATAACTGGCTTCCATTCCTCAACGTCCAAGTCAGGTTCGATAGGGGCAATGTCACTAAATGGTATAGAAAGCCCAGCAGCAAAAAAAATCATCATCCACTATCGCTCGGCGCATCCGTTCCAGACAAAACGAGCGGTCGTCAGAAACATGGTTCGAACTGCTGCAAGCATCTGCACGGGAGTGGATGAAAAGAAGAAATCCGTGGCTAAGGCTAAAGAAATTAATGGCTACGACCTCCAGTCACCAAGGCTAGAACCAGAACAAGTGCCCTACACCGTAGAACTATTGATGGTCCTCTAGCCGGGAAAATCCCCGTCCTACTACCCTTCATCTTCGACGAAATTAATACTTCCATAAGGAAGTGTCTGAGGAGATCGGGTCTAGAAAGCATGGTTGGAATTATGGCGATCCCTCCAGACAACCTAAAGAAACGCCTGGTTCGAAACCGTCTGTATGACCGAATCTGCGTCTCATCCAGTTGTATGATATGTCCTGCTGGCAGGGAAGGAGATTGTACTGCCACAGGGGTAGTCTATCGAATTTCCTGCCGGAAATGTGGAGATGATCACATTGGAGAGACAGGAAGACCCGCGCATTAAGGAGCATTTAGATGGCAATCACGCGGGAACTCGCCCCTTATACAAGATTAGCTTTTCAAACGGGACTCTGACCTCATTTATTCCGGTATTCCTGTCGGTGGCAGTCAATCTTGTGGACTGGTGAAGGTACGGTGTTTTTCGCTAGTATTTGCGGGTGCTCTAGAGAGGGATCGAATTTCAGAAAGGTATGCCTGAGATATTTGGTCGGGTCAATCATGACTTGACTTTTTCTCTCTTTTAGGCTCCGAACTAAATACTACATTTAAAGCAATGCCGAGGTTCATAGAGAGTCGAACATGACTTTAAAAATTGTTTGTGGTTTTTATACTCTCGGGCTTCACCGAGTATCAAAACAATCGTGCACTGAAAATGGGTTTCTCTGTTGTATTTGCATATATGGCCCGCATACAAAGTTTCACGAGAAAAAGTGACAAGCCGGCTAAGATACAGTACCTCAAAGTGATGGCTGGAGGAGCGTGGCCTCAGAGTAGATGCCCGCCGCTGCTGGAGACGATGAGTGGTGTTGTTCACGCAAATTCTGCTCCCACTATGCGTCTACGGCTGCGGCAGACGATTGGGCGGATATTCACCCTAAAGTCGCGCGCCCTTGGACTCAACTTTGAGTCCCTGTATCTTAACCGGATTCTCACTTTTCGCGTGGAACTTAGCATGCGGCCCTTACTGGGCGAGTACAGCACAAATATGTGGGTGACCGAGGAACTCTTTTCCGTGCACGATCCCTTGCTAACATAGTGCGTTAGAGTATACTCCATAAATTTTCTGATATGTGTGTATGGTGATCTTTCTACGTTGTAACAATAATCGACGCAAATTCGAAATTTCACATTTGGGCTTATTGCCCCAGTCTTGCTGCACCATTAGTTTTGGATCAGAAACAAATACCCTGTTCCCTGCCTGTTCACAGTGAATCCACTTCTACTGAAGAGAATAATAGCAGAGAGTCAACAACGAATCTGAAGGTTGCCGCGTGATATGCAGCAGCAACACTTACTGCACTTATACGGCAATTGCCGAACTCTCAATTGATCTTGGCTTTCAGAACCTGTGAGCAGCCTGGGAGCCTTTAAAGCTTGTGCATTCCGACTTGGCAGCAACACGAGCTAAACGTGAATAATTGTTGTGCTGTTCTTGACTGGCAAACTACTTGAGAGAAATTATAATTATAAATGATAGCAGGGCCCTCCATGTAAGAAAGGATAGCTGTGGTGTTGGAGAGCCGTCTGGCCGTGTGACAATAGTTGGATTCAGAGCTATTCGCAACAATGACGTATCATGAAGAGGGCTGTACCATCCTATAGCAGACTATGCTGCTACTTTTATGTTTTGACAGCTTTCTAGAAACCTAACACTTATCCATCTGTCTGTGTTTTGACTACCATAATCGAATTGTCGTAGAACGTATCATAGACGTCCATAAAGGGACCAAGGCGAACCGTGCTTCACAGCCTTTCGCATCCTTTGCTTACCCTTCACTTATGCTTTTTAGAACAGCTATATTAAATGTGTAATTACCCAAGTTTGAGGCCTCACTGAACCCACGTAAAAGTGCATATGGCGCACCGGCCACTCTGAGCCACGTTTCCAAGTTTGGCGGCAGAGAAAGCGGTCCAGCCCCATGTGGCAGCAAGTACGCGACAACGCACATGTAAAGTTATTTTGCAGCAGCCACATTTCATCGTTTCGATTCTTGCACAGTGCCACTCCACAGTCGCTTGGCGGGTGCTCGTCCGACACTATGCCATCGCTTGGGAGCACCTCACTTAAGCCCTTTCGCCCTGCACACTGCACGTAACTGACACTGAGCACAACGATGACTTTTATTTTATCAACTCATCAGGGTACCATTACGGAAGCTAGTTCTCGACTCTCATTCGTACTGCGTGATTTCGATGAGCTTCGGGACACTACAGTCGAACTACCTACAGAGGACACCAAGCGGCGAGAGTACATCAAGGATCTTCAGCGAAATATACGTAAAAGCTACGATTCCTTCAGAATCTAGCAACGCTGGCTGCGCCCTTGATAAATACGCACAGCTGCAGACGACCTCTTTTCAGACACATCGAAATTGGATGAAATACTTCACAAAGTACAGCCCATTTCGGGAAGTGTGCAGGAACTCCTTCAGAGAGCACGTACAGCAATCACCACACTCGAACTTCTCTACGAGCAACTACAGCAAACAGAAGAATCTGAATCACAGTCAAAGGTACCCGAGGTCAAGCTGGCACCAATCCTCATCCCTAAATTCGGAGAAAAGATGTGGGAATCTGGAACGTATCGAGGAGCATTCGATTACTCCATACACTATCAGGATATAGAAGAATTAACTACCTACTGGACGTTCTCCAATGGGAAGCAAGAGAGAGTGTTAAACATTTTGAAGTATCTCGTCAGCCTCATCTTTTAGTAGTCGCCCATGAAGGAAAAATACGGCAACGTTCAAGCTTCAATCGACCAACTGTTACGGAACCTTCCAGAGTTCACGCGCGCGAAGTGATCGACTTGATGACCAAACGAAACTATGCGATCAACTTTGTTCACTAACGAACCGGTTAGGAATAAAAGGAGAGCACACCGATAACAGCTTCTTCTAGGAATTTCTACTCGGAAAGGCATCACAGCCCATTCAGAGGCACATCCTGCATCAGAAACAACAGTTACCAACGACAGTATGGGATACACGATTACTTTGACAACTGCAAAGGACTATATTGAGGCCGAAATGGAAATTTCAGAGTAAGTTGAAAAACGTTAACGTATCTTTAACAAAAACACAATTCTCAACTGCAGCAAAGAGTACCAGCAGAATTCCTTTCTAACCTGTAAAAAGTCCGTTGAGGCCGTAGTTCCATGCTTCTACTTCATCAAAAGCGGTCCCTCCCCGAAATTGCGAAGAATATCTGTCAAGAGACCAGCGTCTAGACGTTTTGAAGAAGAACAAATTATGCCTCAACCGCGGAAGTAGGGGTCACCCGACTCAGCATTGCAATAAGGGTAATTGCAGAAGCATCCAACACCGAACAGAACCTCTCAATCGAGGATAAATACTGCATCTTCAGTCACCAAAACACAAGTCCTGCGTTAACTACATGCATTTGTCCACTAAAGCAAGATTAGCGAAACAATGGTTCTAACTGGGCAGAGGCAAGTCATAAACCCAGTAACGCAATCGCTGGAACAAATATACGTCCTTCTTGACATCGGCTCAGATCGTTCCTTTATAAGGGACGAGTTGGCCGACCGACTCAAGTTGCAGGATAAGGGTTCTGATTAGCTGACGATAACAACGATCGGCTCTATGAAGCCAATAGAGAAATGTAGGATCACATCTCTCCAAATGTGGAAGGAAAATGGCGCATCCCCTTTATTAAAAAAGTCACCCGCGTTCTAAAAATTACGAGACACAGCAGCAGTGCAATCTTACTAGAGCTGACAGAAGGTATCTCCTTGAGAAAAGCATCAAGCTTCCCATCGACTCCTCGGTCTCCATCCACCGTTGAACCACAAGCCTTACTTGGTTGCGCCGAACTTTTCAGTCTTTTGGAAGATAGCTTCACTACTCAGCTTACTTTACCTTCAAGACTTCAGGAAGTACCTTCTGAGCTAGGTTACTTGGTAACTGGAAGGATGCAAAAATGACAAGAAGATAATCAGGAAGTCCCAGTACTTTGCTCCAGTGCCCTGCTAATAAGCGCAGCATCTTCTGTCGAATCTCGTGACAACTGGGAATGATTTCGCATCTCCGATCATCAGGCGTGCAAGAACTTCTCGATCCCCACTGCCAAGAACAAACAGAGGTAAAAGCCAAAGTGTTGAAAAAACTTCACTGACTATCAGAAAGAGAGACGGTGGCTACTATGTTCAACTACCATGAAAAAAGGATGCCAAGAGTCTACCCGATAGCTGACGTCTAGCCATGCGAAGGTTAAAATACCATGAATAAACTAAAAAATGACCCCTCCTTACTTTAGCATTATCACAACACCATGATGAGTCAACTCGAGAACCAAATTTCGAGGAAGTCGATGAGTCAGCAAAACCGGATGGGAAGATACATTATTTGGCTCATCAAACCATTCTGACGACACATTTGCTTGTGGTGTTCAACGCTTCTACTCATCATAAAAATTGCTCTTCCCCCAATAATGTGCTGAACCAAGGTCCAGTGATGCTTCCTCTTCTGTGTGTCCTTCTTCACCGCTTTCGTATAGGAAACATAGCATTCATCAGCGAGTAGAGAAGGCAAGTCCGACTCCAGGTAGATGACAGAGACCCCCCACGTTTTCTATGGCCACGAGACATCAATCAACCTTTGTCTTCAGACAATTTGGCCAGTTACAGAATTACACGTGCAACCTTTGGGCTAACTTCTTCTCGGAAACTATGCGTTACCACTACATCCTAAAGAGTACGTGTGTCGACAATGTCATACTTACATCCGCATCAGCAGACCTCGTGAGTTCTGCTCGAATAGTCGCGAAGTGAATAATTAAATGAGTCATGATGACCACAGTTCCAATTCACTGCAAGAGATCCTAGGGATACCATGGAAGATCGAAA
This sequence comes from Trichostrongylus colubriformis, assembly GCA_963978905.1. Classification (NCBI taxonomy): domain Eukaryota; kingdom Metazoa; phylum Nematoda; class Chromadorea; order Rhabditida; family Trichostrongylidae; genus Trichostrongylus; species Trichostrongylus colubriformis. The sequence continues at coordinate 36,046,067 of OZ022259.1, forward strand.
AAGACGAGAAAAAGAATTATCTACACAACCAAAAGACATGTACGAAACGCTCAATATCGGAGCAAACAATTTATGGTAGACAAGGTTAGATACACCGTAGACTATGAAAGGGAATTAATTTCTACAACAGCTATAGAAAGATGGGTATGATCGGGTACAGCCCTGTTTGCCGAGCATCAGCAACAACGGAATGAAATCGTCAAAGATAGAGAAGGATTTGAATTGAAGGCACCGAGGAAAATCGCAGAAATTAACCGAAGCACAAGTTTGATTCTATTAGCCGATGCAAGCGCACAGGCTATGGTTACATGTGCATACCTGGTAAATAGTAGCTCTGCTGACCTTGCCGCTGGAAAGTCGAAATTACCAGCGACTAAAGGAAGGCCCACTATCCACAAACTGGAACTCAACGCAGTAACGATGGCCACTAGGCTAGCTTGGTCCATCTATAACGCCATGAGACTGAAACTGACGATTGAGAAAATAGTCACACTGTTTGACTCCGAAGAGTCCCTCAGCTGGATCGCTAACAACAAAACTCAGATGGATAAAACCACCGGAGTTTTGGTATGGAACAGAATAAGATAAATACGAAGGATAATTGACAGCACCACCATACCAGTCTTATTTGTTCAGCCGATCGTGGTACAAGAGGAGCAACAACAACTAAGCTCGAAGGACATACAGTAGCGCTCAGAAGTCTACGGCCAAAACTTTTTTGTTATAACTTTTTTTCTACTTGACAAAATTGTAATATGTGGTGTCTGGACCTATTGTCAACATTTACTTCTACTTGAGCGCCGCTTGCCACTTTTCATGATTTTTTACAAGAATTTACTACAAGATCACCCGGAAAAAAGTAAAACGCTTAGTCAAGAAAAACGGCTTTCTTTACAAAAACAAAACGAGCAAGCCTCAGAGAACATTAACACTTTGTACAAAGGCCACGACTTTTGATAACAGCGGCACAGCGGGACGGCATAGCGATGGCATACCAAAATTAAAAATTTCATATAGCCACGTAACCTAAACGGTTGAGCGCCAAAGTAGTATATTGAGTATGCAGTGGCTCCAAGTACAACATACTAAAATTTCTCTTAGAGCGGTGCAGTTGCAAAAAAGTTACAAGTGAAAAAACTCAAGTGGAGGACCATTTCGCCGAAGACTTTTGAGCGCTACTGTATGTGCTGGACAGAACCAATGTTCATCAATCTGCCTATGAGTGAATGGCCTGACCAAAAACGGACTCATGCGCCTCACATATGAACAAATCAGAAGACAACGATGACAAGAGCGATACCGTAGTCTATGTGAACACTTATACATCAATGAGTGTCAATTATCAGAAATAATAGGTTGGAAACGGCATAACAAACTATCCTCATGTGTAGCATCAGTCGCACATGCCCTTTATTCCATTAGAGTGATTATGAGGAATGTTAATTCAGAAAGACGCTCTCGTATGGAAAAAAACGTCCCGTAACTGGCTCCAGTAGAGCGTTCAGCATTCCTCGATTCAAACGAAAGGGAAGTGGCCCTGGTAACACACATGAGGAACAATCAGAAAGCACACTTTTTATCTCAACTGCTTATAGTTTTAAAACAGCCAAATCCCCTATTCGATAAGCACGACATTTTGAGATGTCGGGGATGTCTCGGCAACGCCTATCTTCCGCAAGAAGCCTAGCAACCCATTCTCATCGTATCCAAGACCAGTTTAGCCACAATTGTCTTAGGAGACGCGGAAGAACTGGATCCCGAAATTGCGTCAGAAAGTGAAACATGTCTGACAACATTGCATGCCTTGCCAAAATTCGATAGTCTTCCATATACCCATATAAATACCTTGACATAAATGTCTCGCCGGAGGAACGTGTAACAAGAACACGAATTTCCGGAAATGTAGGAATCGAATACTTCGGTCCCGTATCTGCGAAGTGCGATGACGCGGTGAAAAAGTTTTATGGAATCATCATAACATGTTAAACGACACGACTCAATCACATAGAAACGGTCACTGTTATGACAACCTCCCACCTACCCCACGCATTGAGAAGGTTTTTCGCAAGGCGGGGCGTGCCTAAAAAGATCATGTCTGACGAGGAACTGTGTTTCCTTCTAGGCAACGGAAATCTTCGCAATGCGGTTCTATCAGTTAATGACTACCAGACCCTAGTCAAAACAATGGCTACGAAAGGCATCACTTGGAAAACGATCACACCGTATGCTTCTGGCAGGGAGCTTTTTACGAGTAGCTGATCGAATCCATCGAACATGCCCTATATCAAGTTATGAATGGCTGTCAGACAGAAGAAGAACTCGAGACACTTATTGCTGAAAAAGAAGGAAGCCTTAGCCGTCCACTAACATATCAAGAAGAACACTTTGAGGAAACACCAATATTACGCCCAATTGATTTCATTCAACGCGATATGATCATCACGTATCCATTCGAGACAGAATGGGAAGAAACTCAGGACCTCATTACCTAGCTCTCGCAGAACTCAGGCAACCGAGGACCCGGAAGCAGACCGCAGCGTCTCTAAGATCGAGTACGAACACACAGAACGCTTACGGACGAAATGGAGCAAGTACCATCTTAGCAGTCCGCGAGAAAGTCACAAGCTTACCATCGACAATAATCATGGGCTAAATCCAATACGGTCGAAGGGTACGGCAGTTCGCATACCCAGACCCTGCCTTTCTTAAAAACCATAGAAGATTGAAATAATCACAGACGTAAAAATATCAGGTAATAACGTGATTCATGAAGATGAAGTTAGACTTCCGAGTGGTCGCAAAATCAGACGCCGTGTGAGCCTTTTCGTTCTGTCAGAACTAGGCGACTCCGATGATAATGGACATGCGCCAAATTTCAAGAACAAAGAAGCTCACATAGAAAACTACGAAAAAGCAATCGCAACGGAAGACAAACGCGAGGGCGACACTATCACAACCCCCACTTTCCACAACAATTTTCGACCAAGAAAAAAGGTTCACTACGATGACCAGTCACATGAGGAACGGCCTCAGCACATCCCGTATCAGCAATCCCAACTAGCCTACTCCTTATGAGCGTCTCTCTTCTTCTATGAACTCTTGCAACTGCACACATGCTAAACCCGTATACATAGAGCCCTCCTGAAAAAAGTGTGCAGAAGAGGAAATCGATCTCAGCTTCACAAACGTAAAAGGACATTAATTGTGCATCGAATATCAGTGTTTCATCTAAGAAAACTCTCCACAGTGCAAAAAGTTGAGTCTCCATCCAAGATCACCCTACATCAACATGCAGTGAGATGGAAGGTCATGGATGGGAGAAAAGTGCTTATTGCTGTAAAAAACATGTGTGCAGCCCCATTCTGTCAGAAGGTCAATTGTTAACTATGCGTTGCCAACATTTTCAGACTCCACTGCCAAAAGCAGCAAATAGCAGCGACAGTGGTTCTTTACACAATAACGACATTTATTTATCTGGCTGTTGAGCAACTCTGATGATAACACATTCCAGTCGAATAGTCATCCGAATTCTCCGCTGGTCCCTCCAGAAACCTCTTTCACTCTTCCAGTGCTCATAGAAACAATTGAAAGAGGGTAGAATAAAATTTTCAACAAGGAAGGGAGCGCAGTTTGATGTCAGTTCAGTCCTGAACTCATATCATTACGCTCGCAGTTGTAGGAATACTTTGCCGCAGAGAAGCATGTCAAGACATCAATGTTTGGACATGTTACGAAATCTTGTGGGGTCTCATCTAAAGGAGTACAAGTCTGAAAAATTACGCTCAATTAGATTCTTAAAATGAATAGCTTCAATCAAGAAGCCTGCATTCCTCTAGTAAGCAACGATACTGTCATGAAAGAGTTACGCTTCAAACAAAAGTGTCTCTATCGAGATTGCATCAAGCAAAGTGTCGTGTATACAAGAAATGCGAAACAACGGATCATAGATTCTAAAAAGGTGCGCACTTTCAGGATCATGAATGATGAAGAAGTGCGAAAATATCCTTCAAATGACAAAAATCCCAGAATTCCACGAAGAAACATCTTCCCCGCGAAAACCTATTGTACCGAAAGAGGTGCGGTTGTTCTACTTAAAGACAGTGTTAGGGATAATGTGGGTGTTAAGAATTCCCGAAAGGAGTCAGTCACTGAAAAACTACAAGTCTGAAAGGTCTATGCATGGCGAAATCCCCCGCGAAGAGGACCCCTTGAGCTGTGGCGGAGGCGGCCTCGTCAGGGCAAGCCGCCTTGGTTAAGGGCAGCCTGCCTCCAGGCAACGTGTAATGGTTGGTCACGGTGAGGTTGGTCAAGGAAATCGGCAGGATTGAAAGTATCGCAGCGCACTTTCTCGCTTTCAGCTTGAAGCTCACCACATGAAAATAGTTGCTGTCGCATTTCCGAACATCCCTTCATGTTTACGTCTTGGTAATGCCAATGGAAAACCTATGCGGACTACCCGCCTCTTGACGAAAAGGTCGTCCGCGCCTAGACCTAGATCCAACGGGGGAAAGGAGTTCTATTTCTGGGTTTTGGCCATTTCCATCCGTTTTTTCTCCACTGTCCTGTTACTAGTCATCTCGGATTTCATATTCACTACTTCTTTTACTTTTCGTCCGAATTTCCCCTAAAGCTGCTTTTAAGCACTGGATGTTTGTTTTATCGCATATACAATGTGTTATGAGAATGAAGATTGTTTAAAGCAATGAAGATTGTTTGTGATCTCTTTCTGATCATGTTTGTCGAGGTGTATATAAACACCTCGACTGAGTGTGGTTCGCTTGCTTCCTGCAATAAAGCTTTCGACAAGTTTGAGTCGTAACAACTGGCGATCAGGCAGAAGAACTCAGGGACAAGCTAGCCGAAATCCTCTCCCTCACGCAGAGCCGGATGAAACACCAGGATAAGACACTGGAGTGCATGTAGAAGCAGCAAGAGAAGACGCTGGAGTTCATGCAGAAGCAGCAGAAGGAGACGTTTGACTCCTACCTGCGGCCCTAGAGAAGATGGAAATGCGGGTGAATGGAGCGAACCCAGCAGCTGCAAAGCATAGTATTTTCGACTCGCTGTACCGACGTATTGATAGATTCAATTTCGATGCAGAAACAGAAAAACGTTCGATATCTGGTACAAGCGTTTCAACGACGTGTTCGACAACGACTGCATGGACCTAAACGAGCAAGAAAAGACTCGACTATTGGTCAGCCGCCTGGATGAAGATAGTCACCAACTTTTTCGGTTCAATTGCACCGAAGACACCCTCAGACCTTTCATGGGATGAAGCAATTGCCACAATGGACCGCCTTTTCGGCTCTGGTAAGACATTGTTTCGTCGACGATTTGAATGCCTTGAAATTCAGTATGACCACCAGGATTTCGACGGCTATGGAACTCCCGTCAGAACACGATATTCTGACGCCAAATCGATTCGATGAAGGTGAGGACATCACAATCAAGAACCTTACAGCTGAATGTCAACTCATCAAGGCATATAAAGAGGACGCAAGAATGTTGGAAAACCTTGTCAATGGCAGTGCTACGATCAATTATGTTAATAAGAAAAAGAAAAGGAGGAATTTCAAGAATAAGCAGGACCAAAGAATCAAAAGAAAAAGTAATGCGCTTCACGGCAGTGCACGATCTGGGAATCAGGAATCAACATCACCGTCACGCCCGCAGATCAGACTTTACGGCACAAAGAGCTACCAGATCAGAAGCATCGAGGCTGCTTTGCGCAAACACACTCAACCACACATGGAAGTTTAAGTAAGTGGCCATCCCTTGAATCTCCTACTTGATACTGGCGCGATGATAACACTGATCTCCAGATCGAGTTGGGAAATACTCGGTAGACCGCAACTACAAAACTGCAACACGGTTATAAACGCCGCGAATGGAACAAGAATCCCAGCGCATGGATCCATATTGGTTGATTTCGCGCTGAGGAGCTCGGAGGGAAAACAACATCGAGTACGAGACGTTGTTACGTCACCGAAACCTCGACATCTTCGGATGGGAGTGGATCCAGAGGATTTCTGAGTTGGTGGAACCAATGCAAAAATACATCAGTGGTGTAACCATCGTTGCGGATCCTGCGGCAACCTGCCGAGAACAAATCGTCGCTAAGCTGAAAGCCAACTACGCTGATGTATTCAAGACAGGACTCGGACAATGTACATAGACGAAAGCAACCCTTTAATTGAAGCCAGATGCTCTACCTGTTTTTAAAAAGAAGCGTCCTGTGCCATACACATGCGTCGCCACTCTTGACGAAGAGGTCGACCGCCCACTCGCAGAACACTTACTTTCACCAGTCGATTACTCTGCATGGGCAGCACCGATCGTCGTCGTCAAGAAAGCAAACGAGAAATTACGACTCTGTGCTGATTTTTCAACGGGCCTGAACGATGCCCTCATGTTGCACCAACACCCTCTACCAACCCCGGACGACGTTTTCACGAAACTCGATGGCGGCGCAACATTCATGCAGATAGACCTTGCGGATGCTTATCTACAAGTCGAAGTCGACGACAATGCGAAAGAGCTGTTAATCATAAATACACTTGGAGGACTCTAACGCAACAATCGTCTCCCATTTGGTGTCAAGTCTGCACCCGGCATCTTCCAGCAAATCATCGATTCCATGATTTGCGGACTCAAAAGCTGCGCTGCATACCTCGATGATGTTATTGTCACTGGCCGAGATATCGAGGAGCATTTCGCAAATCTGGAAGCTTTGCTCAAAAGGATATCCGATTATGGCTTCTGTGTCCGGATAGAAAAATGCAATTTCCTGATGCCTCAGCTCCGATACCTAGGAAATATAATCGATGCTACCAGACGCCGACTCGATCCCGCTAAGATCGAGGTAATTCGCAAGATGCCACATCCCACAGACATCGGCCAGGTGCGATCGTTCCTGGGGATGCTCAACTATTACGGGCACTTCATCAGTAAGATGCGACAACTGCGTGCACCCTTGGATGATCTGCTAAAGAAGAACGTCTCGTTTAAATGGTCTGCCGAGTGTCAAGACGCATTCCAAAGCGCCAAGGATGTCCTGACCTTGGATCTCCTGCTCACTCACTACGATCCCACAAAGGAAATCGTCGTCGCGGCCGACGCACTGGAGTATGGGATAGGAGCAGTGATTAGCCACCGCTTTTCGGATGGAACGGACAAAGCAATTCATCACGTCTGCCGTTCCCTGACAGCTGCCGAAAAAAACTACGGTCAAGTAGAAAAGGAGGCTCTCGTTCGCATTGAAAAAGTTCCACCGTTATCTCAACGGACGCCATTTCGAGCTGTTCACTGATCACAAGCCACTTCCTTCTAGCGATTTTCGCAGGCAAGAAAGGAGTACCCATCTGTACAGCTAGTAGACTCCAGTGCTGGGCTCTCATTGTGAAGAACTACGACTTCACTATTGAATACCAAAATACTTCCAGCTTCGGACAAGCAGACGCCCTATCCCGCCTCATCGCGGAACAACCGAAAATCGAAGAGGATGTAGTCATTGCCACAGTCGAAGAAGATTCGTACGCCACATTCATCAATGCAATATCGAAACTGCCAGTCGATATGAAGAGGATAGCGGAAGAAACAGCTAGAGATCCAGTTCTGCAGAATGTTCTGAATTTCGTCTGCAAAATGTTCTGAATTTCGTGAGGAGTGGAGAGTGGCCAAAGAAATCTGAGGCTGCAAGAAGATTCAACTCTCTCAGGGAATCACTCTCTACACAGAACGGATGCGTTCTTATCGGAGATTTCGGATGTTTTACGAAATACCGTACTTAGCGAACTTCACGACGGACACCCAGGGACGACTCGTATGAAGATGCTCGCTAGAAACTACGTTTACTGGATGAACATCAACCACGACATTGAGAGATTTGTTAAAACTTGTCGTCGCTGCCAGGAAATGGCGAAGAACTCAGTGAAAACGACGCTTTGCTCGTGGCCAGTGGAAGATAAGCCATGGAATCGCATACACGCCGATTTCTCTGGACCTGTAGATGGAAAATTGTATCTCGTGGTCGTCGACGCCTACTCGAAATGGCCAGAAATCGTCGAAATGTCTTCAACAGCGACATGCGGTACGATCAGAGAGTCACGCTGTCTTTTCGCTCAGTTCGGTAACCCACAGACATTAGTGACAGATAACGGACCTCAGTTCACATCCAAAGATTTCGAAGACTTTAGCAACACAAATGGCATCAGACACATGAAATTTCCACCATTTCACCCTCAGTTTAACGGACAAGCAGAACGCTTCGCCGACACGTTCAAGAGGAACTTCAAGAAGTTAAGGAATTTTTATCACCAGCTGAAGCACTACAAAGAGCTCTGCTGATGTACCACTGAACTCCATGCTCGTCCTTACTAGGAGGAAAATCACCTGCCGAAGTTTTTCTGGGAAGAGAAATCCGGACTAGAGTGAGACTTTTGAAGCCATCAGCTGCGAAACGCGACAACATTCGCAGTCATAGAATGGAGGAACAATATAACCGCCATCACGGAAGCCGAAGGGAGGAGTTCAATGCTGGCGCCTTAGTATGGACTACAGACTATCGTTCATGAAAACCCCGACAGACAACACGTCGAATATTGAAGAGATACGGAAACAGGCTTTACGATGTGTTGGTCGACGGGCAAATTTGGAAACGCCACGCAAACCAGTTACGTTTGAACGCTGGAAGTTGTTCACAAGAGGAGCTAGACTCAACGACAGAGCTTGCCAAACTTTCGCTTTTACCCGACTTGAAGCCAATGCGGATATTGGAAGATTCGACGACAACACATCCTATGGCCGAAACCACACTTGAACCTACGTCAGTAGACACCCCCGGAGCAATGAGTTTACCGACAGAAGAAGCTACAGGACAACGCTACCTAGGACTACGACGTGCACCAGAGCGACTGATGGTCGACCCGAAGAAGAAACGTACGCTTGAAGCGTCCATCCTAAAGGGGAGGTGTTATGGAAATGAAGATTGTTTACAGCAATGAGGATTGTTTGTGATCTCTTTCTTATCATATTTGTCGAGATAAATATAAACACCTCGACTGAGTGTGGTTCAGTTGCTTCCTGCAATAAAGCTTTCGACAAGTTCGAGTCGTAACACAATGTACCAATCAATCGCGATGTTCACGAGTTGTTCAAGTGCCCTGACGGGGAAGAAGTGATCAAAATTCAAACAACCATTGCCATCCCTAAGAGCATGAGAACCTCGATCCTAATAAGACGACAGTACCACAAAATACTGGAAATATGCGAATTACACTAGCCTCCCTTTCACTTCCCCTACATCCACTGTTGTCAGCCATTTCTGCCTCGGAAGGGTGGGAACCTGCAAATTGCAACCGAAAATCAAATCCAAACCTACTTTGCGGCTCACGAAGAGCGGCCAAGCACCTACATTGCGCAGTTCAATAATTGCGAATGTCAACCAGCCGAAAACAAAATCAATTGTGCATGCAACTATCCAAACGTCACAAGCCTCTTCCATGAAGAGGTAGAAAACCGTTCACCGCTAGATCACCGTTGGATTACCCTAGAAAGGGCCGACTCTGAAGCCTATTCGGTTCATGCCGTTATACCCTCATTTGTCACAGCCGAACTATTGTTCAGTTGGATGACCAATCTGGCGAGAGCAAAATAATAATCTTAAATGCCGATTGTAAGATATCAAACACCATAACAACAGGGTGTTACGACTGCCCTCGCGGAGCGGAATGGAGGAAGCAAGAACTTGCGCCCTCTGCTGGCGTGGGACTGGACGTGCCGACGAAACCCTTGTTAACGCCGTCATGCACGACGGAAGGGTGGTTAGCCCCCTGCGCTCCTAATAAGGAGAGGACCGATTCCCTAGGTTCTTCTAGATCAGGCTTTTCACTTTACATGTCAAGTAAGCATAAATGCCGTCGTAGCATATTGTGCTGGTATTGTGTCAGTGTATAACCCAAGTGTATTTGGTGCATATTGCATGTGGGGATCAATCAATACGTTACATGTATCAATAATTATTTATCGATAGACCAATTGACGGTTATAACATCAGAGGTCTGGGAGGTCAGCGCGCATGGTCCGTTTTCAACGTTAAGCGGAATACATCGACACGAAGCGCAGTGGACGAGGCGCAGTCCGTGGACCGAGAGGTCGTGGTGCAGTAGAAGTCGCAAGTCCTGCAGGCTGAGCATTAAGCGCAATCTTCTGGCATTTCCTCTCGGCACACGACGCAGCCGGTTCCACACCTCATGCACGTCCCGTGTGCCGGCTAGCGTCGCGACACTCCTTGTGATGTACATTTTCTAAGAGCGTAGTAATCGGAAACCTAAACCGCATTTCGTGAGCCGCGAAATAGGTTTAGATTTGATTTTCAGCTCCATATTGCTAGTTCCCTCCCTTCTGAGGCAAGGGTGGCCGACAACAGTGGATGTGGGGGAAGTGAAAGGGAGGTTAGCGAGATTCGCATGTTTGCAATATAATGTGGTACTGTCGGTCTTATTGAGATCCAGGTTCATACGCTTTTCGGGATAGTAACGGTTGTTTGAATTTTGATCACCTTTCCCCAGTTAGGACACCTGAACAGCTCGTAAACCTCGCGATCGATGAGTACATTGAATATGCGATAAACCAACATCCAGTGGTTAAGTAGAAACAGGCGCACCCTAGACCTCCACAGCTTTCGATACAATAGGTTTTCTCGGGAAAGATGTTTCCTTCGTGCAGTTCTGAGATTTTGTCGTATAATGGATATGTTCGCACTTTTTGTTCATACATAATCCTGAATATGAGCATTATTTGGAATCTATTATCCGTTGTTTTTTGTATACATGACACTTTGCTTGACGCAATTCAGATAGAGACCTTTTCATCTAGAGCGTGACTCTTTCATGACAGTATCGTTGCTTACTAGACGAATGCAGGCCTCTTGATTGAAGCTATTCAATTTGAAGATCTAATTGAGCGTAATTTTGCAGGCTTATACTTCGTTAGGTGATACCCTTTAGGATATCGTAAGATGTCCGATAATACTGATATCTTGACCTGCTTCTATGCGGCAAAGTATCCCTACAACTGCGAGCTCAGTGATAGACAAGCTCGGGATTGAATTGTCATCGTACTGCGTCCTTTTCCTTGTTGAGATTTTCTTTTTACCCTCTTTCAATTGTTTCTATGAGCACTGGAAGAGTGCACGAGATTTCTGGAGGGACCGGCGGAGAATTCGGACTTCATTAGATGAAACACTACAAGATTTCGTAAGATGTCCGATAATATTGATATCTTGACATGCTTCTATGTGACAAAGTATCCCTACAACTGCTGGATTTTCGACTGGAATGTGTTATCATCAGAGTTGTTCAGCAGCCAGATAATTGATGATATTATTGTATTGTTCAGAGAAACACGTCGCTGCTATTATTGCCGCTTTTGGGAAGCGATCACCTGATTTCCTAAACTGTGGTGAGGTGACCTTCTAAAAAGCGCAGTTGAGGAATGTTGGGGGAGGGGTATAGTACAGTTAGTGCCGTAGGAGTGTTAAAAATCGCGCGAAAACGCGTTTTCGCGTTTTTTATCGTTTTTTCGCCATAAATCGATGTATATTGATTTTTCATACTGAACATATTTATATGTTTTAGAATCAGCTCGTCGATCTCTGCAAGATGGTACTATAAGTTTTTGATTTTCTTGAATTCGGTACCAGGCCTTTTTTCACATTCTGAAGAGTTTGAGGGAAAATTTCTTCAAAATTTGATGAACTGACAGCGAAGTCTTCTCACACCCCTGATCCAAGTTCTCAGCTGTGTAGGAATTTCAAAGTTTCCCTCATTTCAGACAAACCGCTGTTCCTTGGTGTGGCCCTAAACAGCGCCTCCGTGTATGCTCTGCATTTAAAACCACCTTTTAACTCACTTCTGGAAGCAGAAACATAACTAAAAAGTACACCGTTCGCACCGGAAACAGTGCTATCTAATGATATAGGACTTGACCCGTGCCGATAACCTCCATTTTTCCCCATTTCCGCCCTTACCTCATCACTGGCTGGCCCTGACAGTCGCGTGCGTTTCACGTGCTCACCATATGTGCGCGCTCACGCGACAGCCAACGGGCCAACGATATCGAGTTGACGCAGTCATGGAACTCGACCCATCGCGTTTCTATTCAGGTATACACGTATGTGAAAGCGTGTTTTGGAGTAAGCCATGCGCTCGAGTTTCTTGGAAATCGCACATCTTTCTGGACGGAAAACATGTTTTTTGCACACATTTCACATCTCTATCGCTGAAAGACACTCAGAACTCGATGCCACCGTATTCAATAGTGTTTTCTGAAAACGCTGTATACCGGAGTTTCTTAGAAATCGCACTTTGGCTCTATATAAACCGTGTTTCCTGCACACAGTTTACATCTATATCGGCCAAAAACACTCAGAACTCGATGCCACCATATTCAATAATGTCTTTTAAAAACGCTGTGTGCCGGAGTTCCTCAGAAATCGCACTTTGGCTCTATATAAACCGTGTTTCTTGCACGCATTTTACATCTAGATCGATGAATAACGCTCAGAACTCGATGCTATTGTTCGTATGAAAACGCCATGACCAAGAGCTGCACTCATAGTGAAAGTCCCAGCTTGAGTAACAATTCATTCTCAGAAGCTATCTTCATCCCCATGAATGTAAAGCATGGGGATGATATCTTATTCCTTTACTCCATAGAGTTACAAGCAAAACTTCATCGAAATCGTTTCATTTCAGCGAAAACTTCCATAGAACCGAGGTAGTGAACAAACCTGTTGTTCTTCAACAAACATGATCAAACAAAATGATGTCCACATCAGAATAAAATCGACAACAACTTTTTTTACAACAACTTCAACTAGAGTTCACACATGCTGAATTCGTACACATTTTCGGGAAACTGGTGCACATCATCAGTATTATACACACTTTCGCGAAATTCGCGCACATCACTTGTTGACGGTGTCTCCAACAGTGTTCTTTGCGATTCTCATAATGACCGTGGCGTCGCATTTCTGGCACGTAATTGTGAGCTTCGTGCTCTTCTGCTCAGAGAATATTTTACTGTCTGCCACACGCTCTTCCTTGAGCTATGTGATACATTAAAGTACTTCAAGATTACCTGAAATAGTGGTGGTTATCATAGACCTTTGTAATCCATTATCAACAGTGAAGAAGTAATTACCTCTCCAATAAAAGTTACCCGTTTCGAGGTCATTTTCCTGTCTTCTACATTTAATTGAAGCTCTGAGGAATTTTCCTCATACAATTCGTGCTCCAATGCCAAAGCAAACTACGTTAGTCTCCCGCACTTCAGGGATAGCAGATTTTCTACACGTTCCCGTCATAAAAGTGAAAAGTCAATGCCATCCTCTGAAGTACGTTATAGTCAGCCCAACAAAGAGGTTATATAATTAAATCAATTATAATCACCTATGCCTTCGTTTTCTTTCCCTTTAAATTCCTCAATAGACGTCTCAAGATCATTTACTCTCTTCTCGACATGGGCAAAAGACCTCTGAGCTTCCATTTCGAATCCACGTAGCGCTCCAGCTGTAGATCGTCCCAACATCATAACTGGCTCCACGATTTCGTTCAGGCCTGCTTCCACTTTGTTCGCTGCCCCTATCACAGGATCAATATCTCCTGCCTGCGCACACGCGCAATCCTCGATTGAAACGCTGCTTTCCGCGACAGTGAAAAGGCTATCACTGACAGTGCCGTCTTCCGTAACCTCGTTTATTTTTTCTTCACACTGGGCTTTGGAGCCAACAAGAAGAACCTTGAAATGCTCAACAGTAAAATCCTACTTATGTAGGAGGAGTTAAAGGCAGGTACAAAAGGAGCTACCAGTAGACTAACATCGATAATACTGTGTTTAAGGGGGGGGGGGGGGAGGAGGAAGGGGAACACTCAGTTTTGCGCTGTCGTCCTCATCTGATAGCCTCCTGAACCTTCAATCTGGATAACAAACCATATTTTTGCCCTAACCTTAGGGACGGTGAAGATTACCATTCTGAAGCTCGAGCCAAGTATTGTCACAAACGCCGAGCACGCTGGAGTTCCACACTCACCCCCCTCCCCCAATATCTTTACTTCCATCATCAAAAAACTGAGGAAAGGAGTAAAAAAAGCACGAGAAATTTCATGCCTTTGCATTGTAATCCCTACTCTTCCAGCGATTTTTGACAACTTCATTGATCACGCTGTTGCCAGAAATAGCTGACAGTTGAACGATATCTGCAGTCCTCGATGCGATGAAATACACGATGGCGTGAGTCGCTCCCCGTTTCTAAAAAAGCAATGAACAGGATGATTCGTGAGCTTCATGAAAGTGAACGTTAACCCACGTTTTTGTGTCTCAACAGAGAATACTTGGAAAGATCCATTTTGCTAGACGCTACGCAACAACGAAATGCTTGGCTCAGTGACTATTCACATGCTATTTCAATCTGGCAAGTAACACAACAAATGTGAGCCTAAACCAAGCAACATTTGTCAAAAATAACGTGCTTCACACATGCGTAAATCATCAACGATAATACACCTCTCTTTGTTGCACAATTTTGACCTTCGAGAAAGGGAAACTGGACGAGATGTTCAGAAACCCTACCCTAGAAAAGGTTCAGCGAAATATCCACAAACATTGTCCCAGATCCTAGTTATTCATAACGGAGGGTAGGATGGTTTGTGATGTACTGACATTATAGAATTACATTTATATGTTTACCATCTGCATGCTTCCTCAAGGATGGGAGAAAGGAGCATATGTACGAAACAACAACGAGATATCAACGATCGCAACGATAAATCCACCCATTCGCGCGGCGCGTACAGCGGGCGCACCTTCTTTGAAGCGCTAGCGCGCTGTATCTTCACTGAGTTGCGAAACACCAAAGCTTCAAGCGGTGTTACTGGTATTCATATGGGACAAACAAATAAAGTCGGGGGGGGGGGCAGACGCAACATCGCGTCGACGTAGAAGCTCCTTTTCCTCCCTAGGCTTAGGCTAAAATTCATACCAAAGCATCAGTCTCATCTGTTTCAGACTAAGCCTAGTGCGGGAAAGGAGCTTCGACGTCGGTGGAAACTTTGCGTCTACCGCCCCTCCCCCCCCCCCCCTCCCAACTTAAAACCTTTTGCCTAAGCCTTAGCTAGGGGAGGAATCACTACCTTAATCAACTCAGGCTTAGGTAAAAGAATAATTCAAGTCACGAAGTGATGATTGTACAATGGAACCAGGTATGGAACGACATCGCGAAAATAAGTCCCTCTCCTATTATGTTAGCATCCTAACATTATATTCTTTCACACAACATTTATGGAGGATAATTTCCGTGTGATTTGAAAGAAATATCGTTTCATTTTCCCTGGAATGTAAAAACGCTATTCAAGGTACAAAATGTGGGTTCACGTAAGCCTAAGATGAGGAAAGAATTCTAGAACCATTTTCCACGTAACAAATCCTCTGCTGCACAAGGATATTGTCTCACTCACACGGAGCACTTTCTCTTTTTTCCACACTTGGGTTGAAGTTCACATCCCTTTCCCACTACACGAAAACAGCAAGTTCTGCTTGTGCAAAAATAAATTTTCCACGTTCACCTCCCCCTTTCCTCAGCTCATCCCATATTGTTCTTAAGATGCATGTAACAGCCCGAAAAGCATCAACTTTAGCAACTTGCCATCCAGCAGCTCAATCAGAAACATTGGAAGCGCCCTCACTAGAGTGCAGCCGGTGCTGGCAGAATGCCAGAGGAACTGCGCGCTTCCCGCGCTGTGCGAATGGGTGGATTTATTGTTAAGACAGATATCAACAAGACTGCAGTCGATGGCAACACTGGCTCCACGTAAGGTGAAGGGGCCGTATACCTTGGTCCCGCAATGCTGAATTGATCTCTTTGCATTTTTTTGAGATAGGTATAGGCGGCAATCGCCATAAAAAAATCAAAGCCCCACTGTGGGTGGGGGAGGGGCGAAACCCCCTCCCCCATCCCCCATTCAGAGTGGGGCTTTGATTAAAACATACACGAGTTTTTAGTCTGATGATTGTACTTCATAATGAGATTCTCGATGAAATATCGGAGCCCTGGACTAAGAGATGACTTACTGGTGCAGTTGTTCCTGTCAAAGTTGGACGGGTATCCAAAGACAGTAACAAAAGCATCACCGAAGCACATAAGAGAAGAGAGCGTCGATGATCTTGTGGGAGGATTACGCTCGAACCTCAGACAAAACGTTTAGCGTCTCAAATGAAAGTTAACATGGATCTCTTACACCTCAGAAAAAAAGAGGTTGTGACGAGGTATTGCCTAGAGTTAGAAAGGTTGTCCAGCCAGGCTTCCTGTCACTATTGCAAAGAGAGTGTACTTGCGATCGGGCGAGACAAGGACGGTACCAGTAAGGTACCTTAGTCGTGAAGGAATTTTTCGGTCCAAAGATCACGTCATACCAGATATGGTATGGGAAGGAGGAAATGAGGCAGTGAAGCTGCCGGTGACAAACACCTTCACAGGAACAAAGATTTTTCGAGTTGAGGAGAAGGTGGGCGCATTTGAGCCTGCGGGATTCGTGTACGCTGCACCCGTGAAGTACTTCGGAGACATGTTACAGCGTATGGTATATTTGCCGGCAGATCGAGAGGAAAGATTGCTAAAATCCTTTAACGATAACAGCACGAGTGGAGGAGGATAGCGATGAGCTCGGAAATTTGATCAAGCAATATGCCCATGTCTTTGCGCTGAGCTTACAAGAGCTCACCCAGACCACATTGGCGGATCATAACATGGATAGAGCGGATGCTTCACCAATAAGGCAAGAAGCTTGCCCGGGACCATTAGCCACTTGGGTGGAGCTCAGACGGATACTCACTGACCTGCAGGACAGGAACTTTATTGAATCAAGTAAATCGAGCTGGGCGTCACCTATAGTTCTGATTAAAAAGAAAGACGGATCGCTCAGATTGTGTTTGGACACCCACAATCGACGCGATCTTGCAAAGTTCAAAGGGCAGAAGGTACTTCTTCACCCTGGACTTATCGTCCGGGTATTAGCAGATAAGGCTATAAGAAGACGCGAATGAGGAATCAGCCTTTACTACCACCGAGGGACCGTACCAGTTTCGTGTGTTGCTCTTTGATGTTGCGTCTTCACCGGCGGCGTCTCAGCGGTAATGCATATTGTTCAGGGTTGGGTCTGGGGAAGACGTTTTTTGCTACCTGGATAATATAATGGTGGCAACAGACACGGGATAGGATCTTCAGGCCCTGGAACAAGTTCTCCAAGAATTATCAATGGCACGTCTCGAGTTGGACCTAAGGAAACGCGTGTTGTTGGAAAGTAAGCTCGAGTTCCTTGTTCATGTTATTGATCACGACGGTGGCACATGGATCCAGACAAGGTGGGTGATCAAAAACTTCTCCTAACCACAGTCACGCTCAAACATTCTAACGTTCTTGGGGATGTGTTCATATTACGGGAAATTCGTATTGGGATCCTCGAGGGTAGCGCGCATGTAACTATACGCGCACTTAACAAAGGTTTTATTAACATGTTACGTACAAAAACTTCTATAATGTATTTCACTGGGTCTTTATACGAATAATGTAGGCGGACGTATTACTTAATATCAAAGTCCGCCACTAGTTGAGTTTTGGGATAATTAATATCAGGTAACCAAAAAACATGCGGTTATGCAAGTGGATGAATAAATATACAAAAATGTAAATGTAAACGAATACATCACTCACATTAAATCTCATGGCAAGGTGCTGACACGTTTGACTGGAGTCCTGCTTTATTGCCAGCTTGATATCCTCGTTATTGACGATGGACGGTCTTCTGGAACTTGGTTCATCTTCAAGGTTTTCATTTCCAGAAAAAAATTTTTTATGACACTTTAGACCCATTCGTTCCGATATGGTGCCTCCCCCAAAAGCAGCGCATATAGAAGAGCTTCTGCAGCTTTGGTGCAAGTTTAACTCGTAAAGTAAACAGGCGCGACTTATCTCATTCGACACAGCCTTACCCCAACGCACTACTTAAACTTATGAGACACACTGAATGTTTCTGCATAAAACAAGTCTCGAAGCATATGCAATCTTACCCTCCTACCATAATCAGTTTTTTAGTACACTGAAACAGTCAATTAGAAAAAACCGCGACTTTTTCGCTTGCCTAATCGCAAGGATGACAGGAAGTGCAGCGCTTAAAGGAATCGTCCACGGAAAATGCGTTTTTGTGTTACCCATACGTTTATGTTGTATCTGCCTAATGTGGGCCTCATGCAAAATTTCACGCAAAAGAACGCGAATCTGGCTGAGATACAGCACCACAAAGTGCGGTCCCAATGGGCGGGGCCTAAGAGCAAAGCCTCATTCCGTTGTCCGCCGTGGTCGGAGACGCATTGTAGGAGCAGAAAGTTTCGTAAGCAGTCCCACTCTCCGTTCCCAACGGCGGCGGACCACGGGACGAGGCATTTACTCTTAGGCCCCGCCCACTGGGACCGCACTTGTGGTGCTGTATCTCAGCCAGATTCGCGTTTTTTCGAGTGAAATTTTGCATGAGGCCCACATTAGGCAAAATAAACGTATGGGTAACACAAAAACGCATTTTTCGTGGACGATTCCTTTAAGGGTCGCTACTTCATAGTGCTTTGGGATACCTACTCAGCATACAGTGAGGTCTTGCCCCCGGCTACATTTCAACTGATACTTATTATTCATTAGGTAATCGAAGGTGCTCACTGTGACACGAAATACTATGAAAGGTTGTGCGTCCACAACACGGGTTTCGCTCACGTGAAATCAGTGAATATTCTTCCAGAAGTGAGCCAACTTCGTCATTCAATTTTGAGCAACAGTTTGCAAATTGATGACGAAATGAAGGAAATTTCTTGCAGCCACCACCTGCTTTGCATACTGATCTCATCATCGCAGCGATAGATTCGATACACTTTCCAGCGGCATAACAGAATTTTCTTAGCGCTTCAGCATACGTATGCGTAGAGTTGGAATGATAAGCTAGCAAACTAATTTCAATATCAAAAACAGCCTCCAAACGGGAAAATCCTGTGCTTATTGACTGTGAGATAAATTTTACAACAAATCCATTATAGTACCAGAAAGTAGCCTCATGTGTCTACATAAGCATGAGTGTGAGCTACATAAAGCACTATGCAGAGGCTAACTTGTTTCGACAAGTGTTCTATGGAACCGTTGCCTTAAAATAGTAATCTATCTTAGGAAGTGATTCATTCCTTCTACTTCTTAACCTTCCAATGTATATTCCTAGTTGAAAAGCTTTATGTCCGGCCTAAGTTCCGTGTGACGCTGTGATTCAGTAGTCCCGCACAGAAGATGATTAGTTCTGGGAGCTGAACGCTCGCTTTTCCAAGACTTTCGTGTATTAGCTTCCAATCATGCAGTAACCTCTTTCAAGTAACAGTCTCCCGAGCAGGGAAAAACGTGGCGTAGAGTGAGACAGTTTCTTGGCAATTATTATTTGTACGTGACAATTACAGCGGCCGCTGCATCGAGAAGTAATGTGTTTACATGGCTTTAGCTAATTGACCCCTTTGTGTAAGAATAAAAACAGTTCGAGTTTATGTAGTTTTTCTCTATGGTTATAATACATTGAAAGGAAATGAATGTGTTTACATGGCATGAGCTAATTGTCCCCTTTATACAAGAACAAAAAATTTCTTTCGTTAATTTTTTACATACTTACTACAGCTTGAGCCCATGTGGTTTTTCTCTATGGTAATAATACTTTAATATTTGAAATTCTTTCGTCGTCAGTCCAACGCACGGGCGGCCATATCACATGGTACCCATAGTCGTTTGAAACAGCTGGTCTTTACTCGATTTTCACCAGCGTTTCAGAAATTCTTCTCACAGTGAGTGGCTTAGAAAAAAATATGCTGTAGGCATTGTTGTCATTACAAGGAAGAAGTTGATGTCATACTAAAATAAAATTTTTAATAATCCCAATTTTTCTACAACACCTCTGCTCTGACTGGAGCATGTGCATGGTTAGAGAATGAACTTTACTATTCAATTGTCTAACCCTACCCCAAGGTCTGCGATCTGCTTTCCATCTGATTGGCGAAAAATCGGCTGCTATCCATCTGTAGAGCTTGTTCAGGGCGCTGATCACAATCGTTACATTCATTTTGGACTTTGGTGAATTGGCAATAAAGTTCGATGCACCTTTTTATACCAAAACCTTTTCAAACCTTCATATAGACGTACACAAATATATGTAATCTTCCTTTTTAGTGCGGTTGATTAAGGATGGGCGCTCAACTATTATTCGTGGGAACACTTAACTACACTTGTCGGTAAGCAACGTTGCATATGTTGCCGGCGTCTCAAAAAACCCTCGCATGAAGTTTTTAGCCAATTTGGTGTAAAAGTTGACAAGCCAATTCGGCGATATTTGCGCCAACACTGAAGTGGTAGTTTATTGATCAGCACACGATCAACCCTACAGACAAAGTTTTAACGAAAATCTTTTTTCTACTAGTGTGGTGGCGATTCACGTGACATGGTAGCTAATGTAAAAAAAACTAAATGAAATGCTTATAAGTATTGAAGTCCAGCTCTCCTAAATTTTAGCATTATGCTTCTTATGTACTTCTTCTTGAAGCCGTGACCAAGATGGTAATGATAAACTTTATTCGGCTGACGTTTCGGCCGTGCCGCCTTCGTTAGAGTCTGGTGAGCTAAAGATGAATGCGATTTATACCACAAATACCTTTTCAAACTTACAAAAGAGTTCCACCTAGACCAGAAGGGCTCAGATAGGAATCGCTAACCAAGGATGATCTGTAACCCTTGCCGGCTGTCGCTGAGACCACCGTTAATTTGACTTAGCCGGTGGCTTCTGATGACCGGACCCATCGGTCGATGGCGTTGCTAGCCCACACAGGTTTAGAATTGGGACACATTCGTTTGCTATGGCTATGTATTCATCTTTCCTATCAATTTCAGAGTTTTCGGCGTTGATCAAAACTGCTTTCGAAATTTTGAGCGCTGAAGTCTGGGGTTCGCGCGACATAATCCCTACAGTTTCCTCAAACTCCACATCCCATGACATTGCAAGCGGTGAGCACCCAGAGGGTGTGAGGCCTCGGTCTCTTTGAATCATCGGGGCATTTTTGATTAAAGTGCACAGATCTCGTTCCACCCAGTTCCCAACCTGTATGGGTTAAAACGCCATTGGCTGCATGTCGATGGGTAGAATCATCTGAAGCCACCCACTAAGTCAGATTAACGGTGGTTTCAGCGACAGCGGTTACGTTCCAGGATTTCCTTCCTTTACGTTCGTTACGTTTATGTACCTCGAGTGGGTTAATGCGCCGGATTACGAAAGTAGAGGTTTTGAGGAAAGCGTCGACGAAGAAAAACCAGAAAGAAGTCTCCGAAAACGGCAAAAATGGGGCCTACCGACATCTGCTCCTGGACGAGATTACCGCGTGGAAACGAGCCTTCGAATCGGTTCCCACGATGGTATCATAAGAAACTGTGGGATATCAGCCGATCGCTTGAGCTATCGCACAGTATTGCGCGAATAACATGATGGCTACTGTTATGTGGCCGGTACTGACCGAACGATATCAAAGAAGTTATATCGCGTGATTTTACACTTAATGAGCGTTTGTGATCAAGTGTTGGCACAACACAACTGCTTATTGCTTCCCGGAAATCTAGATGATTCAGCGTCCGATGCACTCCACAACTGGATTAGGAACGGATCTTAGCTTAGCTTTACTATTAGGTTGTTGCAAAATTAATTCGGAATCAAATCGGTTTCAAGGTATATATAAATAAGTAGATTTTTTACCCTGAACTATTTCATCCCAAGGAACGCCAGGCATACCATTTGGTGGGTTTTTTTCTGCTCTTTCACAAACTTCTATGAATGTCGCTCTAAGTTTTCCAGCCGGCCTTTTCCTGGTTTATGAGTTTAAATTGGAACACTCCGCAGCGGAGGCAGCTCGTAATCTCAGCAGTGTTTTTGGGACGAATTGTCCTTGCGAACGAACAGTGGAGCTCTGGTTTACAAAATTTGCTTCTGGCGATTTTGATCTCGAAGAGAAGTCGGGTCGCGGCCGTAGGTCATCGCTTAATGATCAAGATTTAAGGAGAGCCGTCGAAGCAAATCCGGAGACGAATACTCGTACGTTAGCAGAAGACCTAGGCGTACACTACTCTACAGTGGCCAGACATTTGCTGACAATCGGTAAGGTGAAGAAGATGTCGAAGTGGGTGCCTCCAAAAACTTTTCCTAAACCCGACCTTCACCCTAAAAAGGTTATGATTACTGTGTGGTGGTATTGTAAAGGTGTAATCCATTACAGTTTCTTGCAACCTGGTCAGCCAGTCACAGCAGAGTCTTACTGTTGTGATCTGGAGCAAATGTATAGAAAGTTGCAAAAATTGCGGCCGGCGGTGGTGAATAGAGGAGGGCCGATCCTGTTGCAGGACAACGCAATGCCACACACCTCACAAATCACTCGGCAAAAATTGACCCACTTGGGTATAGAAGTTCTCCCTCACCCAGCGTATTCTCCCGACCTTTCCCCAACAGACTATCACTTTTTTCGAGCCCTCAATTCTCATCTGCGTCAGAAACAATTTACTAATTTAGACGATGTTGAATGTGCCTTCCTTGACTTCGTTGATTTTCGTGATAGTAGTTTTTATAGTGAAGGCTTAGATTTATTGCCTGTTCGTTGGCAAAAGTGTGTGTATCCTGATGGTTTTTACTTCGATTAATAAACTTGTGTTTAAGCTGAGTTATAGTAGTTTGAAGTATGCGGTCCATTTCCAAAATTAATTTTGCAACAACCTGATAAATTTGAATTGGATTGCATCGACTGGTAGCAGCCTGCCCACTCACTGAGCATCTAGTTCTTATATATTCGTAGGAGATGCAGTCCCCAGCTACCGAAGCTCATCATTTTTAACCACTAAAATAGAATTTTCGAATTTCAAACGGCTCAGTGGTCGATACGCTTTGTTCCAGTTGTACAGCGAGTAACGGATCACTTGCTTTGCTACTACATAGCATCATCATCATTTATGTACATATATCGCAACATCAAAGGCGGACGCCATTATTCAGAAGGCTAGTCAAGATAGCGGTCGGTTCATGGCTGCAATCTATCCTACTATTAGGTTGGACGGGAAGTTCTGGGACACTTTTTGTTTTTTCCTGTAGAAACCTGTAAAGCTTCGGGAGCATTTGGTAGTGGGGGGTATATGAAGCGTCTGAAAAGGGCTTCTGAATAGCACATTCATATTCTCTACGGCTTCAACTAGCAGTGAATTTACGGCAATTTCGCGAAAGGTGCGAAATTCACGAACACCGCCTCGGTTCCTCAGCATGCGAGGCCACTAACAAAATTAACCAGTCGATGGACCCAGGTACTGTCTCTCATATGGCGGCAGCCCGATGGCTCGATCGGCTCAAATTGGAACAGGAAAATATTCAAAAAATTGCATTGAGAAAAAAACTTTTTTTTTTGAAAATTTTCAAAAAAATAGGAAACTGTTACCATCCAACACGACAGCCACTGCCGATCTCTACTGCAGGCAATTGGACACCGGAGCGCCAAAACTTACCGGAAAAATGGACCAAGACCTCTTCCTCCACGATAACGCTCACCCACATGTGGCAAAGTTGGCGTGTCAAAGGATCCAGGACCTCGGCTGGACGACGCTTCCCCACCCACCATATTCCCCGGACATGTCCCCAACTGACTACCACCTATTCCGGTCGTTGAGCCACTTCCTTGACGGGCGACAGTTCAAAGATGACGACGATCTCAAGAGCGGGCTCCAGAACTTCTTTGACCAGAAGTCTCCCGAATTCTACCGGAAGGGTATCTACGATCTTCCTGAGCGTTGGCAGTACATTGTAGATCACGATGGTGCATACTTTGGTGACTGAAGTTACATGTGAGTAAAATTAAAATAAATTGAATTTTTCTCACAAGGTGTCCCAGAACTTCCCGTCCAACCTAATACTATATAAACCAGTAACTTTGTGCGTCTGTTTGTCGGTACGTCGGTATGTAAGTATGTAAGTATGTTTGCATGTAAGTATATCTG
Organism: Trichostrongylus colubriformis; assembly: GCA_963978905.1. Taxonomy (NCBI): domain Eukaryota; kingdom Metazoa; phylum Nematoda; class Chromadorea; order Rhabditida; family Trichostrongylidae; genus Trichostrongylus; species Trichostrongylus colubriformis. Next base: position 36,070,206 of record OZ022259.1, read on the forward strand.
TCCGTTCGCAAATGAATGATTGTGGTAAGGGAGTGATATAGCAATGCAACCACCTCAGGAAGGGAGCAACCGATGGATGGGAGTATCATTGTAAGGCTATGTTATCATTGGGATAGCCCCTCTTACTTATATAAATACCTATTTCGTACCCTCAGTCATTCTGCGGTGCGCTGACGTATAGTAGGTGTCGGCACACTGTGATTATGCAGCACGATGGGTTATATGAGGAGCACTGTCATTTGAATCAAACCGATCACAAGTGGGTGATTGTGTAAATGAAAAGGATTGCAATTTTTTTCATAAGTCATGGCCGGCGACAGCTATCATAAGGCACTCGGAGGGCCGGAGCCGATGGTGGACCTCACAAGGGTCTGCGACTAATGGGTGCGCCAAAGAATGCAGAAAAGTGTGAATCCAACTATGCAATACTATAATCCTTGCTAAATCACATCGCTGAGCAGCTCCTGTTAACATTATCGTATGGATACCAGTCGGATCACCGAGCTGCCGTGGCCGCTTCTCCATTACTCACTCTCTACTTATTTTTCTTTGAATGTTACTCACTCTTTACATACAGGGCTTCAGCAGTTGTCACTCTACTCCAATGCTCCGCTCTTTGAGGTCGCAGTACAGGCTTTGTCAAAACTACATGAGTTTTCTACCGTGCCAATCGAAAACGAGGCTTAATGATCATATCTTATTAAATTCCTTCACGGAGGTGGATCATGTGCGCTTGGGGGAAGCAGGCATTACTGTCAGTCTAAGCATATACCGAATCTTTTGCCTCGAACAGCCTCCCGTTTCCTTCTCATGTCTAATGCAGAAAGCTACTATGTCCATAGGTGTCGACACACTGGGATGGCATGCAGGTATGTTATGTTTAACAGCAGGAGGAATAGAACTATTTGGACTAGACCGACCGGAGGGTGGGTAGCAAGTCATTGTCGGCTTACTTAGCTATCATAGAAAGCGAAGAGGACCGGAAGTGCATGGTGGACCCCACAAGGGGTACATTCTCTGACCTCTGTGACTAATGGGTGGCACCAATGGGTTTGCGGATAAGTGTGAATTTAACATTGTTCCTACTAATATAATCCGTTTGTCTGTCTGTCCGTGTGTCCGTCTGTTTAAGATCCTTACAAGTGGACTATGGGGTGGTAAAGGGACCCTAGCAGTGGTGGACCGAAAGTGATAATAATAGCAGCTGATAAGGGCTGATAAGGAGCCTAGAAAGGTGGTATCACCAAAGTCGTTTCCCCTTTCGCGTTGACCCTGGGGCGTTGATCCTCATAGATGTTGCGCCTGATAGGATGAGGACGTTGATGGTGGGTGTCCCGCATTGATAACGACTAATAAGATTTGATAAGGAGAGTAAAAAGACTAGAGCTGTCGAATCCGTTTCGCTTTTCGCATTGATCCTAGAACGTGCATACGCAGGTGTTTTGCCGAGTGGGACCCGGACATCGATAGTGGGTGATCCAGATTTTTCTCTCTCAATGGATGGTGGAGTCCAAACTCATAGTTGTTGTAAGAGGTGGTACGGGAACCATAATGGTGACGGATCGAATCTGATAACGCCGTTCACTCGATAAGAGCCGTTAGGAAGTGGGTTGGGTAAAATACTGTACACCGCTGATTACTACTATACGAGTGCTTCAATAAAAGCGTCTGATGAACAGTGCCATTGAGTGAACATATTCTCATCATGTTCTGATATTAGTTACCGATGTATCGACCGCTAAATTGCCTAAAGTTCAAGTAATAATGCACGTCTTTTTATGTTGCGTTCTACATTTCATGATCAGTATACGATCTATATATCCCTCTACTGTATAAATCAATAGCTTTGTGTGTCGGTTTGTATGTCGGCCTGTATGTCTGTTCGCAAAATAACCGCTCTAAGATGAAAGAAACCGATGGGTGTTGGAATATCATTATAAGGCCATGTCATCGTGTGATAGCACCCCCGACTTGTATAAACACCTATTTCGTTCCCCTCTCCCCTCATTCTGCGGTGCACTGACGTATAGGTGTTGGCACACTGGGATGGTATGCAGCATGTTGGGTTATGTGAGGAGCACTGTCATTTGAACTAAACCGATCACAAGTGGGTGATTGTGTGAATGAAAAGGATTGCAATCTTTTTCGTAAGTTATGGCCGGCGACAGCTATCATAAGGCACTTGGAGGGCCGGAGCCGATGTTGGACCTCACAAGGGTCTGTGACTAATGGGTGCGCCAAAGAATGCAGAAAAGTGTGAATCCAACAATACTATAATCCTTGCTAAATCACATCGCCGAGCAGCTCCTGTCAACATTATCGTATGGATACCAGTCGGATCGCCGAGCTGCCGTCGGCCACTTCTCCTCTGATGAGGGTGGCTTCGCCAGCCCTTTCAGGTCTTACTTTTCTATGAATATTACTCACTCTTTACTTATTTTTCTTTGAATGCTACTCATTCTTTACATACAGCGCTTCAGCAGTCGTCACTTTACTCCAATGCTCCGTTTGCTAAAACTATGTGAGTTTGCTTCCGTGCCGATCGGAACACGAGGCTTAATGATCACATCTTATTAAATTCCTTCATAGAGGTGGATGATGTACGCTTCGGGAAAGCAGGCATAACTGCCAGTCTGAGCATATACTACAGTAGCGGTCAAAGGTTTGGAAACTTTTGAATTTTCAACCTCCCTCAGTTAAAAAACGGCCGTGTTGGCTCAAATTCACAGAATAGACATCAAATCAAGTAGAGAGCACGATGTGTAACGTCGTTCTTTGAAAGTGGAAATTTTAAGCGTGGAAATGCTGTTTATCTCAAAAAGGCGCATCAAAAGTTTGGAAACTTCTCAATAACATCATTACATTATTATAGTTTTATAGTTTTAGGTAAAATTATGGCACATTATCTCATTTTCAGATGGGATCTGGTAAAGAAGTAGCACTAGCTGTGCAGGAAGCAATTGTTCGGGCCATTCAATCTGGAATGCCCGAGAACCTTCTTGCACAGCAGTATCACCTCCCTTAAAGCACGATCACCAAGGTTTTCAGACGCTACCAAAGGCAAGGAGGTACGGTGAAGACTCATCGTTCGAGAAGTCCTCGCAAGACGACATCAAGGGACGACACACTCATCGTAAAGGCTTCGCATGTTGACCCGCGCACTTCGTCAACTGACATTCTCAAGCTACTGACAAATTTTTTGGGCCCTTCTATCAGCCAAAATACTGTTCAGCCTCGTCTGAGAGCTGGCGGATTAGTTATTAGACTCATCAGCAGGAAGTCACTAGTGAGCTTAAGGAACAGGAAGGTGCGACTGAGTTTCGCCCGTCAGCATCTTGCCTGGACCACAGAATAGTAAGGAAAAGTTTGTTCAGCGACGAATCGAAGTTCTGCCTCCTTGGCAGCGATGGTTTGAAGTACGTCAGACGTTCTGTGAGCAGGAGAAGCCATTCCAGGTATCTTTTACCAACAGTGAAGCATGGTGGAGCTGATGTAATGGTAGGGGATGTTTTGGTCCATGTGGCGTTTGCCCACTTTTCCGTATCCAAGGAAATATGGACTCGTCCGCGTACAAGGCTATCCTAGAAGGTACCATGCTTCCTTTTGTCAAAAAATGCCGAGGGAATGGATTTTTCAGCATGACAATGATCCGAAGCATGCCTCGCGCCTCGTGACCGACTTTCTGAGTTCGAAGAAAATTACTGTCATGAAGTGGCCAAGCCAAAGTCCGGGCCTCAATCCAATTGAGCATTCTTGAATGCAAAGTTTGCTATTCTGTTCAAAGAATGGGCTTCGATTCCTCAGCCCTAAAGTGATGCTCTGATCGATTCAGTGACTAAAGGTGTAAGGCTGTCAATGATTCACGCGGTTGTCTAACAGACTACTAGTTATTGTCTCATATTCTGACTTTATTAGGTTCGATCTTCTTTGTTATTACGAAGTTTCCAAACTTTTGATGCGCACTTTTTGACCTACACAGCATTTCCACTATTGCAATTTCCACTTTCAAAGAGCGGCGTTACACATCGTGTTCTCTACTCGATTTTATGCCTATTCTGCGAATTTGAGACAAGTCGGTTGTTTCGTTATCGAGGGAGAATCGATATTCAAAAGTTTCCAAACTTTTGACCACTACTGTACCAAATCTTTCGCTTCGAACAGTCTTCCGTTTCCTTCTCCTGTCTGATGCAAAAAGCTACTATCACTGCGGCTTGAAGAGCAGCGAGGAGTTGCCTTTCGAGGATGCTAGGAGGTAGATACAATGTGTCGGTAATGTACAAAATATATGTATGCACTTCTACTATCCTGCTCACTGTGCGCCCAACAGTTGCTACATATCACATGAAAATCTCCATCACCGAATGCTCATTGTCAGTATCCATATTAGTAATAAACGCGGACCTATGTGAAGAGTGTGTAAAACGATTCATAGAAAGACTGAAATTTCCAAGGAGCCCGATGATGCCGGGCCCTCCCAAGAAGGAGGAGCGCCCGGCGGCAGCTGGGCGATCCGACTGGTAGAACATAAATTATACATATTTAGTCACTTAGTGACACTGAGCATCAACATTTCAGCTGTAGTGGTCTCGTTATACTAGGCTGCAGCAAGTCTTGCGAAATATACGACTTTTCTTTTAGCGCCTTGCTACTAAAAAAACTCACGGATATTGGAGGCAGCCATCATTGGCTGCTACCGCTTACCTCCAAAAAGTGTAGCTGAAAAATGCCTTCTGTCCATAGGTTTAGAAGCTACGATCTGAAGAACCCATAAACACACAAATCGAGTACAGCTAGGTAGATAAACTTTTGAATTCTATAAAACCCTCGAAGCCCTGATTAAATAGTGTTTGGAGCGCGCTGGAATAAGTCGTTACAGTAGTGCATTATAGCTAGTTTGTGGAGATATTTGCAGCAAACACGAGTCGTTACAGTAGTGCCGGCCGGTACGACTCTAATTGTGGCATTCCTGAGGAGCATAGATCTGAAATCCGAAATTCAGCTATTACCACACGTAGAGACGAGCTCCCTGTGCTATACCAGAAATGTATCTTCTCATAGTTAACAGAGGGTGTCCAGCTTTTATTCAATATTTTATTTTATAATGTCTTAATATCATTTGTCAATGAAGAACAGCATAACGAAGTTCCCCAGCCACTCATACTGCTGCCTTATCTGAAGGATTGAGTCGATAAAGCTCCGCAACCTTTTGCAACTTTTTGGAACTATGGCCATTTAATAAACTATCATTTGAGCAGGGGTGTATGAGTACAGCGAGTGTTTTTCTTGCTTTTGGCATGGCGACATTCGGATTCGCTTTCATCCTTCCGAGGATATGAACCTAACCAGTGGGCGCCCAATCACCTGTCAGCGAACGAACAACAAGATTCGCATCTTGTAATTCAGAAGCGATGAAGCTCTGAGACACTGTAGATTGATGGATGGCATCAGTAATGAATGCAGTATAAGTGATAGCAGCTGATTCCCTAACTACGGATCCTGAAGACATTTGTTGTTAACTATAGGCTTTGACATGGATTGTATTAGGTTAATTCATAATAAATTGGACAAATGGTAGTGATGATTTTTAGAGACCATAACTCAGCAAGGAGTTAACGAAAATGGACGCTCGAGGTACTGTTGGAATGAGTATGAAAAGCTCTTCAAAGTACTGCAAAATAGTCACTCCAAAGTAGTTTCATTCCGCCACCAAGCCGCACGATTTCAAGCCGTCCAGAGACCACATCCGCAACGTCATACTATTCAGGCGACTATTCCATCGAAGACGAAAGCCGCGGTTGGTGGAGCGTACACGGCGTAGAATACTAAGAGCTGCTCGATGAAGGTACAACAGTATCCGCCGACGTCTACGTTCGTCAATTACGAGAATTGAAGGCAAATGTCCAAAGTTCGCTACGGCGGTATCACATGTCTACTTCCAGCACGACAACGCGAGACCGCACATTGCAAGATCGACCAAGGCCGAGCTGCTGTCGTACAGTTGGACCGTGCATCCACATCCACCGTACTCCCCAGACCTGGCCCCTTCACATTTCCACCTTTCCCCACATAGCCAACGCCACCTGGACGGCCAAGAGTTCTGAACTCGCGACGACGTCAAGACGGCACTCGGCAACTCCTTCGAGCTCCAGCCTCCGGCCTTCTGGAGCAATGGCATCCATGATCTGCCTAACCCGTGGCAGAAGGTCATCGATAAAGATGGAGCATATTTCAAGTGAATCCCAGTTTTTGTTAAAAAGTTGTACGACAATGATAAAAATTTGTCATTTTGTCCGATTTATTATGAATCAACCTAATATACTGGAGCCGATTCTTGCCACAATCTTGGCCAGCCAGCTGGTACATATTTTAAATAGTCATCGGAGCACATTTCCACTCACTATGGCAATTAATACTTGCGAAAATTCTAGAGCAGTGAAACCACAAGAAGTTCAGGCAGTGTCGCAAGACTTATGCACAGCCTGATAGCGGTGTACCGGACTTGATCCTACCTGTTCGCCGAAATCATTGGCACTATTAACCCAGAGCTACCCCACTACCTCTGTGGTCGAAGAGGTAATTTTTGGAAAGCTTTTCGATTTGACTGCAAACTTCTACCCAAGGGTAATTCGACCCGTAGAACACGAATATGACATTTGTTTGACGCGAAACTGCTTGACGCTTGCGTCATATGCGCCGAAGGATCCACGCCATTTAGGCGCCGGCGCCTATGGCGAGGGGGGAAAGCGGTTTCGCGCTAAACGAATGTCACATCGTGTTCTACGGGTCAAAATACCCCTGGGTGGAAGTTTACAGTCAAATCTGAAGGTTTTCCAAAAATCACCTCTTCGATTGCATCGGCTGAAGAGGTAGTAGGGTAGCTTTGGGTAAGTAGTGCCAAATCTTCCAACAGCCCCTGTTAGTTGTTATCGGCTTCGATCTGTCACTATCGAAGCCTCTTACCTTTCCCTCCAATGCATATGTCTGTGAACACTCTACTGCCAACAGGAAAAGCGAAACAGACTTGGGAACACAAGCCTCCTGACGCTGCATATCAATCCCTATAAACTGTTACTAATATAGATCACCCATGATTGTCGTAAACATGCCGAACTCTAAACACCTGCTACTGCCATGCGAAAAGGAAGACGAATTCGATGGCATTCACAATAAACGCTTCTTATCAGCATGACTAGCTCTGATCGTCCACCTTTAATGTCTCCGTACCAATACTTTGACTCCATGAATATCAACGCTCCACGTCAATCCAAAAAAGCGCGACGGAAACGGTGATTCTTCCCTTCCAATGCTCGTTATTGATTGTTATCAGCTGGGTCTCCCACCGTTGATGTCCCCCCCCTATGTCACTCCAAAAAATCAGGGTCCAGCTACGTGAGAATTTCTTGACAAACAAACAGACACCAACACAGTTATACCAACCCAATTATTCATTATTATTTGAGCTATAGCACACTACGGCAGCTCTATCCGTTCATTGTCACGCTCCCACTACGATCACGAAGCCTCAACATGCATCACCCTCATAACCTAGCCGTTCGAACCTAGGCAGATCGGTGGTGTTACATTCCCGTGAACAATTCCACCTTCAAGACTTCGCCAGTGAGCGTAATATGGAGATAGCTACTCTAGACTCCGTCCAAGAACGCGGAATAGACACAGTCATTCTCTCACCACGCGAACAGACGTCGATCCCAAGGCTTCCTCTTTTTTTTCGATAATCACGTCCGATTCAATATCGCTATCACACGATGTTGCTCGGCCAATTTATTTATTTATTTATTTATTGGAGACGTAAACAAAAGTTCACGTAAAGATTACAACTGTGCCTAAGACTTCAAAAAAGATGCGTGATATCCAACAACATAAAAAAACACAACAAACAAAATGATACGAAAATATAATCATGCAATGTAGCAATGAACCAAGGTAGGTAGAGGAAGATGAACATTGAAGAAACCAAGAATCAAGGTCCGAGATCCCCCTGATGTATCTACATTTTTGTAACCAGCCTTTTGAATTGAGCCAATGACAATCCGAATACATTTTGCCGAACGAGTTTATTGAAAAGTGATAGGGTTCTGATAGCAAAACTTTTGCGTCTGACCTGTGTCCTTGAAACCGGCATCCTCAGTTTGACATTCCCACTCCTAGTATTGGATCTTATAACTTCAAAAAATTCCGAAGAGGTAAGATTTACTCTACCGGTCAACATTTTGGAAACCATCACCATGTCACTAATTATACGCAGAAAAGCCAAACTTTTGAGTCCCAATTGTATAGTTCTTTCCTTACCGTTTGGGATGAACTGGTAACTAACTCCAGTGGAACGCTTCACTAGTTTACGAGTGAAGTTGTTTTGAACACTTTCGAGCATTTCAATATCCTTCTTTTTATATGGTGAAAAGACAATAGCTCCGCTCTCGAGTATAGGTCGGACATATGTCTGATAAGCTTGCAGAAGTAAGCGTGAGTCCTTGGTACGATACGCTTTGAACAAATTATAGATTCTTTGATTAGCTCTAGAGATGATGGATTTATAATGCACATCGAAATCCAGCTTATCATTAAAAAGGAAACCGAGGTCTCTAACACTATTAACCTTGATCAACTCTACACCATTAATGCGATATGTTGCTGAGCTAAATTGCGAATGCTTACCAATTTGAAAAAACAAGTTTTCTCTGAAGCAAGAGGCAACTCCCAGAGTTTAGACCATTCTTCCATATACTGAATAGCAGATTGAAGAGCGGCTATATCTTCTGCATCTCGTATAGTTTTGCATATCTTTATGTCATCAGCATACATCTGGCATGACACCCCAAACCTTGTGAACACATCAGGCAGATCAAACGTGTATACGAGAAAGAGTAAAGGAGAGAGTACCCCTCCATGAGGGACCCCACTCAAAGCACGAAAAACCGAAGAGAATTCGTTCCCAATGCGAACCTGGTACTGCCGATCTTTTAAAAAACTTTATCCATTGCACAACTCTGGGATGTATGCCAATCAAATAGAGTTTGCTTAACAGCTTGTGAAGTGGTACCTTGTCAAACGCCTTAGAAAAATCAAAGTATATGACGTGTACTTGCTTTTTGGGCTCAACAGACTTCGTCCAATCATTAAGAGAGACTAGTAAAGCCGTTTCTCTCGACCTACCGCGCCAGAATCCATGCTGGTTGTGAGGAATTGCATGGTTCTGTTCAAGATGTTTCAGAAGATGAGTTCTGAGTATCTTTTCAAATGCCTTGGCAAAGACTGATGTGATGCTTACTGGGCGATAGTTACCTGGATCTGAAGAAGGGGTTTTCTTGGGTATTGGAACAATAAAGACCTTTTTCCAACGATCTGGGACTTCAGCTCTCATAAAAGATAAGTTAAAAATGTATTCCAGCGGGTAAGCTATTGCTGGTTGAATGGCTTTGATGAATTTGAGAGGAAGGAAGTCAGGCGATAAAGACTTAGAACTAGGCCATTTACTTAGCAAATCTACTATTTCGTCTTTATGAAACCACACGGTGGGTTGCATGACCGGAAAAACGGGTGCAGGTCTCTCATACGTATTGGATTGGCCGGCTGAGAATGATTTCTGAAAGAGACTTGCTAGGAGTTCAGCTTTATCTTTATTACTGGAAAACGGTCTCCCAGTGATGTCAACCATAGTAGTAATTTGCTTTTTATCTTTTATGCGAGAGCTGATGAATGTGTATAGCTTGGAGGAGTTCCTGCGATCGATAACCTTTTTCTCCAAGTAGACATGGTATTTATAGATGCACTTTTCGACTTTGGCATTGAATTTCTTGAGGGCATCCCATTCACTACCTATGCCGCTGGATGTAACAAGCTTTCACATCATGTCACGGCGGCGAACCATCCTTTGGAGATAGCTTGACAAACTAAATGCACCTTCGACTTTTCTGACTGGGACGAATTGATCGATGGTATGGTGAAGAACGTTAATGAAAATCTCGTACATCTCATTCACTGTTGAAACGGTATTAAAAGATCCTAACCAATCTATATTGCATAGATGATTTACGATGGTAGCATAATCTGTAGCATGAAAGTCATATTTCCAAGAGATGTCTGAAGCTAGCTTTGCAAAATTTAATCGAAAGTCAAGAGCATTATCGCTATTGCCGCTGGGTGGTATGACTTTGACATACATACAAGTCCTTCAACATTGCTAAAAATGAGGTCTTGAAAGGAGTTGCCTCTTGTGGGTGAAAAAACGCGTTGTTTGAAATTATGACACTTAAACATATCATAAAAATGTTGAGACACACTGCTCATTTGGCTTCCCTTGACCCAATCAATATCTGCTAAATTGAAGTCACCTAAGATTACGCATGGTTCACCTATAGATGAAAAATCGCTTATGGCCTTGCAAAGTTGCTTTGAATTAGCAGTATTACAGTCTGGAGTACGATAAATCAGAATAAATCTAATAGTTTTTCCATTAAAAGTGATATCGCTTATGAGGATTTCGTACGCCTGTTTCAGAGATCCTTGAAAAACAAGCTTATGAGAATAGGTGTTCTTGAGGAACATGATTACTCCTCCTCCTACTTTGTGTGTTCTATCGCATCTAATGGCATTATGAAAAGAGCTCATAATCCTAGAAGTGGAGCGCTCTCATTTTTGAGGTCAATCAGGACTAAGTTAGAAGGACCAGATCATAACGCTTAAGTGCAAGAGCAAAAGAAAGTGAATCAGCATTTTTTACTGACGATCGAACATTGGCTAACATTCCCAAGACTAGTTCCTCAGAGGTCCTGTGACAGCTCAGGGGTTTCCCGTCTGCTGAGAAGCATGTTGAGAATTAGTATCTAAAACAACGGCTTGATGATCCACCTGAGAACAATCGTCTACTTAACCACTCTTCACGCCTTTGCTTTCTTTCCCCCTGAGTAAGTGAAGGGCGTATATAAATGCCTTCATGGGAGAAAAAGCGCAAGCGTGGAGCGCGTTTAATTATTTCTTTTTGAAAACCACTAGTAGGTGAGACTACTTTAAGGAGTCTGGGTCTATGTGGGTTTTTTTTTACCCATGCGGTGCACAGAATTCGGAACACACTCAATGCTCAGAAAATCTAAGAGTGAATTAGTACAATACAAATCATGTTTAATAAACTCAAATGCGCTACTCGCATTGCTTTCGGGGACACCTGATATCACAATGGAACGCTTCTGCTCAACAGAAACCTCATTAGGATCAGTGGCCTGGCTCTGAGAAAGAGGAGGGTCAAACTTATGTGCCTTCTCAGCTAGTAGTTCTTCAATCTTAGACTTGAGAATAAAATTTTCTTCCCTTAGTTTCCTATTTTCCTCAAGAATTCGATCGCTCCTTTTGATGACATCCATTAGCTCCCGCCTTGTGTCGATCAGCACGTCCACGATCACTCGCATATAGGGTGGCATATCTTGATCACATGTTGCACTACGGAGTTTGTCGACGATATTTCCCTGGGCTTGTGGTGATCTCAACACGGCAACGTTTTACTGGAACAGAAGACGACCGAGAAGGGGAAGAAATCATGGCGACCAATTTATCCTAGGTAATGTCCCGACATTACAAGCCCTCCCGCATCGGGGGACCGTCGTGCCTTTGGGCTGAGATACGTGAGCCCTTCCTATCTCACCTCGCCTGTAGAACTTGTTCCAACGTCAGTAACAGAACAGTTTATTGTTATCTTTCTCCCTTTCTCCGTTTCTACTTTCTCAATCCATTCATTTCTAGCCATCGAAAATATAACCAACTTCGCGTGCCGACTCTTTAGACGGAACAAGACCGTGTGTAAGTGAATGTTAATAAGAAGAAAAAGGAAAGAAGTAAAGTCAAGAATAGTAATGGGACATAAAAAACAGAAATGTGACATAAACAGTGTGACGAACAAATTAAAGTTACTGATAAAAAAGACTGATTAATGAAATAAAGGTAATACTATGAAGAGGTAATGCATCATCAGAAAATAGCAAAAATAGGGATAATATGAGAAGAGGAGTTGTAATTACTATTCTGGAATAGGATACTCGGTCAGTTTAATCAGTTAAATTGGAGCATGTAATTTTTCAAGAGAATGTATGAATAGATGAATAAATGAATGAATGTATCTGATGTATGTATGTATGTATGTATGTATGTATGTATGTATGTATGTATGTATGTATGTATGTATGTATGTATGTATGTATGTATGTATGTATGTATGTATGTATGTATGTATGTATGTATGTATGTATGTATGTATGTATGTATGTATGTATGTATGTATGTATGTATGTATGTATGTATGTATGTATGTACGTATGTATGTATGTATGTATGTATGTATGTATGTATGTATGTATGTATGTATGTATGTATGTATGTATGTATGTATGTATGTATGTATGTATGTATGTATGTATGTATGTATGTATGTATGTGTGTATGTATGTACACTGCGGTGCATAATGATAAAGCCACTCATAAATTGTTTAAAAACTATCATAGTAAGATATTTCTTGGAAACTTCTCATGTACAGATTGTAGCAAATTTGATCGCGCATTCGTACATCGAAACTAAGCTCCAGACCAAAATCAAGGAAAAATTTTATCTTAATTGTTCAAAAAATGCAGCTTTTGCGATGGTGCAAAATGATAAAGCCACCCTAAGTTTTTCCGTCGCTTCTCATCTTTATTTGTTGAAACGTTTTGCTGCTGTAATGTCTTTCTTTTCCAGGTAATGGGAAAAGGAAAACCCTTATTTAATTCTGAAAAAGTCGCAAAAAGTTGTCGCAAAAAAAGCGCTTAGATTGTCAAGTCGTCATAATGCGCAAGAATTGGACCGCGGCCACACAGTCGTCGACAACTTCCTCAAGGATCCTGCAACAAATGGAACTAAGAAGAGTTCTGGGCGACCTCCTCCACTTTACGAGAAGGATAGGCACGGTATTCTCAGAAAAGCATCGAATTCCACCAAGTCGAGCTCGGATATCAGGTCTTCTTTGGAGCTAAACGTCTCAAAAATAACTGTTTAGCGGGTTCTGAAAAATGCAAGTTCATCTCGCGGCAGAAAATGAGAAAAGCACCATTCATGACACGAGAACACCGCAAAAATCGAGTGCAATTCGCCAAAACAAGCAGCCGAGTGGACTGGAGTAAGATAGGGTATTAGGTCGTGAAGTCCCTCTTGCTTTCTTAGGATGTTTTTCCTTTCCAGATTGTTTTTTCTAATAGAGAAAGTTCAACTGCGACGAATCAGATGGCAAACGGTATTTTGAGAAAGCACATGATTCGATTCTCAAGAGATTTCAAAGAGGGGGCCGTAATGGTATAGGCCGCATTGAAGAAACGTCTAAAGTTCTGGTTCGTTCCTTGAAAGGTGAGTCTTGCCGTTTATCAAGTGGTTACGCGCAGTGCTCTTCTTTCTTCCAGCGTGAAAATCGGAGCCGAAATCTAGTTTTTGGGCAAGATAACGCACCAATCCACGTCAGCCAGAGCACAAGTGCATGGTTCAGCCGTCATCGAATAAGGCTCCTGCCCTGGCTAGCAAATAGCCCAGACCTTAATCCGATGGAAAATGTGTGGGGCTTCATGGTGCGACGAATTTACGCAGATAACAGGGAATTCCAAGGAGCTAAGGAGTTCAAAGAGGCTATAATCCACGCGGGGCACCAAGTGGACCAAGATCTCATTAATAATCTTTACATGAGTCTAGACAATCGGATTTTTCAGGTTATTCAGAGAGAAGGAAGGCCAACAGATTATTAGAGTAGGGTATTGCTCTTTCGATGTTTACGAGTTGATGAAATTTCTTACTGGCTTTATCATTTTGCACCACCGCAAAAGCGACATTTTTTGAAAAAATGAAGATGAATTTGTTCTGTTATTTCAAGCTCAAGTTTGGTATCCATGTGTGAATGCGCGATCAAATTTGCTACAATCTATACCTGAGAAGTTTCCAAGAAACATCTTGCTATGATAGTTTTGAAACAATTTATGAAGGGCTTTATCATAATGCACCGCAATGTATGTATGTATGTATGTATGTATGTATGTATGTATGTATGTATGTATGTATGTATGTATGTATGTATGTATGTATGTATGTATGTATGTATGTATGTATGTATGTATGTATGTATGTATGTATGTATGTATGTATGTATGTATGTATGTATGTATGTATGTATGTATGTATGTATGTATGTATGTATGTATGTATGTATGTATGTATGTATGTATGTATGTATGTATGTATGTCTGCCTGTATGTATGTATGTATGTATGTATGTATGTATGTATGTATGTATGTATGTATGTATGTATGTATGTATGTATGTATGTATGTATGTATGTATGTATGTATGTATGTATGTATGTACTATGGACTATACAGGGTGTGCCAAAAAGTAGTTTTGCTCACGGCTCAAATCCGCCAAGTATACAAAACATAGAGAAAATAAACAAAACAAAACAAAACATAGGGAAACTAAAGAGAGAAAAGTATTGAGGCAAAATATTCCCGAAATAATCCTCTAAAAGTAGAGACAAGTTGCGGTAGAGCCTTCAGTCGGCGCAGTCGAGCTTCAGAGCACCTACAGTAACAAGGTCAGCCAAAACAGTGAAGCCAGGTTCCGTGGTAGGTTATGTGGGAAGCTTCCTGGAATGGCTTCTTCGGTTCATGGAACTTCTGCTGCTTGGACAAGGCTGCTATGATCCGAAGTGTTATTTTCATGCCTAAAATCCGCCTCTGGAGGGGTTTCAGTGATGATGGCACGTTTTGGCTCTGAAAACGAAGGATCTTGGGAGTCTGGCAAAACCAGAATGCTTTGCCGTGTTGAGGTGACACATCATGTTCACTCAGAGTAAGCCCCCAATCCTATTCGTGCAGAAGGCTCCCACAGACTTTAGTGATAGTCTTTTAGTGTTGGTTCTTGAATTTGGTGATGGGAATGCCTCGTAAGAATTTGCTGAAGTTTGACTAATGTGGGGTTGAAAGTGGAGGAAGGTCGAAGTTTACAAAATGAATTAGTTGCGAAGGTTTTTTTTAAAACAATGATGGTTTATATTTCAACACTCACTTTCAGTTGTGTTTGTGATTTTAGTTAATTAATTTGAGTGATTGATTTTTAAATGTTCAAGTTTGAAGAGATAATTATTGGTTATAACCATTTAACAATTATTTACTTGTTTTTAACAAAGAGTGAGTTCGGTTTCCGTTTCGCACTGGCTCTTAGACGGAAGGCAAACAGAAAGGACATGCTCCCCTGTGCTCATCAGTAATGGAAGGAAGAAAAGCAATATTCGAAATTCCCTAAGTTCTCTCTTCATGAAACCTCGGCATGCTGTTCAATTAATCGTGTTTACTTTGCCAAAGAGGTTAGTGGGTGGATCAGTTTTATTTTTGGCCTGGCGTTCCGACCCTTTCGTGGTCTTCAGAGGCCTAAAAAGTGGCTCAAAGTTCGCTGACCCTTGACTTATCCGATCAAGCGCCAAAAACCCCTAGCATTTCGGACTTACCCACTCAATCCATGGAGAGTCGACCAATATTCGAAATGTTAATATATTTATATATTTATTTGTTAACGAGAGTGAATCTTGGCATATCCACATCACATTAAGTAGTCTCACGCCCATTGAAACATGTAACCACCCAAAGCAGCATGAACACACCAAAATCCACTACCATTATTGATTGTTTATTGAAACCAAGTTTCATTTTATTATTAAAATTTACTATTTGGACTTTATAGATATTAGGTTTTGTATGAACTTACCAAGATTCTTGATTTTCTTGTTTTACCTGTGTGTACCGGATACTTCTTTCCCTCGTTCTACCATTTTCATTGGGAGAAACCATTCAAATAATTGTACTTGATAGATGTACAGCTATTTGAGCTCTCCAATATCCGCGGAACAGTTTTAAGGATGTCAAGGGTAATGCAATTCAATTTTCTTGACAGGGAAAGCCGCCCCATCTTAATAGTAAAGAGGTGAGTTTGTCAGATATCAGAACAGTATCCGCAAAGAACAAATAACCGACGCAATCACACAAACATGCCGAGCTAGGGGCCGATTCTAGGCGAGGTTCGTCTTGGATCAGTTTTTTCTTTTGAGGTCAGTTCTTGTGACGCTGTCCAATTCATAATGCGCGTACAAATTTACCATGGGAAAACCACTAAACAAGTATTCCGATAAAAGCAAAAAATAAAAGTGGAGAATGCCGACTTTCCATTCTCCAAAAGATTCTGTTCAAAAGACTCTGACAGTCGTATGGAATGAATGCGTTTCAACAGTTTTCCAGCACAGCCGTTGTCTGAATTCTCGTCGTAAGGCGCGGCTGAGAAAAATGATGCTGTAGGCATTTATTGACAGTAAAAGGAAGAAGTCGATATCACACTGAAATGCGAACAGTTACAGAGGCTCCAGTTCAGCGGAACTCTTCTCAATAGATAACTACATAAAACCACTGGTCAAGAACAGTAAGTGTGACAAAATGAAGAAAGCGAGAAAAAGAAAAGGAAGTTCTTGTGCGAGTTGAACATCTTTGCTGCTTTGTAGGCAAAACATTCATTAAGGATCAGGATCGGATCTAAGGGCAAACACCACTGCTAGTGCACCATGGCACACCTTAACCCCTCCACTGCTCAACTGCGTTCTTTACGAGGCCACCTCACCACTGTTCAAGAAATCATGTGGTTTAGCAACCTTTAGGCGCCAATTAGATTGCATCGAACGTAGCAGTCCTAGTACAGGATAAAAAGTTCGAAAAGGATAGTTTTTTGGCGTCAATCAATCTGGTGAATGTGATGAGGCCTATACAATGTCTTGCGGTGGCCAACTGATGTACAACTCAGTGCTTTTATCCTCCCAGACTAGTCTGGTCCCAATGGAAGGATGGAAGGATTGGTTGGCCTGCGCGGGCGCTGATGAAGGATTTGGTTTCCGCACCATGAGAGTGGGATGCGGCCACCTGCCACTACACCACCTCCGCCCATGCTAGTACAGCCAATCCGGTAAATATGTCTGTCCGCATAGTCTGTCTGTCACGAAATTCATATCTCGTATCACAGCAATGATGAGATCTTGAATTTCACAAATGATATGGGCTGATATAGTGGTGAGGATGCAAAGGTGATAGCAAGTGATAAGGGCTGATAGGACTAACGTTGCCAGATCCTTTTCGCTTTTGGCATTTATTCTAGAGCGCTCACACTCATAGATGTTTTGCGGGGTGGAACGGGACATTAGTGGTGGATGATTCCAATTGATAACTGCTGACAAAATTCGATAAGGAACGTCGTCACAGAAGTTGTTGCGCTTTCTCAACTGATAGTGGTGTGTTCACACTAATAGATGTAGGGAGCATCAAAGGTGGCGGATCGAATCTAATAACGACTGATAAAGGGCGATAAGATTCACTAGCAAGTGGATGGAAAATCCTGCACGCTGATCACTATTTCAATACGATCACTATGGCCGAACTATAATGTTCCCGTTCACCGTGTGAGCATATTTAGATTGTGCTCAGCAATGTACTAGCCGCTGAACTATCTCGCTATCTGAACAGTGCCGTCTGTCTTCTGATACAACGATCCACATAGATATCTAGCTGTTACCTAAATTTGCAATAGCAAAGCAGTGAACCATTTCCTTAAACAGTTCTAGTTGTGAGAGCAACCAAAGGTATTGTTGGCTAGATCATCGAAACTTCCAAAGAGTAGTGGTGCATGTTCAGCTAATGATAGGCATGAGTGACTGGCAATTCAATCTAATACTAAAAATAAGAGTTAGATGCATAATGGATGGACAATTTGCGAGCCTAAAATATTGAACGCTGTGCTATCTAAACACTCAAGTAATGACCCTTTAACCTAAATGTCAAATGGTTAGTGATTCCACAACATTTCCACAAATTCTCAGCAAGTGAACATGATTCGTACTTCGATACCTGTAGGTTATTTTAAACTCTGAGCTACACTGAATCCTGAGTAGTTATGAATTTTACAGGAGCTACGAGCTAAGCAGGCGCACAGCACTGCGCTTAAAAGTGTGTGGAATTATGCGATAGTAACTTTTCTAATGGCAGTTGCTCAATCTCGCCCACTTCCACACTACGCAATTCTATCGTCTTATTCGCGCAGTATCGTGCGATAGCTTGAGTGGTTTGTCTAATAATTGAACACCTCATTTTGTTGGGAAGAAGCGTTACTTAGTTGCCGATGCCATTTCCTTGAGATGACAACCATTGGAATTTCATGCAGTCAGTAGTCGAAACGGTTCCCTGTTCCTGTTACCGTATTGGAAAGTGGTCCATTAGCAGCGCAACAATTACAAACTCGAATTTCATATTGAATACTCATGTACATCGGAGTGTCTGAAGATTGACCTCTTTTTCCGAGAGTCTGACCAGTTAGGGGCTAAATGCATCAATACAGCTGATATGAGAACATAAAGGAAATGTGCTCACCCAGTGGCGAACACTTCAACCCGTGTGTAGTATCGTATGGGTGCACAGAATCACATCCATCTACTTGATAATGGCCCTAGTCAACCTTTATTGGTCGTTATCAATTCCGATTGGGCACCACAAGGCCGTGTGACATTTGTCTCTCGGCTTTCCTTACAGGCGTCTACTAGTGATACCATATCGTCGTTTGTCATATTGGATCACCCACCGTTACTGTTCCCGTATCACACTTCATCACTCCTGTGAGCTTCACGGTCCAGCGTCACTTCGAATCGCGCAACGAATTTATGGCTTTTCTTTTCTAACATTCCTTTTCGCAATATGTCAATCATAATCATTTCAGATCTTTGGTCGCCGTTGATGACCTTATAACACTCTACACTGCCACTGTGATCGTCCCTCCGTCGTCACCTTGAAACGTGCTACGGATTCGGTGACACTGCCCATCGACGGCACTTCAGCCGCACCTTTCACTTGTTATCAATTTGAGTCCAGCACCATTGGTGGCCGTGTCAATCTCCTCCTATACCACTTCCAAAATTCAGAATCCTACCGTCACGAGACGATATATGAATTTCCGGTGAAACGGGCACACTCACACATATTACACAAAATCACACACACGCACAAATGCACGAAAAGGCACACTTAGCCAAATGTATAAGCAGGATAACTGTGGTACACCTGAAAGGGTCCTCACCATCTCATCCATCCATTGTAACGCAGAAGTTTCTACATGAAAAAGTAACGTTATATTGTAAATACATTGCAAAATGTTCATGATGCAATTGATAACCGTCACAAACAAGAGACGCTGGAAAACGAGTCTTCCATTAATGCTCTTGATTAATCAAAATCTCGCTCAATCATGGCCATAAATAGTAGTGAAATGCTGATATCTAGGAACTGTTTTGTTGACTTCAATGTGATCGATAGGCGCCTGCAAGGAATTCTAACCCAAGAATTGCAAAATCAAAGAATTCTCTTAACAAGTGCTACATCAGGCCAACTGTGCTCTCCTAATCGGAAGCGTGCCCTACGCCAGGGCATAGAGACATCGTGGTATACGGTGTACAGCACGATATGTGAATGCTGAGGTCGCCGTATGTAGTTGTGCCTGAAGATAGCGTTTACCAAGGTCTACGTTTAAGTCAAGGTGTAGAGCACAGTGATCGCTTCTGCTTCCGATTTTGTGTTCTACGTTAAAACAAGCGCAACAGGGCACTCAGCACGCATGTCGCAGTGAAGCACGCATGTCCTACTTAACGATCACATCCCATCCCTGTCAGTTGCACACACTCTTCGTAAAATACTGAAGCAAGTGGTCAGCCGAACAAACAGACTGCGTATGATAAAAGCGCTTCTCCAACCCATTCTCAATTCATTCCTCCATCTTCCTTTCAGTGTCTCTTCCCCAATGTAAGAGGAAAGAAGAGCACTCACCACGTCCCGAGCTAGCCTGCGGTTGCTTTGCAGCTCCTTATGAATCAGATAAATAGTGTAAGAGATGATCACAATACTCACTATTTCGTACACAATCGCTATAACCGCTTCCATGACACGAGTTTCCTGAATTATGGATTGTTGCTGTAACTTGCAGGATGGAATCGCAAAAAATTCTGTAGGTTTAGAGGCACAATGCTCAGACTGAAGGCTAGGCACAGTTTGTAAAAAGCATCCTTGTCAAAATGGAAACGCATCCTCTTCTGAATAGCAAAAATAAAAGGGAATAGCAAAATTCAGGTCGAGGTGACGTACGAGATGCTCTGATAAAGTGGCAGCTTGACGGGTGTACAGTGCAACATCTGCACGACCGCTTCAGTCTACTGAGGCATGTTGCATTCTACGTGCACCGAGGTTGGGTTCGATTGAATTTCCTGCCTTATGTGAGCCACGTTGATTTCTAGGGAATCACCAGTGTTATAGGTTGACCACAACTTTGTGGTCATGTACGGTTGTGGCATTCAAAAGTAGAACTGGGATTGTCGAGGGACACGCCACCAAATGGAACGATTAAAGGGGTCTCCTTTAGGGTCTTGAAGAGAGAGTGTTTTTCGTGTTTCTTAGAGGAAAATGACGGGCGAGTCTGTGAGAGACAAATTTACTTCCAATATACAGTAAAATCATTACATTTACTGAGCTACTACGCCCGACAATTACCCATCCTCCGTCAGGCATTGGCTTGTAGACAAAATTCGTAACAATTGCTTGGTAGTGAATTGCAATAGAGAAAACAATCTCGAAGATGAGCGAAGCCCATACATTTCTCTTGCGCCAAATCTGAAATGATGGCAAGTATAACAAACTTATGAGTGTGAACCGATGCTGGAACATAAAATACTGAGTGGTCAGAAATCACATGCGACTGTTGTTGTGGAAAGCGAACGGCAGTGAATCGGTTGCATGTCATCAGGAAACATCCAAGGATGTGTGTGAAGTAGTTAATTCCAGTCATGCTCGACGCCAGTCGAGCCACTAATTCAAGAGAAGGTCCTGAAATCGCCAGCCAACAAATAAAATGGGCTCTATCAATCTCATTTGGATAACGTTCAACACGCGTAGGCTTACCAGAGGCAGATTTGTATTCTACTCGAATCCACTCCAGTGCAACGATTCCCAAAATGTCACAGATACCTATAAATGAAGATTATTGCACAAAACAGGCACTGACGTATAAGGCAGCAAAGGTTAGAAAGACATCAGAGTGTTGTACAGATAATCTAGTAGAACATTGGTTAGCATCTGCAGGAATTATGCTCGTTACGCAACCCAGGGTTGAGTGTTGAAGGCAGTAATGCCTCGTTCATCAGCTGATCATAGCGTGGCACCCCTCACGACTCAAAGCGATTGACATTTACGTCAGTGGTCTGTGATCTATCTTCTCTACATTCTTCTTTCTTGCCTACTCCTCCGGTTGGGAATTCATGCTATGGGAAGGCCAAGTGAAGCGAGAAAATCCTCATTTTATGCATTTCACATGTGTTGATGGGACAGAATTTTCAGTTTTCCTCCATGGTGATTCATCTCATATGTACATAGCAGATCCATCACATTTGTATTCAAGTTTGCGTGGAAACAAGAATCCATTGGGGTGATTCGGTAAAGGAAAAGTTGTAAAATGAGTCAAGTGTGGATTAAATATTTCAAAAGCGCAAATTTAACCTGCTAACGATGAGCAAGTCAAAATCTCAAAAGTTGGTGCACACAGTGCGATGACAGAATACATGGCAACTGCAGAGAGAGCAGCGGCGACGGAAGAAGTGCTCAGGGAGCTGCTCCCGCGTTTTGCTTGCTCACGATAGCCTTGATGCGCTCTATCTGTCGAGAAATCTCGTTGAGGGAGTGATTAAAAGCGGATCTATTCTGCTACATGCGGCGTGCGCCAGCAACACGGTAGCAAGATAAATGCGACACAGAGACCATAAATCAAAATTAAATTTACTGAGTTCACAAAGATTATCTATACAGCCCATCTATTGCAGCCTTGACTATGGAATTAAAGCAAGATACCTTGATATTGCGTTTTCGATAAAAGCATCAGTTTAGGCGGGGTTCACGTGTTTCTCGTTAAAGGCACACAGAATGGGGAAATCTGGGCTTACATGGTGGTGCATGCATAAGCTCAGTTGGAGTGCACAAGGAGCTATAATCTCAAAAGTCATAGACAAATCAATTGAATGCTGGCTGTACACAGCTCTTGAGCCTTCTTTCCTTTGCTTGCTGTAGAGCCTATTCAGAAGAGTGTGTCGGCAGTTTTGTTGGAGCTTATAACTGCATCCGTTCAGAACATCCATGAGGACCACTCCTGGTTATCATCCTTTTCCCATTGGAACTGGTAGCACAGATCCCATTATTTCATCGGAAATGTAATGGAATCGCTCTCATGATGAACTTTTTATTTTCATTCATGAAAACTCTGAAACGATTTGTGTCATCGACATAGCGCATGTCGTACGTCCTTTGGTTAATGTTACTGCTGAGTGCTGCCACGTGAAATTCCATGCGTTTGTTCTGGAGACAAGATCCAAACACAAACAATCTGTAGAGATCCACTGCGTTTGGCAGCACAGTAGCCACATAGTTCGAAATTACCGTCTTCATGGCACACTGTGTATGATCCGCTATGAATATCCGTGTTTCTGAGTGGTTCTTTCTTTCTCTCACGAAATTCATACCACATGTCTTGAAACCGATGGAGTCGCGATTTTCATAAGTGATGTAGGGAAAACGCGAGAAACCCTTGATGGTGTGATGCCGTGCTATGTTATCATGATCAGTGTCCAGTTATCAGTGTTCTTGTGATAACCTCTGTAGCACTTGTAAGGTTATCATAATCATAGAGAATGACAATAGGCAACTGAGACCAAAATCGTTGCGTTCACCCGATTGATAGAGAACTCTAGCCTATGCAGTGTGTCCCGAAGACGCCACAGATTAAATAGAGGTAGATCGATCCTTGGAATCTTACCACGTATCTGTGTAGTGAGAGGTAGGACCGCGAAGTTGATAGCTGATAGGTGATTGTGATCGGGGCCAAGAGTGGCGTCGAGGAAGTCCTATTCAATTTTCGGTGTTCCTAAGGAACCTCTAACCTGACAGTGCGATACAAAAAAATTAAGAGCCAATTGAGAAAACTGAAACCAAATTCGGGACAAGGCTAGCCGAAGAACTCAGAGGAATAATGACGAAAAATTAGTTCCTCTATTACTCATATAATTATGTTGTTAATAAGAGCTTCATGCAAGGTTTCAAGTAAAAAATTGAGAATCCGACATGGATACATCTCCTCAAAGTGAACGGCCGAGTAGACGGGGCTTTAAAGTGAATGCCCACCCCTCCGCTCACCCATCGTCCGCTGCGATTGATGACGAAGAGAGGGGCTTCTCGGCCCCACGGAAAAGCTCATCCGCGCATGGGGCGCATGCCAGATGACGTCACAGCCACGGCATGACGCGACAACGGGTGATGTCCTGCATGCTACCATTACACTCCAATAAGAGTAAACTTGCTGGCATTCTACCCATTAACTAGGTACGAGATCTTAATCTCCGGCAAGCTTTGTATGTGATTGGTGTGAGAGGTGGTCATTTTGATGTGGTAGGTTTGTGTGACAGGATAAGATGAGGAAGTGGCTTTAGTAGTGAAGGGACGCTCACATGGGTGAACAAGCGATATTGCAGAGTTCCTTATGATACCTCCGGCGAGAACTGATTCAAAGCCACATTTTCACTCGACGATCTCGTACAAATCCACATGTAAGAGGGACTTATTTTTGCCATTCAAGGAGCTTTTTACACTTTTGTTATCTTCTTACTCCTCAGCACCTCTAATTTCATAATTCAGCGCTATAACCCACTCGAAGTAATCCCAGAATATGCCTTCAAATTCAAATGGACATAATCCCTGCAAATGAACAGCAACCGTAATGCACTCGTACATTTCCTAAAAACTATATTAGTGATGCACTAGGAAGCGTTTCAACTCACTTTCTGGACACTCTATTATCATACAATCGTCCCTATGAGGTGATCAGTGGGTATACGACGATTTCCGTCCTGTTCTGTTATCAGTTGTAAGAAAGCTATAAACCGCTGAGCTAATCTAAACAACCAACACTGGCGGTGGTCTGTACAGACATGACAAGCAAGGGTGAACGGCCACTTCATCAATCAAGAATACAGTCTGAGTATTAGGTGCTCAATAGGAGAAAACTGTTGTTACTTCCATGTCAATATGTAGCAACAATATTTTTCGGCTGCTGAACTGCCTGAGAAGGTACCATTACCTGCTGTAGTGTCTCCAAGCTTCCTCTTCTTGTAACCTCGGCATTACTTGTCGAAGTCGATTGTAATATTTGTTATGCCACACGAGGTTTTCGAAGTGAAACTTTTATCCGCGGTCCAACGGTTCGACCGTTTCGTCTTCATAAGAGGCCTGAAGATGGCCTCTGAAGAAGATGAAACGGTCAGGAGTTGTTAGGAAGTTTTCTCGAAATGATGTCGGAAACGCTAGAAGGGAGGAGGTGCCTGTTCGAGTAGTTGACAAATCAAGAGCTTCAAGCCATCTTCAGGCCTTTGAAGAAGACGAAACGGTCGAAACGTTGGGCCACGAATATAGGTTTTACTTTCAAAACCTCGTGTGGCATAACAGATATTATAGTCGACATCGGCAAGCAATGCCGAGGTTACAAGATGAGGAAACTTGGAGACTGTTAGAAGACGTACCGCCGAGACTGTTCTCCCTCATACGCGAAGCACTGTCCCTTCGACAGAACATCGTATCCACCCGGCAATCACCGAAGTTTCTTCAGCGATGTAGATCGACCGGCGTGTTTCCACGATTTATTTTGAATAGGAAAGTCGGTGCATGCTGTAATTTGCCAGATAGCGACCCCTTGATAAGGAAAGTATACCGCTCTATCCTAGGCATTGTAATCAAGAGAAAGCAATATGTACTGTATTCTTCTATTGTAAGTGTAATTCTAAAGAGGAATCATGCCGACGTCTACTACCGGAAAGGATTTGGAGGAGGATTGAGGGTGGGTCGAGAAAGATTTATGATGCTATTCGATCTGGGGCTATAACACTCTTTGTGCTAAATACGACAGACTTTTGAGCTCGCTTCAGGAGAACTCGAGTACGTGGGTCACTATTTATATTTCGGGAATAGGCAATACTGTTATCATATGAGTAAATCTGATGATTCCATCGTAAAGTTCGCCTCTTTTAACCATAGACCCCATCATCCAATTTGCCGCACGGCGCTATTTGTTTATTTTATAAATTTTTGAAAATTTCGTCGACACAAGCCTTTCTTGGTGGGTTTGTCAAATTGTGTGGGTTTCAACGGAAAAATATTTTTTTTGCAAATCCATGTGTTCTAGTAAAACTGAATGTTTGTTGGTGGAAATAATGTTTAGGGATGCGTCAATCTTAGGATGGGTGAATTGGCGATCTTGCTTAATCATATTGCACACAGCATCGATGTTTTCTTAAACAAGTGCTAATTTCGGACATCCTTCATGAATCGTCGGACAGCGGACTACGACAACGACTGAGTTCCCTGAGCCAACGATACACTGTGGTCTTTGATGGAGCTTCATTGCCAAATTTTTCAAGATGTTTTGAAAATTCCATTTTCATTTCCTGAAAAAAACAAAATTTTTCAGATGAATGTAAAATAAACAAAAAGCGCCGTACGGCAAATGGAATGATGGGTTATATAGTAAAAAAAGGCGAACTTTACGAAGAAACCATCAGATTCACTCCCATGATAACAGTATTGCCTATTCCCGAAATATAAATAGTGACCTACGTAATAATGACAACTACTCAAACAGTAACCGCATTGAGAACGCTCGCGCAAATGTTGACCATCCGGCGAAGGTCATTGTTTTAGGCAACACTCAGCTTTCCTCAAACGCCCTAAATTCCTCGGGCCCTCATTTGCGCCATCACAAAACATTACCGCTACTACGCTCCGCAAAGTTGTGGGAGGATTGCATAGTTCGAGGGCTCTAGTGCGAAACAAGGCCAGGCGTGATGATAACGCGCAAGGAACCGCTTCTGATCAGAGATTGTTACCTATTGTACCATTCCCACGCACTGTTTATAGAGAACCTAAACCGTTTATCGAGGCCGATGTGAAGTTTAGTATTTTAACATCAGGTGTGCTCGCCGCACTCGACCGGTACAGACGAATTCACAATACTAACTTAACCTACGACCAGTGCCAAGGGTTCAAAGAAGTGCGTGAGTTATGACCTAACTGCACAATACGCATCTCTGTCAGCGATAAAGGTGGAGAGTTCGTGGTTATACCACAATCATTAGACCGTGAGATAACCGAACCCCATTTGCAAGATTCGACCATCTATCGTCGCGGCACCATCGAAGATTTCACAGCACAGTGTAGACGTCTCAATCACGTATGGATGGTTGTAGGAACATCTGCGGGAATTGATGGAAAGTTTTTGAGCAGGCTCAGACTAGACAACCCCAGTTGTCCGGTTTTTTATAGCCTAATGAAAACCCACAAACTTTCTCCTAACGACATGCTATCAATGTCAGCAGACACCTACAAAATAAGACCCATAATAAGCTGCGTTGGTGGACCCACCGATCGGATATCGTGGTACCTAAATGCTATCGTGAGCCAGTTACTAATCGAAGTCCCTTCCCACCTGACCAACACTAACCAGTTCCTACAACATTTGCACAACTCCAACTTCGGGCCGAATTGTGTAATGGAGTCATTTGATGTGACCACACTTTATACCAATGTCCAAAACGATCAAGCTCTGCAAGCTTTATCTGAAATGTTGGATAGGCATGCTAGGGATATTGAAACCTATGGAATGAATAAAAGACACATCATGACTCCGGTTGGGGAATGTTTGCAATGCAACATGTATTTAAATGGTCAGGGCGGTACTATTCCCAGATAAGGGGTTTGGCCATGGGTCAGCGACTAGCACCAGTACTTGCGATCTGCTTCATGAGCAGAATTGAATAACCAGTACTGAGTCGCTTGTCTTTAATATACTGTAGGTATATTGATGACTGCTTCATCGTGACATCAACACAGTCCGAGATGGATGAATGTTTTCGATTATTAAATGAGCAATCACAATATATCAAGCTCACACGAGAAGTACCTAAGGTTACCATACCTTAACACTCAGGTCAAATTGTCTGATGGCATTGTTAGCGTAAAATGGGACCGCAAACCCAGCTGTAAAAACGTTTTGATTCATGCTTCATCTTCTCACCCTTCTTCTGTGAAACGTGCTGTCATTAAGAACATGATCACTACAGCAACCATTATGTGCACTGGCGATAAGGAGCGGCAGGAGTGAAGACGTTTAGCTACACGCATAGCTACTGAGAATGGTTGTGCGGTACCAATACCACGAACACGATCTTATGCTGGTCCACAACGGCAGATATCACGTCTGGAAAGTTACCTCTATGCATTCCCTTTATCTCCGATAGTGTCACTGCTACAATACAGCGTAGTATTGTGCGAGCACAGTTACATGACGATGTTGTGTTAGTGAGTACTCCTAATCGCAACATCAAACGTCAACATGTTCGCAACAGACTATACGATATGCAGTGCACGACTCCAAACTGCATTACCTGCCCATACGGTGAGCTGGGAGATTACGAGGAAGTGGGAGTAATTTATCAGCTTGAATGTAGGGCCTGTAATAGCACTTATATTGGGGAAACAGGAAGGGCACTAGCTATTCGAGGTAAAGAACACCTAGGTGGGAAGAGGTGTCATATCATCACCACCCCTCTTGGCAAGCATAAGATTGAGGAGCACAGTGGGAACGACTTTGATGTTAAGTGTAGGATCTTGGCCCTCTAAACGGAAATTTCATCAAGGAAATCTTGAAGTCATTGTGGATTTTCGCAAGAAATCCACGGATGAATAACCTCAATGAGTGCTTGCCTGTTACGAATGATTTTTTGCCATTGGTATCTAAATGCGAGCTGTAGTATGGATGACGTGCATGATAATATCATGTCATGTGGCCTTGTGACTCAAGTAGGACTCATTCGCTCATACTAACGATACTTACTGTGGCTGTGAGCTTACGCTCCCCACAAGCGGTGAAACCTTTGGTGAGTTTGTTGACCTATTACTGAGTTGTTCGGGAGCTTTCTCGAAATGAAGTCAGAAACGCTAGAGGGGAGGAGGCGCTCGTTCGAGTACTGACAAATCACGAGCTTCAAGCCATCTTCAGGCCTCTGAAGAAGACGAAACGTTGAAACGTTGGGCCACGAATAAAGGTTCCACTTTGAAAACCTCGTGTGGCATAACAAATGTTATAATCGACATCCACTAAGACAGCTCATAGAAAGCGGCAAATTCTTAGTTTTTGCTTCAGTCACGCGGCTCACAAAACTTTGATTAAAAAAATACTAGCCTGAATTAGCAGCACATGAAACTGTAGATGTCTTTTTCAAAAGTTTCAGGTGAAGGTTCACTCAAAATTAGAATAAATATCAAAGCTTCAGTTCGGGTATTATGTAATATACCTTGTAGGTTAATGTTGTGTTGAGAGGGGCAAGGCGCTCACCCACAGGGTGAATCACTAGGGAAGAACTAGATAATACCCTCGATTCCATAACATGATCACTGTGAGCAGTCCTCGATTGATGCATGAACACTATCATAACGAGTATCATCAACATAGTCACATAGCGTCTTAGAGTATGGGGTGAGGGTACATCGAGTAGTTTCAAGCCAAGCACAAATTGAAGGCAAGAGCGTAACACATCAAAAATAGAACTTGAAGTGCGGCGATTCAATTTCTAGTCGAATCTTCTTCAGTTGATTCTGCACCATACTGCCTGACCTACCACGGAACTTACGACCTCACTAGGTTACATGGAAGGATCATGAAAAGAGTTAGTTACTTAAAGGCAGTGATAGGGGTAATTCGGGCCGAATATGGAAGGACCACTGAATATGAAGGTCGAATGCTCAGTAGTACGGAAGTGGAGAAATAACCCAATGAAACGGGCAGAAATCCGAGAAATGAGGTCTTTTCCCGCCGTTTATACTCAAAATGGGCAAGGCGCCTCGAAAAAAGGGGCGGGCTGTCATAAAACAAGTGGTGGCTGCTAGAGAATGCGACTCTTATAACAACCGGAAACACTATTTCTCATTGGAAATTTTGCCACATAAAGTCTTTTCAGACCCGTAGCTCTCATTCGCGTGACCCAGTCAAGGACTGCGTCATGAAGGTAGAAAGCGTGGAATTAACAGAGACTAGTGAAATGATGAGGGAGACCATTTTGGGGTCGTAAACTTACGAAATTTCCCTCATGACAATGCTCAGACCTGATAGGTAGCGTGTGGTTTCCAGTTCAGGTACTTCCCAGGCTAACGAAAAGAGAATGTCCTCAGTCGCTCACATCAGTCAGGAGGGAAAACATTACTGCAAGATTGCCGGGCGTCGCTTACCATAATGACACAGTATGTACTCAGAATGGCTCCACATCAAAAACAAATTTAAAACAGTTGCGAGATTGATTCAAGATAAGATTTTTTTATTTAACTCATTTCAAATCTTGGATTGAAATCTTTCAATTTATTCATTTACATGAATTATGGGATTAATTTGTACCTGTAATCATGAAAATATGAAAGAAGGAGGATTTCAAGTTTGTCGATTTCGCCGTGAAGATCACATATAGAATACACAGGTAGTATACGATTGCAATTATAGACAAAATCAACTGCGCATCGAGAAGTGGACCTTCCATGTTTGAATGCACTGCAAAACACAACGTAAAATTAGTACCACTGCCAAACGCACAGCTGACCTGTGCTAGGAATTACTTCGTTGCCGACGGACGTTAAACTGCAGTCATAGACGCAAATAGTTTAAGTGTTTTAGGAGGAGAAATGATCACTATAGATCATCAGGAATCTGAGAGGGAAAAGATACCTGGTTGCTGAATAAAGTTTCGCGACAGCATGTGGACCCTCCCTTGCATTAGCGTCCGACAAGTTAGCACACCATGTGCTGTGCATGCCTATTTTATAGCACAAATTCACGTGAATCTCAAGATGAATATGCCGGGATGAATAAGCCGGGAAAAGTCCGTCATGAAATTGATTAGTAGAACGTGAACTATCAAGATAGTGCACAAGTCTCGCAACACATTGAGAACTGATTGAGGTTTTTTACTCTCGAGCTTCACCAAGTATCAAAAGAATGGTGCACAGAAAAATGAGTTTCTCTGTTACCCACATGTTTATGTTGTATTTGCATATATGGGCCGCATACAAAGTTCACGCGAAAAAGTGACAAGCCGGCTAAGATACAGTACCTCGAAGAGATGGCTGAGGGAGCGTGGCCTCAGGCCAATGCCCGCCACTGTCGGAGACGAAGAGATGTGCTGTTCACGTAACTTTCCGCTCCCACTATGCGCCTACGGCTGCGGCAGACAATGGGGAGGACATTCACTTTGAAGTCGCACCCCCTTGGACTCAACTTTGAGTTGCTGTATCCTAACCGGATTCTCATTTTTCGCGTGAAACGCATGCGGCCCTTATCGGGCAGATACAACATAAATATGTGGGTAACAGATAACAGAGAAACTCATTTTACCGTGCACGATCCCTTAAGATAATGTACTGAGTTAGAGCATGCTCCATTGATATTTCTGATATGTATATGTGGCAAGAATCGACGCAAATTTGAATCCAACATTTCGGCTTATAATTTGTTACAGGAAACTTCGGTTCACCTAGTTGAGGAAGCAGCTGATATTTATACTGCACTCATTATTAACACTGTCTGTTGTCCTAGTCTTGCTGCACCGTTAGTTTTGGATCAGAAGACACATACCCTGTCCCCCGCCTGCTTACAGTGAATCCACTTCTGCTGAATAAAAGAACAGCAAGAGTCAATAGCGACTTCGAAGGTAGCCACGTGATATGTAACAGCAACACTGCACTTATACGACAGTTGCAGAACCCTCAACTGATCTTGGCTTTCAGAAACTGCAAGGAGTCTGAAAGCCTTTAAAGCTTGAGCATTCAGACTAGGCAGCAACATGAGCTAATCGTGAATCTTTGTTGTGTTGTTCTTGATTGGCAAAAGACTTGAGAGAAATTACAATCACAAATGACAGCAGGGGACTCTATGTAGGAAAGGATAGCTTTGGTGGTACAGAGCCGTCTGACCGTGTGATAATAGCTGGATTCAGAGCTATCCGCTACAATGACGTATCACGAAGAGGGCTGTGCCATTCTATAGCAGACTATGCTGCTACTTTTATGTTTTCACAGCTTTCTAAAAACTTAGCACCTACTCATCTGTCTGTGTTTTGTCTACCATAATCGAATTGTTGTGAAACCTATCGTAGACGCCTATAAAGGACCAAGGCGAATAGTGCTTTACAGCCTTTCACATCCTTTGTTTATCTTTTATTTATGCCGTTTAGAACAGTTATATAAATGTTCAATTACCCAAGTTTGAGGTTCCACTGAACCACACGGAAAAGTGCATTTGGTGCGTCGGCCACTCTGAACCACGGTTACTCGTTGAGCGGCAAAAAAAGCAGTCCAGCCCCAAGTGACAGCAATTACGCGAACGCACACGTGAATTTAGTTTGCAGCACAGCCACACTTCATCTTTTCGCTTCTTGCACATGCCACTCCACTATCGCTTGGCAGCTCTCGTCTGACACTATACTATCACTTGGTGGCAGTCCTTTCACACTGCACACTTTGCACTTTTGCCATCTTTCGTAACTGACACTGAGCACAACGATGAATTTCCTTTCATCAACGCGTCAGGGGATCATTACAAAAGCTAATTCTTGACTCTCACCGCCTTGCGTGATTTTTTTAACTATTAGCTATTTATTATCGGTTCCTCAACGCATAAAATGAAACATTAAAACTACAACAAGGTGGTTTCCGACATAAGAGAAATTCAAAGGAAAACTAACAAAAAAACAAGCCAATCCGAACTAATGAACTCAAACAGTGGGGGGATGTCAGTAGCAGCAAGGTGGACATACTTGGTGGTGAAGGGCAGTGCCCCGCCAACACTACAAGTCGCTCAAGCACCATACGGCTCCGGATACCATCTCAGTAGGTCCGCCAACTCCACCAAGATCCACCTATCAGCTTAAGGGTAAAAGGCCGTTATGGAATTTTGAAATATGAACACAGGCAACACAGGCAGGGATATAGCTATGAATAAGATTATATGATGAAACGAGAAAATACATTGACTGAAGGAAACAAAGCAGAAACCATTATAGCAACATTTCGTTTCAGAGCCTTCAAGATAAAACTTTAGCTTCTATTCTTAGTCAAGCAAGTTGCCCGAGTACTCTCTTGGTCTACTCAACCAACTAGAACCATCCTTTATCAATCATGATTTTCATCAGCTTATTTCGAAACGAAGTGATAGAGTTCGAGTTTACCACTGACATAGGCAACTCATTCCAGATAGAAATTATTCTTTGTGTAAAAGAGTGACGAAACTCAGCTGACCTCGTTTTTTCTCTTAGTATTAAAGTCATGACCGCGTGTACGCCCTATAATCAAAGATCTATTAAAAAGCAAGTCAAAGTCTGCATCCACTAAGTTGCACGAAAGTTTGAAGACAAATTCGTAATCAGCCATTTTCCTCCTCATTTCTAATGTATTAGCACCAAGCAGCAATAATCTGTCTTTGTAGGACAGATGAAACTTCCCCACACGAGCAAAAACTCTTTCGGTGAACTTCGCTTGAACTTTTTCAATGCGTTCAACCATAAGTTTACTCGACGGACTCCATACCATTGGGCAATATTCCAGTAAGAGACGAACATAACTTTTGAACAGCAGAAACAATGTTTCAACCTTCCTGGTCGAAAAGGCACGTATAATATAGTTGGCCCTGCAACTAGCTAGATGAACGATTTTGTCAATATAATCATCAAAGGAAATTGAACAGGAGTATGATATTCCCAAATCGCATGCCGTCTGTACGACTACTGTCTTTTCTCGAGAAATGTTGAAAACTCTTTCGGAAATGATGAGTTTAGACTGCTGCGACCATCTGGCGATGGAATCGAGCGCTTCCTGTAGTAACTGAGGCTATTCTATCCACCAAACTTTTACGTCATCTGCATACAACAAGCATTGTACGTCTGTGGGGAGACATTGTGGCAAATCATTAATATAGAGTGTGAACATCAAGGGACCAAGGCAGGTGCCTTGCGGAACCCCACTTTCTGTTCTATAGATTCGCGAGCGCGAGCCATTAAGAATCACCCCTTGTTTTCTGTCCGAGAGGAATGACTTCAAAAAGTTGAGAAGACAGCCAGATATACCAAAATGCCTGCCTATGATTTCTGACGTCACTTCTGTCACCCTTTTTATGTATAGGAGGTACCAGACCTAGATACCACAAATCAGGCGTGTCCCCTGTCAAAAGTATGCGGTTGAACAAACATGTCAAGGCAGAGGTGAGGCCTAGAGCTGCTTTTTCGAGAAATATATAAGGAAGTCCCTCCGGAGAGGTAGAGCAGCGCAGGGGAAGGCTGTTCAGAGTACGGTAAACGTTTTCGTAATTAATATCAATTCAGTCCGAAGAACAGCCAGATGTAACTCTGGAAGCTTCATGCGGCAATGAAGACCAGTTCTTGTAGAAAGATTCAAAGTATGTAGCGAAGGCCTCTGCCTTATCATTGTCAGAAATACATTGTTTTCCCGAGGAAGACGTAATTGTTCTTATAGTTGTGGATGATTTTAGTCTAGAATTACAGTAATCCCAGAATCTTTTTACATTTCTTGAACGAGCAATTTTCTCTTCGCGCAAGAGACTGAGTTTGGCCAACTTCCTTTTAAGAAGCCGTGATAGTTGCATGCACTTTTGTCTATGTAGGGGATTATCACTTCTAAACAGCTTTTCTACTCGGAATTGCAGTATACGCAAGTATACTGGCACATTCGACATCTTATCTGCTTTGTAGCTGGAAGGAACAAAACGAGAAATCAAAAAGTGGCAGCCTCATAAGTGCTAAGTAGCAATCATACACTGTCTGACAACCGTTGAAAATTTGCCTCCAGTTTAAGCGAAGAAGGTAGTCGCATATCGCACCATAATTCCCTTTGCAAAATTTATAAGAAATTTCCGACACTGGTCGGGTTCGACAAGTGAGAGTGAGAAGGCAACAGAAGCATGGTCGGAAGTCGAGAAAGGAGCTTCAACTGAGACTCCTCTCACAAGTGTAGTGTTTTCGATGGACTTCGGGAAACTACAGTCGAACTACCCAAGTGGACACCCAGCTGCAAGAGTACCTCATGGATCTTCAGCGAAATATACGTGAAGCAAAAGCTACGATTCTTGCAGAATTCAGCAACACTGGCTGCGCCCTTGATAGATACATCGGAGCTGCAGACGACCTCAAGACACACCGAAGTTGGATGAAAATGGAGATCACCACACTCGACCTTCTCTACGAGAAACTACAAAAAACAGAAGCATCTGCATCAGAGTCAAAGGTACCCAAGGTCAAGCTGGCACCAATTCTCATCCCGAAATTCGGAGGAAAGATATGGGAATGGGAACGTTTTGGAGAGCGTTCTAGCACTCCGAACACTATCAGGATATAGATGACCTCTGTAAAATGAACTACTTACTGGACGCTCTTCAAGGTGAAGCAAGAGAGAGTGTTCAACGTTTTGAAGTATCTCGTCAGACTCAGCACTTAGCAGTTGCCTACCTAAAGGAAAAATACGACAACGTTTAAGCTTTAATCGACCAGCTGTTACGGAACGTTCAGGGTTTACGCGCGCCAAGTGACCGACTTGATAAGGAAGCGAAACTACTTGAACAACTTTGTTCACTAACGAGCCAGTTACAAGTAAAAGGAAACCGATAACAGCTTCCTCCAGAAACTTCTACTCGGAAGGTCTTCAGAGTCCATGCAGAGGCACATCCTGCATCAGAAACAACAGTTATCAACGACGGTATGGGACACATGATTACTTTGACAACTGCAAAGGACTATATTGAGGCCGAAATGGAAATTTCAGAGTAAGTTGGAAAACATTAACGTAGCTTAAACGAAAGCACAACCCCTGACTGCACGAAAGAATACAAACAGAATACTTTCTCGGGCCTGTCAAAAACGAAGTCCGTAGAAGCCGTAGTTCCATGCTTCTACTGCAACAAAAGCGGTCCCTCCCCGAGTAATTGCGAAGAATACCCGTCAAGAGACCAGCGTCTAGACGTCAAAGAAGAATAATTTGTGTCTCAGCTGCGGAAGTGAGGGTCACCTGACCCAGCAGCAGTAGGGGTAATTGCAGAATCTGCAGTAAACATGGTTATCATACCTCAAAATGCACAAAAGCAATCAACGTGAAAATTTCGCAAAACCCTCACCCCTGCCATACCGAGATCCAACACCGAACAGGACCTCTCACGCAAGGATAAATACTGCCTCTTCAGTCACCGAATACATGAATCCTGCCTCAACTACGCTGCATTTGTCTACCAAAACGAGATATTGCTAAATGGTTCTAACTGGACAGGCGCAAGTGTTAAATCCCGTCATGCAATCGCTGGAACCAATATACGTCCTTCTTGACACCGGCTCAGATCGTTCTTTTATAAAGGACGAGTTGGAAAAGACGTTCCTTTATAGAGGACGACCGACTCATGTTACAGGATATGGGTTCTAAGGAGCTGACGATAACTACGTTCGGCTCCATAAAGCGAATAGAGAAACGTAGGATCACATCTCTCCGAATGTAGATCAAAATGGCGCACCCCATATTTACAAAGTCACCCGCGCTCCAAAAATTA
The DNA here is from genome assembly GCA_963978905.1 of Trichostrongylus colubriformis. NCBI lineage: Eukaryota > Metazoa > Nematoda > Chromadorea > Rhabditida > Trichostrongylidae > Trichostrongylus > Trichostrongylus colubriformis. Next base: position 36,106,016 of record OZ022259.1, read on the forward strand.
CAGACACACAGCAGCAGAGCAGACATACTGAAGCAACAGAAGGTATCTCTTCGAGAAAAGCATAAAGTTTTCGATCGACTCCTCGGTCTCCACCGATGAACCACAAGTGTTACTTGGTTGTGCACACCCTATCAGTCTTTCATAAGCTAGCTTCACTACTCAGCCTAATTTACCTTTAGAACTTCAGGTAGTACCTTGAAAACTAGGCTATTTGGTAGCTGGTATGATGCAAAACGACAAGATGATCAGGAAACCCCCAGTACTTTGCTCCAATGCCCTGCCGGTGAGCGCAGCATCCCTGTCGAAATTTGTGGCAGGGAACGATTTTGCACCTCCGCATCATCGGGTGTACATGAATTTCTCGGTCTCCAATGCCAAGAGCAAGCAGAGGTAGAAGCCAAAATGTGGAAAAACTTCAGTGACACTATCCAAAAGAGTGAAGGTGGCTACTATGTTCAATCACCATGGAAAGAGGATGCCAAGAGTCTTTCCGGTAGCAAACGTCTAGCCATGCGAAGGTTACAAAATACTATGAATAAGCTCGAAAATGAGCCCTCTTTACTTCAGCAATATCACGACACCATGATGAGTCAACAAATTACGAGGAAGTCGATGAGGCAGCACAACCGGATGAGAAGATCGTACATTACTTGGCACATCAAGCCTCCTGACACCACATAAGAATACTACGAAGTTGCATGTGGTGTTCGACACTCTGCTCATCGTAAAAATTGCCCTTCATTCAATAATGTGCTAAACCAAGGCCCAGTGATGCTTCCTCTTCTGTGCGACCTTCTCCACAGCTTTCGTATTGCAAACGTAGCATTAATCAGCGACATTTCTGCATAATCGAATCCAGCTGGATGACAGGAACGCCTCACGTTTTCTATGGCCACGAGATATCAATACCTTTGTCTCGAGACAATTTGACCACTTACAGATCTACACGTGCAACCTTTGGCTGAAGTGTCCATCGATCTTCTCACGGAAACTCTGCGTTACCACTTCTCAATCACTGCGCTGGCCCTCCGCTAACGCAGTGCCTCCTAGAGAATACGTATGTCGACAACGTCTTGCTTACGGCCGCATCAGCAGACAAAGAAATGTTCGCAGAAATGAACATGAATCTTCGTGAGTTCTGCTCGAATAATCGCGAAGGGAATAATCAAATGAGTCACGATAATCGCAGTTCCAATTCACTGCAAAGGGCCTGGGGATACCGTGGAATACTGAAAAAGACGAGCTTACTCCCACATCTATCTAATCAACCAAAAAAAAAACATGTACGAAACGCTTAATATCGGAGCAAATCGCAGCAATTCATGATTGGTTGGATGACACCGTTGATTGTGGAAGGAAATCAATTTCTACAACGGCTATGGAAAGACGGGTATGACCGGGATACAATCCTATCTGCCGAGCATCAGCAACAATGGAATGAAATCGTCAAAAAATAGAGAAGGATTTCAATTGAAGGCACCGAGAAAAATCGCTGAAATCAACCAAAGCACAAGTTTGGTTCTGTTCGTCGACGCAAGCGCACAGGCTATGGCTACATGTGCATATATATATAGTAGCTCTGCTCACCTTGTTGCTAGAGAATCGAAATTACCAGCGATCAAAGGAAGGGCCACTATCCCAAAACTGGAACTCAACGCAGTAGCTATGGCTACCAGGCTAGCTTGGTTCATTTATAACGCCATCAGAGTGAAACTGACGATTGACAAAATAGTCATACTGTCTGACTATGAAGAGTCCCTCAGCTGGATTGCTAACAACAGAACTCAGATCGATAAAACCACCGAAGTTTTGGTATGGAACAGAATAAGGGAAATACGGAAGATAATTGACAGCATCACCATACCATCTTATTCGGTTATGTACCTACTAATGAGAATCCAGCAGATTGTGGTACAAAAGGAGTCACAAGAACTGAGTTCGAAGGACACATGTGGTGGACAGGACCAATGCTCATCAATCTGCCTTTGAGTGAATGGCCGAACAAAAACCGACTCATGCGCCTTACAGATGAATCAGAGGACAACGTTGACAAGAGCGCTATCGTGGTTTATGTGAACACTTATACATCACTGAGCGTCAGTTATCAAAAATAATAGATTGGAAACGGCATAGCAAACTATTCTCGTGTGTGGCATGCTCTTCATTTCAATAGAGTGAATATGAGGAAAGTTAAATCAAAGGGACACTCTCGTATAGAAAAAACATCCCGTAACTGGCGCCAGTAGTGCATTCAGCGTTCTCTAATGCAATCGAAAGGAAAATGGCTCTGATAGTACTTATAAAGAACCATCAGAAATCACATTGCTCATCTCAGCTGCTGAAAGTTCGATAGGCACGAAATTTTGAGATGTCGGGGACGTCTCAACAACGCCTATCTTCCGCAAGAAGCCATTCTCGTCGTATCCAAGACTACTTTAGTCAGAGTTCTATAGAAGACGCACACACTGAATTGCACTGTGGTGTAGGGCGTATCATAGCCAACGTTCGGCAAAAATACTGGATCCCTTAATTGCGTCAGCAAGTGAAACATGTCTTACGACATAGCATGCTTTGCCAAAAATTCAATAATCTTCCATATAAATACCTCGACATAGATGACTTGCCGGAGGAACGTGTCATCATAACATGTGCAGCGACACGACTCGTTCACATAGAAACGGTCACTGATATGACAACCTCCCACTACTCCACGCACTGAGAAGGTTCTTCGCAAGGCGGGGCGTGCCTAAAAAGATCATGTCTGACAAGGGACTGTGTTTCGTTCTAGGCAACGAAATTCTTCACAATGCGGTTCTCTCAGTGAATGTCGACCAGACCCTAGCCAGAAGAATGGTCACGAAAGGCATCACATAGAGAACGATTACACCGTATGCTCCGTGGCAGAGATCTTTTTACGATAAGCTGATCAAGTTCATCAAACATGCCCTGATAAAGCTATGAATGGCCGCCATATGACAAAAGAAGAACTCGAGACACTTATTGTTGAAATAGAAGGAAGCCTTAATAGCCGTCCACTAACATATCAAGAAGAACACTTCGAGGAACCACCAATATTACCCCCAGTTGATTTCATTAAACGCGACATGATCATCACGTACCCATTCGAAACAGAAAGTGAAGAAACTCAAAACTCCGTTACTTATCTCTCGCAGAACTCAGTTTATTGGGCACATGGAAGCAGACCGCAGCGGTTCTAAGATCGAGTTACAAAAACACAGAATGCTTTTGGACAATATGGAGCACTATCTAAGTACTATCTTAGCAGTTTGTTAGAAAGTCACAAGCTTATCATCGACACTAAATGGGCTAAATCTAATACGGTCGAAGGATACGGTAGTTCTCATACCCAGACTTTTATCATTCCAAGAAACACATGGAAGAATGGAATAATCACAGACGTAGAAGATCAGGCAATAACGTAATTCATGAAGACGAAGATAGACTTTTGAGTGATCACAAAATCAGACGCTCTGTAAACCTTCTCGTTCCATCAGAACTGGGCGACTACGATGATAATGGACGAAATCCCGAAAACAAAGAAGCTCACATGGAAAATAACGAGAAAGGAACACCTCAACTCCTACTTCCCACTGCAATTTTCGACCAAGACAGAAGTGAGTACGATGACCAGTCACACATGAGAAACTACCTCAGCACATCAGGTTATCACTACTCACAACTAGACTACTCCTTATGAGCGGCTCTCATTTTCTATGACCCCTTGCAACTGCACACATGCTGAACAGAAGAGGAAATCGAACTCAGATCCACCGACGTAAAAAGATATGAATTATGCATCGAAGACCAGTGTTTCATCAAAGAAAACCCACTACCATTCGGAAAGTTGAGTCTCCATCCAGAGATCACCCTACATCAACATGCAGTGAGATGGAAGGTCACGGACGGGAAAGAAGTGCTCATTGCTGAAAAACATGTGGCGCATCCCCATTTTGTCAGAAGATCAATTGTTGTCTATGCACTGCCAACATTTTCAGTTCTCACTGCCTCCCAAAAGCAGCAATGATAACAGCGACAGTGGTTCTCTACACAATAACAACATTTATTTATCTGGCTGCTAGACACCTCTGATGATAACACATTCCAGTCAAATAGTCATCCGAATTCTCCGCTGGTCCCTCCAGAAACCTCTTTCACTCGTCCAATGCTCATAGAAACAATTGAAAGAGGGTAAAATGAAAATTTCATCAAGGAAGCGAGCGCAGTACGATGTCAATTCAATCCTGAACTCATCTATCATTACGCTCGCAGTTGTAGGAATACTTTGCCTCATAGAAGCATGTCAAGATATCAATGTTTTCGGAAATATTACGAAATCTTGTGGGGTTCCATCTAAAGGAGTACAAGTCCGCAAAATTACGCTCAATTAGATTCTCAAATTGAATAGCTTCGATCAAGAAGCCTGCATTCGTCTAGTAAGCAACGATACTGTCATGAAAGGGTTACGCTTCAAATGGAAGGGTCTTTATCGAGATCGCATCAAGCAAAGTGTCTTGTATACAGGAAATGCGAAACAACGAATCATAGATTCCAAAAGATACGCACTTTCAGGATCATGAATGATGAAGAAGTGCGAAAATATCCTTTAAATGGCAAAGATCCCAGAATTCCGCGAGGACATCTTCCCCAGGAAAGCCTATTGTCTTGAAAGAGGTGCGGTTGTTCTACTTGAGCACTGGATGTTTGTTTTATCGCATATACAATGTACCAAAAGATCGCGATGTTCACGAGTTGTTCAAGTGCCCTATTGGGGAAGAAGTGATCAAAATTCAAACAACCATTACGGTCTCTAAAAGCATACGAACCTCGATCTTAATAAGACCGACAGTACCACAAAATATTGGAAATATGCGAATTACGCTAACCTCCCTTTCACTTCCCCCACATCCACTGTTGTCAGCCACTTCTGCCTCAGAAGGGTAGGAACTTGCAGCATGGAACCGAAAATCAAATCTCGATCTACTCTGCGGCTCACGAAAAGCGGCCAAACACCTACATTGCGCAGTTCAATAATTGCGTATGTCAACCAGCCGAAAAGAAATATAATGTGTAACGATCCAAACATCGCAAGCCTTTTCCATAAAGAGGTAGAAAACCGTTTACCGCGAAAGCACCTTTGGATTACCCTGGAAGGGACTCTCTTCAGTTCGTGCCGTTATACCCTCATTTGTTACAGCCTAACTAATGTTCAGGTGGACGATCAATTCGACGGGATTCAATTAATAATCTTAAATGTCGATATGAAACACCATCGCAATAGGGTGTTACGACTGCCCTCGGGGAGCTGGATATGTGGAATGGAGGAAGCAGAAACTTGCGCCCTCTGCTGGCGTGCGATTGAACGTGCCGACGAAACCCTAGTTAGCGCCGTCATACACGACGAAAGGGTTGGTTAGCCCCCGGCGCCCCTAGTGAGGAGAGGACCGATCCCCTAGGCTTTTTTCAGATCTCCTTACTCGTCAAGTAGGCATAAATGCCGTCGTAGCATATTGTGCTCGTGTTGTGTCAGTATATAACCCAAGTGTATTCGGTGCGTATTGCATGTGGGGATCAATCAATACGTTTCGCATGTATCAATGACTATTTATCGATAGACCAGTTGTTCGTTATAGCATCAGAGGTCTGGGAGGTCAACGCGCAGGATCCGTTTTTAAGGTTGAGCGGGATACACCGACGACAAGCGCAGTGGACGAGGCGCAGTCGGTGGGCCGAGAGGTCGTGGTGCAGTGGAAGTCGTAAATCTGGCAGGCTGAGCATTAAGCGCAATCTTCTGGCATTTCCTCTCGGCACACGACGCAGCCGGTCCCACATCTCATGCACATCCCGTGTGCCAGCTAGCGTCGCGACACTCCTTGTGATGTACATTTTCTAAGAGCGTAGTAATCGGAAAGTTAACCGCATTTCGTGAGCCGCAAAGTAGGTTTAGATTTGATTTTCGGTTCCATATTGCTAGTTCCCTCCCTTCTGAGGCAAAGGTGGCCGACAACCGTGGATGTGGGGCAAGTGAAAGGGAGGGTAGCGTAATTAGCATATTCCGTATACATATATTTAGTAGCATATTTCGAATAATTTGTGGTACTGTCGGTATTATCAAGATCGAGGTTCTTGTGCTTCTAGGATAGCAACAGTTGTTTGAATTTTGATCACTTCTTCCCAGTTGGGACACTTGAACAACTCGTAAACTTCGCCATCGATAGGTACATTGAATATGCGATAAAGCAAAAATCCACTGCATAAGCAGTAACAGCCGCACCCTAGCCTCCACAGCTTTCCATACAATAGGATTTCCATGAGAAGATGTTTCGTTTGTGGAGTTCTGGGATTTTTGTCGTATAATGGATATTTTCACACTTCTTGATCACACATGAACCTGCATATGAGCATCTTCTGGAATCTATGATCATTTGTTTGGTATTTTTTGTATACATGACACTTTGCTTGATGCAATTTAGATAAAGACCTTCCCATCTAAAGCGTGACTCTTTCATGACAGTATCGTTGCTTACTAGACGAATGCAGGCTTCTTGATTGAAGCTATTCAATTTGAGAGTCTAATTGAGCGTAATTTTGCGGACTTGTACTCCTTTAGATGGAACCCCACAAGATTTCGTAATATTTCCGAAAACATTGATATCTTGACATGCTTCTATGCGACAAAGTATCCCTACAACTGCGAGCTCAGTGATAGACGAGTTCAGGATTGAATTGACATCTTACTGCGCTCTTTTCCTTGTTGAGATTTTCTTTTTACTCTCTTTCAATTGCGTCCATAAGCATTGGAAAAGTGAAAGAGGTTTCTGGAGGGACCGGCGAAGAATTCGGACGACTATCCGACAGGGATGTGTTATCATCAATGTGTTTGGCATGCCAGATAAATGATGATGTTGTTATTGTGTAGAGAAGCACTGTCGGTGCTATTATTGCTGCTTTCAGGAAGCGACTACCCGATTTCCTAAACAGTGGTGAAATGACCTTCTGAAGAGCGCAGTGACCAATGGGGCGAGGCGAGGGTTTGAACTAAATATTCCATGGTACACTAGCAGTGATATTCCTTGACTCTGACCTGGTCCTTAATGAAAGATTTGCCCACAATGCAACAAAGATGAACAACTCGTGCAAAACAACATTCCTTTCCTTTTTCTCGCCTTCTTCGTTTTGACACCCTTTCTGTTCTTGACCACTAGTTTTATGTAGTTATCTATTGAGACGAGCTCTGCTGCCGCTTCCGCAATTGTTCGCATTTCAGTTCGATATCAACTTCTTCCTTGTGATGGCGATAAATTCCTACAGTATCAATTTTCTGAGCCGCGCCTTACACAAGAATTCCGACAACAGCTGTGCTGAAAACCTGTTGAAACACATTCATACCATACGACTGTGAGAATCTTTTAAACGCATTCTTCTGAAGACTGGAAAATTCGGCATTTCTTATTATTATTTTTTGCTTCTATTACTTTTAATAGAATACTTGTAGTTGCTAACTGGTTTTCCCACTGCTCCACACCGTGAACATGATCCTGTACAGCGTCACAAGAACTGAGCTCAGAAGAAAAAACTGATTCAAACCGAAACTCGCGTGGAATCGGCTTCTAGCTCGGCATGTTTGTGTTATTACAATGGTTTTTACCTAGGATACTGTTCTGATAGCTGACAGACCACCCCTTTACTATGAAGATGGTACGGCTGTCCCTCTTAAGAAAAGTGGATTGCATCACACTTGACATCCTCAAAACTGTTCGGCGGATATTGGAGAGACCAACTAGCTGTGCAAAGTAGTAAACATCGACAAACGCCACTTGAATTCTGTTGAACATTAGAATCTTGATCAAATGACTTCGACCTCATGGTGGCTTGGTGGCTACCCTTCGAATTCTTCATACAAACCTGGTTGCACGTCGTATCTTGCAGGGGCAATCCTTGGCCCCAGAAAAAACCACATTTCGGAATTTTCCGTGCAACAATAGAAGTAATCGATGATTTGTTCATTGAAAGGCTTCGATCTTCCCTTTCAATACGTTTTTAGGCTCAAATATCTATGACTAGCGATGTTTGTTAATATATTAGGCAGGAGCATAAGTTTTGCAACATTTTCGCTGCTTCCGAACTTCGTCACGTATTACTTGTCAGAGGACTAAGATCATACTCCAGCGATTTCCCCTGAATACATGAGTTGCTCTCGCTTAGTTGTAATAAGAATCAGCTCAAAAAACCCTCATATTTGATCACGTAAATTTTTACCAGTGCCTTCAAAATCCCTGGTTTGGAAAGCAGCTACTAGTATTTGTGCTGCAGTCACTGATAGTACCACCTATTGTTATACTGTGTCCCGCTGCTCCATTCGTTCGGAATCGGGAGGTACGAATATTTTTGTCCACCCAACCACAGAGGTTTGGTGCCCTATGAATAGGATGACATATTTGGAGGATTGGATACGAACTCGAAATTCTCTATGAGTTAAATAACAGCAGCACTTATTCTACCTATACGACAGCAGGAAGACTACCCAGTTGTCCTTGCTATCGGAATCTGCAAGCAGTTTGGGTGCCTCACCAATTCAATGAGTCAGGCAAAGCAGCAAAATGGAATTTAGAATCTTTGCTGTGCTGTCCTTGACGAATGGTCAGACATTACTATCGGAGATAGAAGCTGAGTAACCACGTCTACGCTAATCAAAAAAGGGATACCACTTGCACATTAGAGGAAAATCGTCTCTAAAGGTGTCAATAGGTGCATTTCAGATCAGTTCTATTTGCTACAGATTTTCTCGCAAAGTCTGCAATCGGAGTCGTACCAGCTGGTACTACTATAACTCCTACAGCTTGCGCCAAACATATAAAGAAAGTAAACTAACCCTTTCTTCCAAAGTTTCCTAAGAAACGGCTCATTTTCCCGAGGTGACCACCTATACAAGTATGTCGCAAATCTAGGGTTAGAAAGAAGATAAAGCTGAGATCTGATGCACGCTTCGTTTTACATGAAAAGTGAGAAGATTGATTATCTAGTTCCACTCGAATTGTGTATCCATGATTTTCTCAAATTGTAGCTTGCGGACTTCGAAGGGCCCAGTTTCCCAATCATCAGAGATAAGTGGTTAAAGACTACGATGATTATATTGCTCATATATTCGAAAGCTTCAAGATAACAAAGTCTTGAAAAAAGCTGCATGTGTTGCACGACTTATGCACCAACCTAGTAATACAAAGTAGAGATTCTAACACTTCACACCTTTTTTCAAGCTGAAGAGAGAACTGAAAGGTCATAAACTTAGTTGATGCAATGCGAAAGGCTCCTGAGGTGCCTTAGCAATTTCTGTGCCATACTACCATATAGAAATGGATAGCGAATTAGAGCCCACCAGCATACCACAAGTGATGGAAACACGCGCCTCCTTCTCCCTTGCCCTGCCCCCGGCCGACTAAAATTCCTTACCTTTTCCTTTGCTTGGTGTTTTCCGATCTTGCAAGTCCTCTTCAGGCAACGACAGGAAAGCTATATATGTGTAACGGTTTACGGACCAGATACTCTTAACAGCAGCCTTTAATAACAAAATAATTACTCCTCGGGTGAATTTTTGGAACTGGTAGTCAAAGCTGTAACATTAGTGGCATTGCTGCACCTTGTAGCAACCTTCTCCGAATGAATGACAACAACCGGTCTAACCATCGTCTTCTTTCGCTTTTCTTTTAGGTCGTCAGTTTTGTGGGCTCTCTTTTCAACAATCAGATCAAACTAGTTCATCGAAATAATTCCACTTGTGTTACAAAAGGGTGTCGAAATTCAAAATTGCTATTTGCACTTTGAACTTGAAGGAGTCGTGCACGGAAAAATGAGTTTCTCTGTTACACATATGATTATGTTATATTTGCTTATCAACAGTCACTGCAAAGTTTCACACGAAAAAGTGAGAATCCGGCAGGGAGAGGAACCTGAGAATAAATTACCGCCCCGTCGTTCGCCGCCGTCTGACAAGGGAAGGACCCCAGGTCGAAGTGGCCATTCAGAATGGGATACATATGGCCCGACGCATTTCCGGACGCTGATCCCGAATCTGTATTCGAAATTTGCAGAACGATTCTCTGAGCAAGGTTATGAAGGTTTTTCTGTGGCGAGGCACTATTTCATCAGCACGGCTCTTTGCTGAGCTAGCAACGATCTCAGTGGCTCATTGGTAGTGTTCCGAATCTGGAGGACTCATGTGTTTGCTCCCCGCCGGTGCGGGTTTTTTTTTGCATTTTGGGTTTCATTGTCAGTAAGTGCTTTTCTTTCACTTCTGGACGTTTCGTTGTACTGGTGCCTATCGCACCCATCATTAACTCTTCCACTTTATTTATATCTACTATTATAACATTACTCACAAGGGAAGGATACCAAGTCGAAGAGAATCCCGTGCCACACGAATTAGGCGTAGTTGCATAAAAAAGATCATGATGTTCGTGCACAGGGGGTCGAATTACCCTTCTGTGCAAATTTTCAGCCAAATAAAGTTTTTGGTCCAAATTCGGAAAGTTGGGAGTGGCCAGGGGATAAAGTGGCAGTTTTTGAATTTTTTTATACGGAAAACCCTGCAACCTGAACACGAAGCCCACACATACCTTTTACACTTGCTCATCCCACTAAATGTACGAAACAAGCGTCAAGTAGGATCATTTCCTGGGCAGGGGTCAACGACTTCTCCTTTGTTCAATGGGCTGCCACCCTATAGCCCATCAATTTTTCCGAAATTTTGACAAATTCTCGAATTGGCTAAAAATTTGTCGCTTGAGTAATTTGACTCCCTGAACACAAAAATCACAGTGGTTTTACGTGAAAACGTCTGGCTCGCGTGCCATGGGCTTCCAAACCTACGATATAATAGTACTGTTTTTTGAAAAAAAAACCTCCATAACTCCGCACAGAGAATCGTTCTGCAAATTTCGAATATAGATTTGAGATCAGGGTCCGAAAACACGTCGGACAATATGTATACCTTCCCAAATGGCCAATTCGACCTGAGGTCCTTCCCTTGTGAGACGCACAGTGGGAACAGAAAGGTACGTAAACAATCCCACTATTCGTCTCCGACCGCTGCGGACAGCGGAGCCTTCATTTACTCTGAGGTCCCGCCCACACGGCCGCCACTTTGAGGAAATGTATCCTAGCCGGAATTCTACTTTTCGCGAGAAACCTTGCATGCTGCCCTTACAAAACAAATACAATATAGCTAAAGTTTTTACGACCCGAAGACGAAAAGAAGAAAAGACCAAGGACAACTACTCTAACAAGAGAAGGTATTTTACTTCCCATGGAACTTTTAAGTGAGATCCGGGAGGATCGATAGAGCTTCGAACGCTAATTATAACTGTGAAAACCAAAATTGCTACCTGGCATTCTGAAGCGAGTTACGATGGGTCAAAGTTTGCCTGTTACTTGCCTGTTACATCTCATTGGCAAGGCACTTTGCCGTCAGCAAGGCCGTTGGATAGCCAGAACTGACCACAGTGGCTTACTAGTGGTGTTCCAGATCTGCGGGGTTGGGTTCGTGGGTGACTGGGCTTAGCAACGGCCTTGCTGATGGCAAAGTGCCTCGCCAATGAGATGTCACAGGCAAGTCACAGGCGAACTTTGACCCATCGTAACTCGCTTCAGAATGCCAGGTAGCAATTTTGGTTTTCACACTTATAATCAGCGTTCGAAGCTCTATCGATTTCCCTGGATCTTACTTCAAAGTTCCACGGGAAGTTAAATACTTTCCCTTGTAAGGGACGACCGCTACATTGTGCAGCAGGCAAGAAGAGATCCTCGTCAGTCGGCTTTGGCTATTGCAACGACGTTTAACAGGACTCTAGGACAAGCCATCTCACGCACTCAGTGGCAAGACGACTGCATGGGGGTGGTCTCTTAGCCCGACGACCGTTACGTTGTGTTCCGTTGGCACCCGCGCATTGGCGAGACCATTTACGGTGGTTTCAGGAGCATGGCGAATGAACCGACGAAGAATGAAGCCGTGTGCTCTTTTCGGATGAGTGCGGGTTCAGTCTGAGCAGTCATTCTGGAAGCAACCTCATATGGCCAGAGGTAGGAACACGCAACTCTCCCGGAAACATTGTCGAACGTGATCGTAATGGTGGTCGAGGTGTAATGGTATGGAGAGGCATCATGCTGCATGGCCGTACTGACCTCCAGATTTTTGAGCATGGAACCCTCACCGGCTAGTATTACTGCGACGAGGTTCTCCTAATCATGTCCCTCTTTTCAGAACTGCAATCGGCACTGACTTCATTTTCATGGATCACAATGAGCGACCCGTCGAACAGCACAGGTTGAGGAGCTTTTAGAACGAGAGGATATTCAGAATGGAGTGGCCCGTCCGTTCCCCTGACCTAAATCCCAACGAGCACGTGTGGGATGCACTGGGAGACGCATTGCAGCACGACCAAATACACCAGTGATGATGCAGCAATTGTCAAATGCGCTGATTGAAGAGTGGAATGCCTTGCCCTAGGAACTCACTACCAACCTTGTGGAGAGTATGAGATCGCGTTGCAGAGCATGTATTGCTGTCCATGGTGATCACACACTCTATTAAGATCCGTGTAACTTTTTTTGTAGTAGATAAATCATGAAGACTTATGTGTAACCGACATGGTTGAATAAAAATGTCATAACTATTTTCTTATACAGAGTTTCTGTCAGTTGCTCTCTGTACAGTACCGCTAAGGTTCTCTCTTGATATGATGTTAATTTCATCGAGCTATGTCATCTGGCAGAGGCACAGTGATCGAAAGTTGCTTTTGTCTCTGAATGATTTCAAGTAGTCGCAGTCTTATGACCGGTGGTTCCTTCGATCTACCATCCTTTTCATCATGCAAAGTTTTGTCCATTTTCAAGTTCCATAATAATTTGGATTCACTGTGACATTCAGATCTAGAGTCTTGATCTCAATGCATGGAGCACTCGGCACCTCTAGCACGAGGCACGATTCACTGCATGAACAGCAAGAAACTTTGCGGCAGCGGCTGGTGACCTGTCGGGCAGTCCTGGTATGCAACCACATCATATGACAACACCTAGGCTTTTTGCTGAGCCTACGAAATGGGTGTATGCCATTAAGACAGTAAATTCGCTCTGCGACGTTTGGTGTGCGACGCGAAGGTGCGAGCTATGCGCGCCTTATTGGATGGGTCCTGAAGCGATGACAGTGAACTATGTCTTACTCTACGCGTGATCGCTTCAAGACTAACCAATACGACACTCATAGCTCGCACCATTCCATCGGGCGCGAAGCGCGGACATGCGAATTTTCTGTCTTGATGGCATACAACCCTACGGCATTGATACTCTCCGGAAAACGCTTCGGCGAATTGCGTAAAGGGGACCGTAGGAGGATGACGCGACCGGCTCCGATTCCCTAACGCCCATTTAATTTTTGTAAATTGTCACGCTCTCACTCAAACAAGCACAAAGCCTAAGCACGCACTACCCTTATAACCTGGCGGTGCGAACCTAGGCAGATCGGTGTTACTATTAGGTTGATTCATAATAAATCGGACAAATTGACCAATTTTAATCATTGTCGTACAACTTTTTTACGACAACAGGGATTCACTTGAAATATACTCCATCTTTATCGATGACCTTCTGCCACGGTATAGGCAGATCATGGATGCCCTTGCTCCAGAAGGCCGGAAGCTGGAGCTCGAAGAAGTTGTCGAGTGCCGCCTTGACCTCGTCGCGAGTTTTGAAGTCTTGGCCGTCCAGGTGGCGTTGGCTGAGGGATAAAAGGTGGAAATCTGAAGGGGCCAGGTCTGGGGAGTACGGTGGGTATAGAAGTACGGTCCAACTGTACGACAGCAGCTCGGCCTTGGTCGATCTTGCGAAGTGCTGTCTGTGGAAGTAGACACGTTGTCGTGCTGGAAGTAGACATGTGACCGCCGCCGAAGCGAGCTTTGGACATTGGCCTTCAATTCTCGTAATTGACGAACGTAGACGTCGACGGATACTGTGGTACCTTCATCGAGCAGCGCCCAGTACTCTACGCCGTGTACGCTCCACCAACCGCTGTTTTCGTCTTCGATGGAATAGTCGCCTGACGCAAACTTCGAATGCTACAACTACAGTGTACTTCTGCCGGGGGCATGCTCCTTGTGAACTTCTATCAGACGTCTGCCGATATCCGCGGGTTCCTGGCCAGATAGCGATATAAATAGTATGACGTTGCGGATGTGGTCTCTGGACCGCTTGAAATCGTGCGGCATTGTGGCGGAGCGAATTTACTTTGGAGTGATTATTTTGCGGTAACTTAAAGAGCTTTTCATTCTCATTCCAACGGTACCTCGCGCGTCCATTTTCGTTAATTCGTTGCTGAGTTGTGATCTCTAGAAATCATTACTACCATTCGTCCGATTTATTATGAATCAACCTGATACATTTTTCCGTGAACAATTTCGGCTCTTTCAAGACTTCGCCAGTGAGCGTAATATGGAGATAGCTACGCCAATACAAGGTGAAATTTTGAGTGGCCGATCTGGCATGGCCAAAAATTCGAGAAACAGGACTCCCTTTCCACTGCTGATTCAGACGCGGACGACCTGTCTGTTTAGAGGCGGGTAGTCTGATCTATTTACCATTGGCATGTTGCCAAGTAAACACAAGGGAATGTTTGGAAATACGACAGCACCTATTTTTTGGAGTGAGCTTCAAGCCAAAACTGCGAAAGCGCGCCGCAAAACTCTCGATCCTGCGTCATCCCCTTGGCCGCTCCCATCCCAGTCAATCGGGAATTACGTCATCCGGAGGCGGAATCGACTCATCTAGAGGCGTGTTACATGGGCGGTTGCGGCGTTTTGCGTCGTTTCTACCAATCGGAGGGTGCTTTTTCACCGGGATTTCGCCACAGGTAGCCTTCTTAGGCCCAGGACTAACATATGAGTGACTTATTGCAGGGATTTCTTCATTAGCACATTACCCCCAATGCTGTCTTTAAGGCCGACATGTTTAGATCTGATCGCCTCGATTGGTAGTGATTCATCCACTCGATAATCACCTGATTCTTATATATTAACAGTAGATCACTTTCCAAAGATCATACACGTCATTCCTCCGAACATGCACCACTGCTTGGTGTTTCACATACCTAGCGGTGAATACTCCTCTTTGCTCCTAGCACCGCATCAGAAAATGGTTCACTTGCTTTTGCTTTACACATCTAAATCGCACCTTGATTATTCACGTAGCTCTAGTATCAAAGGACAAACACCGTTATTGAGAACGCTAGGCAATTAAGCGGTCGATGGATAGGCAACTGAATCAGAACATAAACAAAATATGTTCACCTAGTGACAGTGAGCATCATTTACCTCAATTACAGTGGTCTTTTTGCAGTAGTTGGCGGTGTACAAGAGTTCACATCTAGTCTCTAGTAAATCTTATTGGCCCTCATCAGTCATTATCAGATATCTGTCACCATTGAGATCCGCTTATCACTTCCTTAACAACTATGAGAATGAACACTACACTGTCAGTTGGAGCGGATTTGGCGGCATTCGTCTTCTGACACCTCCTCAACCGTTACCGTGATAGACCACACACAACAGATATCCCCTTCACACCCCTCAGAAGACCTATGTGCGTCTACGCTCCAGGATCAACAAGGAGTGCGAAACTGAATTGACAACTTTGGCTTTCTGACGCTCCTTATCAGCCCATAACAGCTGCTAACTTTTTCGGTCCCTCACCATTATTGTCCTCTTAATAATCCCTATATCACTTGTGATTCAGGATCACAATATTGCTGTGACGCGAGAGCTGAATTTCGTGGCAAAGAGACGGACAGACAAACATAGCGGACTGTAGATACGGGGGTCCCAAAAAAGAGTAATTTTCTTACCACTGAAACCCCTCCGAAGGCAGGTTTGAGGCATGAAAAATGATTCTTCACAGCAGCGTTATCCAAGTAGCAAGGGCTTTGTGACCCCAGATTTACGACTTCTACCGCACCACGACCTCTCGGCCCACCAACTGCGCGTCGTCCACTGCGCTTGGTGTCGGTGCGTCCCGCTTGACCCCAAAACGGACCCCACGCGATGACCACCCAAACCACTGATGTTATAGTGAACAACTGGCCCATCAATTGATAGTTATTAATGAATGTGCAACATATCGATTGATCCCCATATGCGATATGCACCAAATACACTCAGGTCATACACTCGTCCACAACACTAACACAGTATACTATTACGGCATTTATGCCTACTTCACAAGTAAGATGGAACGCCTAATTTAAAAAACCCCACGGGATCGGTCCTCTACTTACTGGGGGCGCCGAGGGCTAACCAACCCTTCCGGGGTGTGTACACATTGGCGAATGACTTTTTTGGCACCCTATGTGCGAACGCTTAATTAGTTCCTCGCACCTCATGTGCGAGAAAGTAATCAATCAGCAGAGGTCAGCCCTAGACCGTTCAACTCACTAATTGAATGTAATGTCTACAGAGGAAAAACAAAGCTGATGAAATTCTCATTAAAGGATTTTTTTCGAAGAAAAGGGAGTTCAGTCCAATGGTGCTATGGTAACCAGTCGGATGCTGGTGAATGGGAATGATTGTAACATTTTCAAAAATCATAGCATTGCAAATAAAAGAAGTAGTTGGAATAATGGATAAAAAATAAGTGAGTGGAATAAATCAATGTAATAAAAACTACGTGTTTGAATTATTAAAGCCCAAATATTATCCAATCTTACCATATTATGGCATATTGCTATTAAAGTCGATGAAATGTCATAGAATTACCTAAGCATATTACGTATTATTAATCTCTATGAAACGTAATAAAATGCCCGTAAGGGAGTCATACAAGAGAATAGTTGTATCTTCACACTTTTAATATGAGTTGCTATCAGCTTTGTTTGTTACCTATTGTACATTTCGTGAATGTAATGAGTGTTTTAGTTCGTACTATAATAAAACTGCTCTAATTTTCCTTTATGGACATTACATTTAGTTAATGAGTCGAGCGGTCTTTGGCTGACCTCTGCTGGTTAATTACTTTCTCGCACATGAGGTGCGAGGAAGTAATTAAGCGTTCGCGCATAGGGTGCTGAAAAAGTCATTCGTACCAATGTGTACACCCCCACCCTTCCGTCGTGCATGACGGCGTGAACCAGAGTTTCGTCGGCAAGCCCACTCGCACGCCAGTAGAGGACGGAAGTTCCTGCTTCTTCCATTCCACATCATTGCGACGATGGTCAACGAGGGGCGACGACGAGTGCGCACCAGGGGCTGCTTGGGGGAGCAGCTGCGCGGAAATGGATTTCGTAGACTACGGATGCGCTTGGTGACAACTTCCATACGGGCTTCAACTCAATTAATCATGTGTTGACAATGCTGCTGAATTAGCTTACTGCTTTTTTATTTATTTATTATGCACGCATGGTGCGCTATAGCATCGAACAGAATAGAGCGGTTACTAGCAAACGAAGCAAATTTTTTTTGCGGGAGTGTCACGCGAATGTGATTTTTTACCCTTCTGCACTTCTACTTTACTCGTAGCCACATTCTCTGGGCAATTTTCGACTCCCACCAGTTAGGTTTCTCTAATATTCTCTTTGTCAATTAAATTAGAACAACAAAAAAGCATTACCAAAGTAGGTGGTGTATGTAATGAAAAGTTCACATAATAAAAAAACTCTAGGTAGCGGGCCTATCGCTTTCAATTATAACCAGAAATCCAACGAAATCAAATAGGATAACAACGAAAAAGTTATCGTTATTATGAAGTCATTTGCACATGTACAAAAAAGTCGGAAATGTAATGTAAGGAAAGCAAATGCGCTATGGCATTGTGTGGTCCTTGGTTGGCATCTACCGTGGATATGCGCGCGACGCCGCATCGGCTAATCTTGCACCGCATTCATCAGTCGAGTATACATCTTCAGGCGCTACTCTACCATTCGCGGCACTGAGTGAACAATAAGCTCTACAATCAAACCTTAAAGGCTTTGAATTCTATAAAAAACACCGGAAACATGCACTGTAGAGCGAATGTCTATCTATCTAATCATTTTGCAGCAAGATCCCTATAGTCGTTGACCATATATACAGGGGGTACCAAAAAAAAAAGTAATTTTGCCCACGGCTCACATCTGCCAATTTTACAAAACGTAGGGAAACGAAAGAGATAAAGGTATTGGGGCAAAACATTCCCGAAATATTCCTCTAAAGCAGGAACAAGCTGTGGCTCCTCACGTTCATGTTCATAAAAATATGGAGGTTTCATTCGGCGCAGTCGGGTTTCGGAGTACCTACATTTAAAAATTCGCTAAAAACAGTGGAGCCAAGCTCCGTGGTAGGTCTTTTGTGGGAAGCTTCCTGAGGGTTGGCCCTTCGGTTCTTGGAAGTCACAGAGCCCCTGCTGCTTGGACAAGGCTGCTATGATCCAAAGTATCATTTTCATGCCTCAAATCCGCCTCCGGAGGGGTTTCAGTGGTAGGGGAACGTTTTGGCTCTTGGAAACGAAGGGCGCTGGGAACTCGGGAAAAACGCAATGTTAAAGAACACCATCCGGTATGAATCCCCTTAGGTACCCAGGTTGAACGGACGTCAGCAAGGTTGTGTAAGAGGGCGAAGAAATTTCGGATTTTGCCCAGTTGAGGTGATACGTCTTGTTCAGTCTTTCCTTGCTCCCGTTTCTGCTCGTGCAGGAGGCTGCCACGAAGTATAGTGATAGAGTTAGGTCTGCTCTTGATTCTGGAGATGAGAATACCTCAATAGAATTTACTGTAGTTTGGCTAAAGTGGGGTCGAAAGTGGAGGAGACAAAATTACTTTTTTTTGGCACCCCCTGTACAGTGAAAGCGCAGAACGCCCCTGAGTAGTGCTGTCACAGAACGGACTCAGCGATGTAACAATGTGGGCGTGTCAGCAGGGTTCATTAGGTCACGTTACGATGACCTCGTCACCGATAGCGTTGAGTACCTCACTGCACCCTCCTAGAATTTACTGCGCGCCTCGTTACGTTACCGGAGCTAGTTGATCCTTACTACGCACAACCAAGTGATGTTCAGAAATTTTACCACGTGACAACCATCAATGTACTCTCATTCCCAGACAGGATGAGGAACGGGCGCTAGCGACTTCAGGCAGCTAGAAGACAGGCTACAATAAAATGGTTGATGGAAGAAAATGGCAAGGGCTTCAGTAACTATAACCGACTGGGCAGCAAAAAAGCTGCTATGCTTTATTTGGCCAGTTGGGAGAAAAGCCGCACAATATAACAGCTTGTAGCAAATAGTGTACGACAATGCAAGAAATTTTACAACTAATCGGAATCAGAATAACAAGCATAGAATGCGGCTTTTCCGGTAATTTTCCATAATCGTCGTCTGAGCATGTTTCGATAGACGTCTAGACCGAAAAATTCAGCCTCACACTGTAAAGAAGTTCCATGTTACCATATCTTTCGTAGGAGTTTTCGCAGAATCTAATTACTGTCTCACCACTAGTTGTTGTAGTTGATACCTACTCTCCGGAATACCAGTGCGTCGGCCATTTCGGATGAATTGCAGAACCTAAAATGAGCGAAAAAATCAAAGGCACCGGAAGAGTGGGGGAGGGACGGTTGCGACACACGGACAATAGGGCCGCCAGCTCAATCGGTGACCATGCTCTTCCCTTTAACACGTTCTCTGTAACAGTTTGAAAAAGCGAGTAGAAGGTTGTACGAGCACTGAAATGAGAAGTGAAGTGGGTATGACATTTGATTTTAACAAGCTGTATCTTCTGAGACGTCATTGATTTTCTCTCAACATGGAAATTCACCTTTTTCCAGGTATTATGTCATGGTAGCATTGTTCTGTATGGAGCATAGTAATATTAGGTCTGTGCAGAATAAATGGCCAAAACGGAACACCTTTTTCGAAACGCCATAACTTCGCTCAGACACAACTTTATTTGTCGAAATAAAAACCGTCCGAATCTACGCAACCTTGCCAACGATCTGGTAAAGGAAATATGCCATGTTGATCAAATTCTGGATTGCGAAAATTAATGAAGTCAACGATGGCATTTTCAACATGCATCGTTTCAGCGAACTCCTTCTGACGCAGGTTTGCATCGAGAACCGGGAAAAAGTGGTTATCCGTCAGGAATAGGTCTGGGGAGTAAGGGGGGTCAGGGAGCGTCTCGATCAGTTTCTGCCGGGTGACTTGCGAACTGTGGGGTTTTGCGTTGTTTTGTGCACCCAGTAAAAAAATGATGCAGTCAGGCATCGAACCTCT
Source organism: Trichostrongylus colubriformis (assembly GCA_963978905.1). Lineage (NCBI taxonomy): Eukaryota > Metazoa > Nematoda > Chromadorea > Rhabditida > Trichostrongylidae > Trichostrongylus > Trichostrongylus colubriformis. Next base: position 36,126,311 of record OZ022259.1, read on the forward strand.
CCCTCACCACTCTAATTACCCAGACCTTCCTGACGGATTACCACTTTTTCCGGGTTCTCGATGCAAACCTGCGGCAGAAAAATTATGCACGCTAAAAATGCCATTCTTGACTTTGTTGGTTCTAGCAATCCAGAATTTGATCATGATGACATATCTTCAACAGATCGTTGGCGAAATTCTGTAGATTCGAATGGTTTTTATTTCAACAAGTAAACTTGTGTCTGAGCGAAGTTATGGCCAGTTATGTTTTGGCCATTTATTCTGCACAGACCTAATATTTACATGAACAAATTGTCTGCATAACCTATGTGACAGCGCTTAAGGTCACAAGCTGTCACAGTGTCGCGGCCGAGGTCAAAACGCGTGTGTCTCAACCTACACCGTGGAAGCGGCCAATGAGAGAAACGCACGTGCTGTATAATGGAGGGACGATTTTCAAAGCGCTGGTCTGTCGCAAAACTCACGTCAAAAAGTGCATCTAAAGCGCCTTTTCACTACCTTGCTTGCGTACGTTTCGTTGTTGTGAGTATCGGTTACAGAGCCGTTTGAAGGAAGGTGCAACGCTGGATTACGATCAACGAAGATTTGAGCTTAGAAGAATTGATTTCATTATGAAGATGTTCAACAAGTGAAAGAACAAACATAAACGAACAAACGAAACAATGGAAGAGAGAAGAAGCGAAGAGCTACGAAAAAATGCGTTTATGATGGAAAATATCCAATAAATGCACAGTCAACGGCTTGGCAAGGCGGTGTATGCAATTGTCAAACTACAAGCGGTACCGTAGGCCAAAATTGCGTCTACTGTGCTTATACTATTCTCCGTACAGAACAATGCTACCAAATGCTTCAAATTATTTGACCTTTCATGTCCTTCTTGCTCTATTATTGCACTACTTAGTGCCTCGTACCTCCACTTTTATATTCCGCAATCGTCAGAAATTGCCCTCATCCGATCTAAAGGCCCATTCCACATTATCCAAGCATGGTTATGCGTGAGAAAATGGAAGTGGAGGAGAGAATCCCATTTCGCCGTTAAAGAAAAAAAAACAGAGAGGTAGATGCAAGAAGGAAGGCATGTGCTCATACAAAAGACAGATGAAAAAGCCCAAACGTAGCGGTAACCACAAACAAACAAGCAAAAAGAATGGTCAGAAATATTGCTGGTCAGAACGGCCCTATCAGCTCTGTTCACAGTTAGGCAGCGGTCATACTTTGCGCAGCTGAGTTAGTTGACGCCGGTACCGGCGTCAACACACGCAAGTGTCTGCGTGAATTGACGCCGGCACCGGCGTCAACTAATGCAGCTACGCAAAGTATGACCGCGGCCTTAGTGACGCGAACACACCCACAACGCAGACTCCACGATCAATATATGCTAACCACTTCAGCGGCTTCGCTAGCGCTGCTCGCAAGCACACGCCAAGATATGATCGAAAACTTGTAGCAGTCGCGACTGCAGCTATTGGGTCGCCGAGTATGAATGCACCCTCACCCTATTCACCCAACACAGTCACGTCTTTCGGATACATCTATCTACTAATTGACGCATGAAAGCGATCCGTTCATGTTTCGAGCGTGCGCATCAAAAAAAAAAAAGAAAAAGGAAACGCAAACTTTAACGACAATCACCGTACACTGGGAGTCGAGGATTCCTCGGCAGGGGGGGGGTCGCATTTGACCAGACAGGAGGGGTGCTACCTGCAAAGGTCGGCCACTAGAATCTAAACTTTCAGGAAGCAAATGAGCAGCGAAGGATATTTCACAGCAAATTCATGTGAGGAAACGAAAAATAAGTACCTTTTGCTCCAGGTAAGAGTACATGGCAAGAAAACCCACTGCAAGAATGCAGTCGGCAACAGTTACTAGTACTGTAGGTATCAAAAAAGGGGAAGGGGGCGTATATAGTTCCCGTAGAGTTGAGGGTCGTAATGGAGAAGCTATTTTCTTCGACACCTAAAGGTGTCTCAAGGCGTTTCACTTACTTCTCTGAACAAAAGCCCATCACGATCGATATCCATGCGATGTTTGATGTGGTTTGGTGACGAGTCCCATTGCGTGCATAGTACCTTCAAAGCATAATGCGGTGAATGAGTTCTCACTAATCAGGATTTCTTCGATTTTCCAGTTCAATAATCAGCCAAGCTCTCACCTTCACAGATTCTCCTACCCGGATCACTCTATCCTTGAAGAACGTGCCGCATGTCTCCGGATTGAGAAGCGTTTTCAATTGAACAGGGTATACCTGCAAAGACATCACTTTCTATTTGGCCTTTTTGTTATTGGTCCTATGTTCGTCGGGAGTAGCATCAAATCAGGCGCGATATCGCACAACAGTTGCCGCTCGAAATCAGGTTCATTTATACATAATGAAGGCCCAGGGGTAAACATTTGGTCCAAGCTTAGTGCAGAGGCGAAACGTTGCGAATTTTGTGTTTAAGGCCGGCTCGTGAAGTGGCTATACATGTTCAGTGCCATGTAAGGATGGATAAGTAAAATTATACATTGAAACAGGGCACACACAAGTGTCGACGAAAATGACAACTCTGTTACAACTCCCTCCCCCTCATGGAGGACTTAAATACGACTCTCTCCTCTACATCTACATAGCTTTTATACTATCAGTAACTATTGCCGATTGCATAGTATTTTGAAGTATTTTATTAACATAATTTTTCAGTACTCAAATCCTGGTGTTCACGACCGAGTGGCTTTACGAAAAGTACGCTTATCATCCATCTTGGAACCATTGCTGATTCCTATAATAAGCCCTCCCCATCTCACCAGTTCAATACGACCCCTCTCCTATGGAGCAATGCTCGACTACGCTGCAATGAAAAGAGATATCAACAGTTCTGTAAGGAAACTATTGGATCATGCCTTTGCGCCATTTTCGAGCATTATCTATCGATAAATATGTGACATTCGTAACTCACTTCTCCACCTACGAACAAGTTCACATACGATTGATCCGATTTGAACAGGATGAAGTCCATCAACGCTCTTAACTTGTAATTACGGTTACTGGCTACGGATCGCAGTTTTCTGAAATTGAACAATATCATATATTTGAGAAGGCTTCTAGATTATTTCAAGACGGAATCTGGATCAGAGCAGGCAGTTTGCAGAAAAACAGCACATTGGCTAACTTCACGATACTCCATAAATGTCATACTGTTTCGATTAATGTTCATGGCGTATCTGAAGGAGTAGTGATACACCAGTAGCAACACTGCTTCAAGGTGTATCTGAAGGAGTAGTGATACACCAGTAGCAACACTGCTTCAAGGTAACCACACGGATGCTGAGTTATGGGCAGAACCTTCGGTGCGGATGGGACTCAAACCGACAGTCCTTTCCGGAGATATGTGCTAATCCATTACACTACCGACACCATCTGTTATCAAAAATTAAAAATATCACTGCTTCAAGGATTATGCGAATAGAAGAATGTGTAAAGCGGTCCTCATGAATGCGTCGTGCACTCGATTATCCTGGAATCACATAAGCGGTGGGGTTCAAGTTGGTATCCTCTGGCACCCTCTACGCTTAAATCGCTACTTCATTCTGATTTATGGTTACATGATAAAGCTTGGGAATGGTAGCAGTTCCTCAGTGATGGGTCTTGGGAGCAAGTGACTTGGTTGGGGTGGAAATGGAATAATCATTGAGGCCTCGCTTCCATTAACAGGGTCCTAGGATCGAATCCTGTATGAATGCCGTCTAAATCCAGTCAGTCCAGTTGGCCGGGGTCGGCATGTTGGTACCATTGCCTTCGTTGGATACAAAAACATGACATGTAAGCGCTTGGCCCTCGCAAACGTCCCATTGCCTGGGTAAAATTACATTCAAGTAGTACCATGGCTATGATCGGAAGTGGAAGGCGTGGCGTATTTCACATAAGAATTGATCACTTCTGAATACGTCATCCCTTTGGAAAGCTACAACTACGAGTGATAAAAGAAAAGGAAGTAAATAAGGAAGTAGATGGGTAAACAAACAACCGGAAGTAGAGTTAAAGAATAAGATACTGGTTGCTTTCTTCTCGGAACCCCTCCACAATGCCGCGCCCCTTCTTACTTCCATTTTCATCGAATCTGAGCCGCGAAACTAGTAATTCATCAGAGACAATAGGTGCTTAGCAGAGACACAGGGAAGAGGGGCACTTCATTAATCCACATACGAGCAATCCAAACTTGATGCTGAAACTAAGCGAAAGCTCCAAGAGAAAGTGGCTCTGAAGCTGCGGACAAGCCACCGACGATCCGTTCCGTGAATTATTCAGAAGTGATCAATTCACGGAACGGATCGTCACGGAACACCTCACTTGATGGGAATTACTACTCTGCTTTATTTACTCTATAAGGCGGGTTATGTAGCATGTGTGACAGCACAGCAACATAAGTAACAGCAGTAGCCATGGCGCATACGGGACCATGCTAACGAAATTAATGAGCAGAATGCCCCAGACGTCAATTAGCTGACGAGATTTGCATTCATAGAAAATGTAACAAATTCAATTTTTCAGCCGCAAAAAACAGAAAAATTACTTGGCATTTGTGTATGGGGAGGGGAATGTTCAATCTAGCTGAATCAGTCTTGTTTTTACATGGACGAGATCGGCAGCCATAATAAATAAAGTATGAATCATTCTCCGTTTAATAATACGTCATGTAACCGACTGCCAGCCAGAGTCATGGGTAAGATCGAAGAATTGTTTACGTTTCAGCTATACGAGTAATCATCTAGTAGTGATTTGAGTACTATTCCAAAATAATCAAAAGAAAATTTAGAAGGTATTTACACAAGGAGGAGGGAGGGGGCAACATGCTCCACATGATTGACGTTTCAAGAACCTGTACCCAGTGACTGCTGACAGCTTCATTCCAACCCCACCCGCCCTCGCTCACACAGTATCAGTGAAGTGGAATTCATAAAGAAATGAGTCGTAATTCGGAATTCGAATAGGACTTATATCATTCCAAAAAGAAACTCTTGGAGCAATACTCATCTCTCTTCTATTCTTTCGGGTTTGAAGGAAGTTTCGGCCGGTTTTCGCAATTTCAGCTTCGAAATATCATAACTAAACTGAGGCTGCATCTTTCCTCACAGAGCAAGGGCCATTCGATTCTCTACACTCTTGACAATATTATGCATACTTGCACATCTCAATTTGAAGAAAGGTGGACGATTCATATTGCGCGGAATCAAAAAAGTCGACTCCAAATCACCATTTTTTCTGAACACACTGCTGTTGAGGGGGGAGCGCAGATGTTAGAGAAAGTGGGGCTCAGTAAGCTATATCTGATGAATAAGGTGGACACGTAAGGACTTCAGATTGTGAGTGTTTCAATTACTGGAAGACGATTTGTAGAAAGTGGGCTCGCGCATGTTTGCTCCGCGTGGTGGCGCGGCACCCATATTTCCGATTTATTCGAGGCTACATACTTGAGGTGGTCAACCGCATTTATGTGGAGAAGGCCAATTCATTCACCGTATTAGTTGAAGCGATTAGATCGATTGATAATTGAAGAAGTCATTCTCATTTCTGCCCTCCTGAAACAGGGGACAAAGTGTTCCATCCAGTGCTTTATCCCATCCCCTTGCAGAATAAGATTTGTGGTTAGCTATGCTCTTAGTCGACTAGTCAGGAACTCGTGAAGTGAAGTCATCCAAAAAAGGTTCTCACTACTCTTAATGTTCTCTTCTTCTGATGGGAAAACGTTATGGCATTCCAAGAAGCATATATTCAAAAAGAGCTTTTTTTTGGTCGTTTTATTGCAGCATCAGGGAAAATTCATACGAAAAGTAAAAGGAGTAGTGTATCTGAAAGTCGAGATGCCTAGTAGCAGGACAGTGGATAAAAAATGGATGGAAATGGCCAAAAACCGAGAAATAGGATCCTCTTCTCTCGTTGATCCTCATCGCGGACGACCTTTCCGTCATGGGGCGGATACTTCGAACGAAATTACCACTGGCATGCTGCCAAGTAAACACAAGGGGATGTTTGGAAATGGGACAGCATCTTTTCTCTGGAGCGAGCTTCAGGCTAAAACTGCGAAAGCGCGGTGCAACACCTTCGATTCACCGCATATCCTTGACCGCTAGCCGATCAGGTATCACGTCGATAAGAGGCGGGTCGATTATCGAAAGGCGGCAGCTCTTACCCGTTGCACCGTTCGTACAGCTGCGAGGCGCACTTTTTCACAGGATTTCGCCACAGATAGCCTTCTTAGGCTCATAGTTTCAAGGTAAGAAACTTCTTTCTGGGATTTCTCAATAACCACATTACCGCTAATGCTGTCATTAACGAGCACAATACGTTAGTTGATTTCTGTTGACATGCTCTGAGATTTGAAGTTATCTTGTGAACGCGTAAAATCGGCTAGAGCTTTCCTTACATCTAATATTCATTGACTTTACGGGCCGATGAGGTGGTCCCTCGAAAAATTCACTCGATAATACATACATTGTACTAAGAGTAGTAGCAAGAATGTGATTATCGACTGTGATTTTTTTGAGGAGGCACCATTAGTATACAGACAACCCCATTCATGAAGAGGGGTAATATGGAGTGAGCATCGGTACGGAGATGTCTACATTTCTCGGAGCTTTAAGCAACGTGAAGCTCCAACCTGGGCTCACAGTTGCACGGTCATTCGGTCCTCTGAGTAACTAGATCTCGTGAGCCACTGGACAGAGTGCATGGGATCGTGAGTGTCAGGGATGGTGTGGTGGATATTATCTAGTACTAGAAAATCGTCAATTATAGACAAAGCTTGACTTGTGCTGTTATTGTTATTGAATCTTGGCATCTTTACTTTTTCTTGCAAATGTATCAAAAATACATTTGTTTTGGGGCAGAATGACGCTGACCTAGCAGCTGGCCCCATTGGATTAGGTTAGAATGAGCTCAGTAGCCAAGTAACTCCTTAAACTGTGGTTTGTAGATGCCGGGTATGCCTTAAAACTGAGCGGAGGGCATGATGGAAGTATTGAGAACTTCTGAAGTGTGTCACCCAGATGAAAGCCATGGTAGGACTATGTGTGGCGGAATTTCCGGTGAAAAAAAAATGCTTCCGAGCTTTTAAGGGACCGTATTTTCTTCGGCTGTCTCCATCTTCGACATGCCCCTCCCATTTAGCTAACGCGGCCCGCCCTTATGGCATTAATAGTGGAAAAGGGGCGTTATTTCATAGGTTTTCACCGTTCAACTAAAACTTTTCTTCCCTTTCGCGAAGCTAAGCACCCAACTTTCGCATTTACCACTCTTTTGATACTGGGTCCAAACTACCCCTACCACTGCGTTTGAATTCAAAATTTCAGTAGTAATGTATAGGTAAAATGTCTTCGGGTCTTGAGGATTGAGTGGAACTCGGCTTCGAATGCATAAATATGTAAAACAATGGTGTCCTGTGTGGCTGAATGTGCAATGAAATGACTAGAATAACGAGAAGTAGCATGACGTGAGGAGCTTAACCGGCACACCTAAATTAACTACACATCGAAAAAGCTTTTGTGCTTGTTAAAGGAACCGGAGGGGGGGGGGCCGTGGAAAGAGAAAGATGTGAAGAAATGATCATGTTGAAACGAAAGAAATGATCATGTTGAAAAAACCATTCAAAGTTAGAAGCGATAATCGGTGGAAAAACCCGGATTCAAAAGCGCGGCGCTGTGGTGTATATTCGCATCGCATTCGCATCAAAACACTGACTTTCCAAGTTGTCCGCTGCAGAGATATCATTTGTTGTCTCGTAGAGTGTATTTCATTCATTCGTGATGATGCGAAATAAGTGATACAACACACGCAACAAACAAGTAAAACAATAAAATGAAGAAAAAGCGGGAGCGTAAGAAAAAAGTGTGATCACATCTAGAACCTAATTGATTCCCTTTCGATTCTGGCAAGGTGCCGTGTGTACATTGCGGCTACCGTTCTCCCATACCGTAAACCAAAATTGCCCTGCTCCCGGTGTCTTTAAAATGAGAAGGACGGCAACACGGCCCATTTTAAGTGGATCGGCAGATTTACGTCTTCCACACAATGTCCGGTCGGGATTTTGAAGATTCGTGAGAGTTTTCGGGAATCAAGCCCTTGGATGATGAATATATGTAGTTACGATGTAGTTGTATGTATGCCAGTGGATGTACTGACGTGATTTCATTGGGTGCTTTGCTTCGAAATTTTTCTTGTTGGTGAAATCTATAAGCTGCTGCGGACCGAACTAAATCAGATTTATTCTAATGAGCATAATGATAAAGCATATTAGTTAATTATTTCAGTATTTTTCTGTAAGAGCAATGTGATAGCAAGCAGGTTCCGTTGTCTGAAAATCAACGTGAGAACTGACAATGAGCCAAGCTTGATAGTTGGAAGGAACCAATTTTTCCATTATAGATACGTGCCACGAAGATGATATTGTCAGGTTCAGAGTCACCCCTCTCCCTCAACTTGAGCTGCTCTGAGTACGAGCCTACAACAGTTACTCATTTTTTATTAAATTAAAGCAGGAGGGATGATGTAGTGACAAATGGTGCCTCACCTATGCAAGCAGTCTATGGATCAGATCCTGGCCCCCAAGCAAGCAGTCGGCTAACTCGGTTTCCCTTCATACGGGGACACTCACAATTGTATTGTAGCAGCCCTGGTGTGCAGTGTATGTATTGGGTTGAGGAATAAGTCCCCGCGCTTTTTTTCAACCCCGTTTTTTACAATATTTCCTTCATCTTTTGAGAGAGTTTATATGTACTTTCGATAGAGCTTTTTTGCTCTACAAAACAATCCTATCTGTTTTTTGTTTCCTTCGCCTACCTAATATTTATGAGGTTTGGAAATGAAGTAAGCTGAAGGCAAAAAATTGGCACTTGCGCACCTCATCTTCCTCGTCTGCCATCGAGACCAAAAAATGAATGTATATACGTTTCGATAGAGCTTTCCAAGCTCTACAGAATGGTACTACTTTTCATACAAAACGCTCAACTTTTCGCTGTTTTTAAGACCCACAAATGCAATACTCACAAAAGTGCGTAGTTTCGTTATCTTCTCTTCCTCGCCTACCATCGAGATTGGAGAGAGTATGCATATATGCACTCGATAGAGCTTTATTTGCTCTACAAGATAGTACCACTCTTCTTTCGTATCCTCTCATATTTTAGCATGTAGCAACAAGTTTTTACCTGTTTTTCAATTCGATATTGCATGATGAAAATGAATTTTTTCGGCGGAATGTTTTGCACTATTCGATAGAGCTCTTTTTGCTCTACAAGACGGTGCTCACGGTTTTTGTTCGAATCAATTTTTTCCATTTTTTAGACCATTTAAAAGTAAACGAAATCGAGCATTTTCATCACATGGTGTCGAAAATGCTCTATTTCGTGGACTTTTAAATGGTCTAAAAAATGGAAAAAATTGATTCGAACAAAAACCGTGAGCACCGTCTTGTAGAGCAAAAAGAGCTCTATCGAATAGTGCAAAGCACTCCACCGAAAAATTTTATTTTCATTATGCAATATTGAATTGAAAAACAGGTGAAAACTTACTGCTACATGCTAAAATATGAGAGGAAAGAAAAGAAGAGTGATATCGTCTTGTAGAGCAAAGAAAGCTCTATCGAATGCATATAAAAATATTCTCTCCAATCTCGATGGTAGCCGAGGAAGAGATGATAACCAAAGTGCACACTTTTGCGAGTACTGCATTTGTGAGTCTTAAAAACAGCAAAAAGTTGAGCGATTTTAAGAAATAGTAGTGCCATTCTGTAGAGCTGGAAAAGCTCTATCGAAACGTATATACATTCATTTTTTGATCTTGATGGTAGGCGAGAAAAATTAGGTGCGCAAGTGCCAATTTTTTGCCTTCAGCTTACTTCATTTCCAAACCTCATAAATATTAGGTAGTCGAAGGAATCAAAAAACAGATAGAGTTGTTTTGTAGAGCAAAAAAAGCTCTATCGAGAGCACATATGAACTTTCTTAAAAAATGAAGGAAACATCGTAAAAAACGGGGTTGAAAAAAACCGCGAGGACTTATTCCTCAACCCAATATACAGGGGGTGCCAAAAACAAGTAATTTTGTCTCCTCCACTTTCGACCCCATTTAGCCAAACTACAGTAAATTCTATTGAGGTATTCTCATCCCCAGAATCAAGAGCAGACCTAACTCTATCACTATACTCCGTGGCAGCCTCCTGCACGAGCAGGAACGGGAGCAAGGAAAGACTGAACAAGATGTATCACCTCAACTGGGCAAAATCCGAAATTTCTTCGTCCTCTTTCACAACCTTGCTGACGTCCGTTCAATCTGGGTACCTAAGGGAATTCATACCGGATGGTGTTCTTTAACATTGCGTTTTTCCCGGGTTCCCAGCGCCCTTCGTTTCCAAGAGCCAAAACGTTCCCCTACCACTGAAATCCCTCCGGAGGCGGATTTGAGGCATGAAAATGATACTTTGGATCATAGCAGCCTTGTCCCAGCAGCAGGGGCTCTGTGACTTCCAAGAACCGAAGGGCCAATCCTCAGGAAGCTTCCCACAAAAGATCTACCACGGAGCTTGGCTCCACTGTTTTTAGCGAATTTTTAAATGTAGGTACTCCGAAGCCCGACTGCGCCGAATGAAACCTCCATATTTTTATGAACATGAACGTGAGGAGCCACAGCTTGTTCCTGCTTTCAGAGGAACATTTCGCGAATGTTTTGCCCCAATACCTTTATCTCTTTCGTTTCCCTACGTTTTGTAAAATTGGCAGATGTGAGCCGTGGGCAAAATTACTTTTTTTTGGCACCCCCTGTATATCAGTCACTTGATGATCAGTAATACTCTAGGCAAAAGTGGTATTTTTTTCTGAATTTTTTTCACTCAAAGGAGTAGTCCACGGAGAAATGAGTTTCTTTGTTACCCACATAATCACGTTGTATTTGCCTAATAAGGGCCTCGTGCAAAGTTTCACACAAAAAAGTGAGGATTCAGCTGAGATACGGCTCCTTAGATTTTCGGCCAGGTTGGCGCGGCTTTCTAGTAAAAGCCCCTTCCCGTCGCCCGCCACGGTTGGGAATAGGAAGTGGGACTACTTAGTCTTCGGCCGTGGCGGACGTCGGGGTGGGCACTTGCACGGAGGCCTCGTCCACCCGGTCGGGACTTTGTGGTGCTGTGTCTCAGCCGGACTCATATTTTTTTTCATGTAAAACTTTGCATGGGGCTCACATTAGGCAACACTTGAGGGCTTTTTTAGCATTATAGAAATATGTATATGAGTGACTAATATATGAGTAAATATATGAGTAACTCAAGAACTAATTTTTCTGTGAACGACTCCTTCAACCAGCGCTTCAAAACCAAATAGGAATTCTCATATAATGGAGGCAAAATCAGAGCAAAAGTGTGTTCGAGAAGAAATAGCGACCGGTTTAGCATATCGAGACTGAATAAGTCAGCAATTATGTAGGTTGAAAAAGTCAGCAATTATGTAGATTGAATAATCACGAAGTATAACTCAAAAGGTCCTTGACCCAGATTCTCATAAACATAGTAAACGCAAGTTAAACAAGCAGTACCAGTTACGCTTTGTACATATTTCCATATTAGTAAACAACGTTTACTACAGTGATGGACGTGGTGAAATGACAAAAGACCCTACTTTCGCCGGTATATGTCAGGTAACAGGATCCGGCAGGTAATTCAAGCATTCAATCCCCTCAAGAGTAATTGATGCCGTGTTCTTCAGACAGATAAAAACACTGCGATGCCCATTGGCTGACCTCGGAAGCTGCGCTGTATAAGTACATACATACACAAGCATTCAGATGACATTACGATTATAAATGGAAATGTAGTGCGCAGGAGATCCCAGAAGAAGATTGGTCCCCAGTGTGTGATGTATACTTGAATTGATTACGACTGAAATTTTTTGGTAAACTCAAGGGGCTTTAGAATGATGCTTATTGATAGTTTATTATTTCTGCCTTGAAACGTAGGTGTTTGGGGCTCTGCTCAATTTGATGGTAGCCCTCAAGTGTTCTGTTAGAAGAGGCTCCATAGGATGCATCATGTATTCATTTTCTACGCAGAAATGAGAAGGCACGGCACGGCATTAGTAATTATGTGGGTTCTGCCATGTATCAAACGAAACTTCACTTTTTAAGGCCTTGTGGTGCCAACTTGGCAAAGGTTGCGAGCGTAATTTAGTAAAATGAAGAAATTTAAACAGGATATGGTTTGAAAAATGGGAAGTGAAAAATGAATGCCAGCAAATATAATAGCTGCAATAAGCTGCAAAAAGCTTTTTCATTAGATTTAAAATGCATTCGACATGTCCTCATACATGGGATATAAGCTTTACACGAATGGCAATTCTCTTGTGAAACAGTGATTTTTATGAATAATGTGAAAAACTTGCTCCTGATAATTTCGTAACAATTTTTAATGTGTTTGAATTCTCAGCTACCGATTTTCGCCAACTCGCAATACGCAACGGTTAACAATTCGTGGCAATATAAAAAGGTAAAGGCAAACTACTTTTGGGATGACTGAGGGGCTAGTATCCCATTGAAATTAGGGGTCCCGCGGTCATGAATATTCCTAGATTGTGAACAAGGATTGGAAACTGAATCCGGTAGATATTGAAGTTCAAACACATAAGGAAGAACGTGGCTGAGAACTTTTTGAGATGAACCCAACGTTACTTGTCGACTGAAAATTTCTTAGCGGTCCTATACAGGGGGTGCCAAAAAAAGTAATTTTGTCTCCTCCACTTTCACCCCACTTAAGTCAAACTACAGCTAATTCTGTTGAGGTATTTTCATCCCCAAATTCAAGAGCAGACCTCATTCTATCACTACACTCCGTGGCAGCCTTCTGCACGAGCAGGAACGGGAGTGAGAAACGAGTGAACAAAATGTGTCACCTCAACTGGGCAAAATCCGAAATTTCGTCGCCCTCGTTCACAACCTCGCTGAGGTCCGTTCACTCTGGGTACCTATAGGGATTCATACTGGATTGTGTTCTTTACCATTACGTTTTTTCCGGGTACCCAGCGCCTTTCGTTTCCAAGAGCCAAAACGTGCCCTTACCACTGAAACCCCTCCGGAGGCGGATTCGGGCATGAAAATGATACTTCGGATCATAGCAGCCTTGTCCAAGCAGCAGGGGCTCTCTGACTACCATGAACCGAAGGGCCAATCCTCAGGAAGCTTTCCACCAAAGACCTACCACGGAGCCTGGCTACACTGTTTTAAGCGGTCCTTGATACTGCAGGTACTCCGAAGCCCGACTGCGCCGAATGAAAGCTCCATATTTTTATGAAAGTGAAAGTGGAGAGTCTCAGCTTATTCCTGCTTTCAGAGGAACATTTCGGGAATATTTTGTTCCGATACTTCTATCTCTTTCCCCTATGTTTTGTATAATTGGCATATGTGAGCCGTGCGACCCCATAATTAATTTTTTTGAACCCCCTGTATGGGGTTTGTAGGGAGTTGATCAACGTATTCGCGGTACGACAAAAAGTTGCTTCGATAGAGCATTCATCTGTAGCATTAACGCATGAAAATTATCTGATTTTGAAGTCCGTGCCCTAAAAGCGAAAGAATGTAATAGACTCGAAATTGAAACGTACCATAATTTTGGAGGCGGTACGGCACAAGCCGTGGCATGGTGGTGTAGTGGTAGGTGGCACACACTGCCACTCTCATGGTACAGAGTTCAAATCCGGCCCCAATACCTGCCCAATATCATCGGCCCCAATATCAACCAAGCCTTCCAGCCGTCAGGAGTCGGTATTGTCAAGACTCATGTGGAAGGACAGGAGCACTGACTTGTACATGGGCTGGCCACTGAAAGTCATTGTATAGGTACAATCGTATTTACGTGCTGCCACGATGCTGAGTGGGGCTTGAGCACGCGGCGCATCCAACAAGGAATTCATCGACGTCAAAAACTTCATGATTCCTGCTTTATTCAAGACACACCTCATGTACATCAGCTATGCCAGCAATATGGAATATGGAATATTGTTTTCTAAAATTTTTCTAATCGCAGTGCTTGATCGTGATCGGATCTCATCACAGAATATGCACATCCAGTATCAATCGATAAAGTGGTATTTAACGAATAGTACAAGTGCAACAGTGGACGCATCAACTTTCCTTCTCCCTTGTCTTCCAAAGGTTGGGGGTTGCGGTACACGCAGTGCACAACTTCGATAGGTAAAATTAAAGGGTGCAGACTCCCAAATGCGTGTGGATGACGATGGCAGGTGAGCATGCAGAAGAGAAGCAGCTCTCACGGGGTATTACGAAGCGAACTACGAAAGAGAGTTTTATAAGTATTCTGGGCCCCAGTATTCCTATCGCCGGTACGACAAAAAGTTGCTTCGATCAAGCATTCATCAGTAGCATTAACGCATGAAAATTATCTGATTTTGTAGTCCGTGCCCTATAAGCGAAAGAATGTAATAGACTCGAAATTAAAATTACCACTTCTGGGCTTTTACACAAAAACTGCTCCGGTGTAATCAATTTCGGTATCATTGGACTTGCAGACGAGAATTCTTCAAATAACTGGAAATTTTAGGACAAACAAACTCTTTGAGTAAAGGCAGAGCAAGGATCTAGGCAGGCAGTCCACACTGAATATTGAATAGGACGAGAATGGTGCAATGGTTAGAGGAAGCATCCACTTTTTACGCGGCCGTGGGATCGAATTTCCACTTTCTTCACGTGCCAACGAACCCTTTGCTGTCTACGTCGACTCATAAGTTCTGTCAAGACGACTAGCATGCCATGGAATCAGACCGTAAAGGACTATTAGGATATTGGTGCGAGCGTCCTTATTCGCATCTGGTTAATAACTGCTTCACAGTTAGGTGCGGAGCAGAGCAACTTTAATTAGGTGTGAAATCTCAGATACAAATTATCAGTGGCACTGCTCCGTAACTTGAGGCAAATACAATTTGAATTAAAGACGAAAGTTTCCTTCTCGAGTACTGTGAGGCAAAAAAAAGGCAAAGTCTAAGACGACGACGTGACACTGCCATTTAATCAAGTCCAGCGGATGAATACGATCTTGAATTCCACGAAATTGACCGCCTCAAATTTACAATATTGCAGTATCAAAAAGCAGACTGTGAGGTGAGAGAGAGGTGAATTTTTCCAAGCGTTTTATATCAATTTGCACTGCATCCTATTTTCCTGCATTGCGGACCAACGTCACACGGAGAGTCACAGTGTGGGTGTAGATAGTGCTGTCTTTCCAGTATGATTTCAAAGACTGTAGGGTGACCTCAGCATTTCAGTGAAAGGCCAATCTCTACTTGAAGGCGGTAGTAGGATTAGGCAGATTTGTATACTAAAGTTTATGAATACTAAACTTCAGATGCTCAGGATAGTTGTGCGAAAATGAAGGAAAAAAGGAATGGAACGGTAAGGAAGGCAGTAGAAAACATGATACAAGATCCCCTCCCTATCATTGACTTTTGAAGAAGGCGAGATCTATTAACGGAAGCGGCGGGCACTGTCAAAACAAGTGAACCTGTTGGTTAAGACGGCTCTTGAAGCTCGGAGGCGCTTTTTTCATCGGAAATATCGGCAACTGCAGCCTTTCTAAACCCCTACCTTTCATTTCAATGACTCACTTTCAGGAGTATTCATTGCTCATATTGCTACCACCACTGTCTTTAAGTAAATGCGTGAGGAGTCCATGTGCAACTTTTTATTATAAGACTTTGTTTTGTCATAATGTCTTCTGAAACTCCTTTTGATCGAAACATCTTGTATCCATGGCTGTATCCGCGTTGTCTGTGTATTATGAGCCCCTCCCATCAACAACTTACCAGCACGCTGCAATGAATCCAACTCAAAGCTTTGCTGCTGAACCTCCATGTTAAAGGATGAATTTTTGAGCGAAGGCATCGTGAGCACCAAACAAATGTCATATTCGTGTTATACAGGTCGAATTACCCCTGAGCAGATTCTAAATCCATTCAGGGCTGTTTGGTGCTGGCCCCCTCTCACTTTATAGCAATGCCTGAGGTGTTTAAATATCTGCGCGATTTTGCCTTTTCACGAGTTGCGGTGAGAGGCCGATATATAAACAAGCGGAAAATTACGGTTCCAGAGTCAGCTTGCAACGTTCAACTTTTTATAACTATCAGACTGGAAGGTCATGAAAATAGCAATTCGTTCGTCGGCATTCATGTGTAATGAAAAAGTGATGTGACCTGTTTGAAGTTGCCAAACTTTTGAGAGGCGAAAAAGAATGCATTCAACTTCAGCTTCTGATTTTCGATAGAGTAGACCTAGCCGAAGTGCTCCTCTTTTTTACATCTACATATTGTGCGATTCTAAGACAGTTCTGCTCCTCATAACAGAACTGTGTCACAGATTGAAAAGTTTCAAAATTTTTGACCGCTACCGTACCTTCAACCCATTGGCATTTCGCTGTAGGAAATGAAGTTCCGGAAGAACTTCTTTTGAGAAATGACGTGGTGATCATTTTGTACTTGTTCAGGACAACGAAGATAGGGTGTTCAGGTGTGAACGCCATATTTTCCTGGGAAATTCCTTTTTCACGGCCCTAGACATATATTAAGCGAAACTCGGGCAGGAGTAAGGCTGCACAATGATGGGAGAGCAGACGCCCTATAGAATCTAATGTGAATGAATGTCTCACGGATATACCTCATTGCATAGGGTGCTAAAGGAATCGGTTGATCTAAGAAGTGATGAAAGCACGGTCGTGGGCAAGAGAAGTGCGAATCTCAGTGTTCTTGGAAGCATAGCGAACTCGATAACGAGCCTTCAGGAAAAGAAGTACAACAGGATGTCGTCGAGAAGGATTCCGCTATGCAATGGCTAGATGTATGATTGAGCTGGAATAAGTGGCAAAGTCAAAATAAGATTATGGAATTTGGCACTGCACTGGAATAGCAGTGGTGAGAAGGAGAAGGATCTGCGCTGAAAACTTCCGGAACAGCGCCCCATTTGAGTCAGCTCTTATACTGAGCAGTTTAAAGCAACGTTTTCTGGAGTAGAGCTTTCCAATTAGTACATGATGCATATGCGATGAGCCGGCCTCTACTAGGCAGTTTATGGAAATACAAAATATATTTATGCTATAAACTTTGGGGTTTATAAGCATGCAAATGTGTTTCAGAAGTGCGGAGAGCTAAATATACAGTAGCGCTCAAAAGTCTTCGGCCAAAACTTTTTTGTCATTTTTACTTGACCGAATTTCACAAAATTTTAATATATGGTGCTTGAAACTATTGTCAACATTTCCTGCTACTTGAGTGCCGCTTGACTCTTTTCATGTTTTTTTTACAAGAATTTACCACAAGCCCACCGAAAAAAAGAAAAATGCTTGGTCAGAAAAACGGCTCCCTTTACATAAATAAAAGTTTGTAGAATGACCACGAATTTTGATGACAGCGGTATAGTAGGACGGCGTAGGGATTTCACCCCAAAAACAAAAAATTGCATTTAACCACGTTCATAACTTACACCGTTGAGCATCAAAATAGTATATTTAGCTTGCAGTGTCTCCAAGTACAACATACTAAAATTTCTCTTTTATCGGTCCAGTTGCAAAAAAGTTACAAGTGAAAAACCCAAGTTAAAAACCATTTGGCCGACGACTTTTGAGCGCTACTGTACATATTCATATATCCAACGTGATACATGCAAGCTGCAGTCTGCAGCTGGGTCCTGTAGCAATTGATGTGCCTGGCCTAATATTTCATTTTATTTGTTCATTAATAAACCGAAATTGTTTCGCACAAAGTATAGTCTGAAATTTGTTAAAATAGAGACCATAGCAAAATGAGAAAAATATGTGAGAAGAGACATTCTACAGAAATTTAAGGTAGCTAGAAAGTTTCAGGTGTAGAGCGATTAGAAAAGGATTAGAAAGTTTCAGGTGTAGAGCGCAGCCGTTGGCTGCGAGCCCAACTATTAGGTTGGTCTATGGGTTCCGATCCCTATACATACGTAAATGGTTGTTAAAATCATTGAAGGAGTTTAGCAGTTCCACTCTTGTGTGATTATGTGCCACTGCCGTCAGCATTCCGATTGGTCAACCACAGCCACTTGTCTTGGTCACCATATGAAATTTGCGGGGAGCTCTTCGAAGTCTAACTTTTCGCGAGCATCGCTTAGATCTTCTAATGGCTAGGGTGTAGACACGATCAGCCACACAATGGAGGCGGGTTGTCCTCTCGATGGATGGAGCAGCGATGGCACCATCCACCTATAACTAATTTTATATTTTGAAGACTACAAACGCATTGACCACCTCATAGCATGCACAGACTATTCATAATTGCTTAACTTTACAAATGATTGTATAGTGACGTGTCACAATAGGCGGAGCATATGTGATATGTGAACTACGTATACATAAATCACTGATGAAGGAGGTTACGACTTTGCCCCGAGATTTCATTCCTTGTGGTTCCTCTGTCTTTAATAAAGTCTTCGCTATACACGTATGTTAGACTGCCTCGGAAATATCGGTATAGTGCGCAATAAAACTTATGTACTTTCTTTCTTCTTTCTTATGCAACTAGGAAACGTTTGTTTTACCTATTATTTGTTAGCTTAATGGTCGTATTTGAGTAGTTCATAGTTCACCATGAAATTCCTAAGCTAATAATTGAGTAAAAAAGTAGCTAATTTCTTGATTTGGCTAAGTTTTAGCGCTGTTGATCAGCAATGTCCATTGTTCAATGGAAGAGCACGGATTTTTAGATTTGCGAATTTTCCTATAATTTCTTTTCAATGGCTGGTCTCTCGAACCCGTGCTTTCATTATATAATAGAAGGCAATCATTCATTCAAGGTCATTGTTAAGTTTACATATGGGTCATCCGCGATATTTATGTCTTTTAGCTTATTATCTGATTTAGGGTCGTCATAGTCAAGTCTAAATCCCCCACCAGGAGGAACTTCATTCTTCCGTGAGCGCTACTGGTCAGAAGATCTATATTGCGTGCTTTAGTACGGCTTTTGGATAATCTGAACGAATGATCTCATGGCGAAATCGGATATGCACAGAAAACGATGCACTCTGCGTTGCAATGAACCCTTTTGAATCCTAAGGAGTCATTTGCCAAAGCAAAGATAGCAATAACCGCAAAACCGGAATGCGCTGTCGTATACAAGAATTAGGGAAGAGGTGATGACGGTGGGTGAGTTCATCCAGGTTCTAGGGACACGCCGCGCTCTCGAATCCTAAAGGAAATCATAGAAGTAGTACAGCGGCGTATCCTGCTTTTACACTGCATTAGGAAGGGGTTAGACTTTGTGAATTTAGAATTTGGCTGTACCGCAATCGCACGCCTTGCTACACAATGATGCTGGAACTCCACAGAATCACAAGATCGTGAGGTCTGATGTTAGCCCTAGACCGGCTGGAGACTTTGAATTCATGCTCCGGTAGAACCTGAGGTCTCAGGGTTGCACTGAGCATGTTAAAGAAGCGGTTACTATCACGGGGCGAATAATTAGGACGGGCGAATAATTTACAGCAGTCATGTAGTTGGATTTCGTCGTTTCGTGAGCCGTAAAGGATGGAGAGAATGACACTCTGATAGAGGTGCAGCAGCATGGCAGCAGCAGAGCAACTTCAACGCTCGGGCCACTGCGGTGCTGCTGCTAAAGTGGGCGGAGCCGCTGCAGCACGTGCTGCCATGCTCGCAGCAGTCGCTGCCAGAGTTACTGGTGCCATGATGTTGCCATCAGCATTACAGAATATATGCTGCCTTCGTTTGTACTGGAACTCTCGCCATCGTCCTGGCTCCGCCCCCCCTCCTGCAGCATACACCAGTAGTAAAGTAACAGCACCACTGGAACCCTGCGACCTTACTACTCCACTGTCCTGCCGTCACTAGCGCTGGTGGTCTCGCCCCGCTAAGCCCCGCCCCTGACCCCGCCTCTGATCCCGCCCCTACTGTGTACCCTGCAGCATACACCAGTACCAAAGCATACACCACTACTGGAATCTTCCAGCTATACTACTCTAATGTCCTAATGTCATTATCAGCCAATACTCATGCACAGTAACGTGCGATGTTTATCCTAATAACATCAATGGAATCAGATTTTCGACCATCTGGTCATACCCGAAAAAGGTCAAAATTTTACTTTTCTCTGGAAACTTGCATATGGGGGTTTTCGAGGGTGCTGATCACGCTGGTGAGCTCGGTTTTGCGCAAAAGTTTCAAATTTCGCGTGTTTTCGACAAATATAACAATTTCGGGGGATTTTGACTATAGGGACTCCTACAAAGGTTTCTGAGGGCGCTGATCACGCTGGTGAGTTCATTTTTGCGCGAAAGTGTCGAATATCGCGCATTTTCGACAAAACAGAACCAATTTTGAGGGACTTTCGTCAAAAATGTACCGATTTTTAGGAATTTTTGACAAATAAACCAGTTTCGAGGATTTGACTATAGGGACCCCTACAAAGGTTTCCGAGGGCGCTGATCACGCTGGTGAGCTCAGTTTTGCGCGAAAGTGTCGAATTTCGCGCGTTTTCGACAAATATAACAATTTCGGGGGATTTTGATTATAGGGACTCCTACAAAGGTTTCTGAGGGTGCTGTTCACGCTGGCGAACTCGGTTTTGCGTGGTATTAGTTTCCAGAGAAAAGTTTCAACCAGTGTCGGGTACTAACAATACACAATACCGGTAATTAGTTCAACATGCATCACTTCACGACATCACAATAATATACAACCGCTATACAAGGAGTACATCGAATTATTACTGGGATGGATTGTTAAAGTACTGTGTGTACAAAATGGTTAATATATCCTAAGATACAAT
This sequence comes from Trichostrongylus colubriformis, assembly GCA_963978905.1. NCBI lineage: Eukaryota > Metazoa > Nematoda > Chromadorea > Rhabditida > Trichostrongylidae > Trichostrongylus > Trichostrongylus colubriformis. The sequence continues at coordinate 36,147,125 of OZ022259.1, forward strand.
GACTACTATCGCCTGGTCCGTTTTCCAACTCGAAAAAATCATCTAAAATTTAATCCGACGCTCCTCGAATGTATGCAGCGTCCTAGAATAAAACCTGCGCCCAGATGCTCACTAGCGATCCAAAACCAATGAACAAGAAGATTCCGACGACGAGAAGATTCAATTGGTGATTGCTGATCAATGGCGGAGCTAGATAAATGCATAGAAGCACTCCGAAGGTGGACCAACTACGGATATTCTGTTTTAATAATGTTTGAAAAACGGACCAGCGGAACAAGCGATTGCAAACAAAAGTCTCGATCAAATCAGATGAGGTGGCATTAAAGCTGTGAGGTGACTGATTGTGAGTGTGGAAAAGTGTATACAAATTGTGAGTACAGTTAAGAAGACCCGGGGCGTAGAAGACCCGTGTTCACTGACCAGAGGGTCCCGCTTGCTCACTTTGGGAACTATCAACACATCGTCGTTTCTAAAAGAGATGTTTTTGATATGCCTGAGGAATCATTTGAAAACACCAAAGTAAATCCTTACAGGGCGGGGCACCAGGCGGTCGTCTGTCAACAGGTATTGTCTAATGTCAGCCCTAAACAATCGAGAATCATTGAAATGTTTACATGTTGAATTCTGTACTATATCTTAAAATTGCTCTACGTTTCTATACAAAAAGGGACACCTACATTGCACGCGCTAGGGCGCCTCGCAAAATTGCTCTCCAACACAAGCGCAGGCCCCTGAGTTGGTGAAACTTTTTAGCCCTTGCCGTATCGTTGTTTCCAAGGGTGAGCCAATAGCTTAAAAATGCTATATATTATTGAAACGGCAACCATCTCCAGCCATCACCTTGTCTCACCGAGTGGGATTTTCAATCAAGTGGTCTATCTCACCATCCAGTTCCGGAGCATACAATTTCAAACCGTCAAGACAACAGCCTGCCAAAAGATGAATTTAGTTATCAACAGGGATATTTTATGGCTGTCTTTTTCACCACAACCAACCTATCAACGTGTCTGCAATATCCTCTGGAAGATCCTTGAGATTTGACTTTTTTTGGTATCTATGACATTCGGTACGTGTAGTCTTGAATAACCTGTGCAGGATTGCACGCCTAAAGTGATAAGTACTGGACCAAAGGTTATGGCAATGGTGGCTAGTCCAAGTGGTCTCAAAACTTAACTGAACCAAGTACTGCCTCATGAAATCAACGCATTGAGAAGTGTGATCTTCGGGGCGCGCTCGCAACGCGCGTCGCCAGTACGCCATCAATTGATTTAGGTTAGTTGCATGAAAAAAAAGAACATCATTCCTTGCTGTACTACAAATCACTCAACGCGAGCAGAGCCTACCTTAAATGGGGAAGACTCTCGCACTATCCATTGTGAAGTCAGGTTCTTCGCACTCAGGTATGATCCCTCCGGCAATCTACTGCTCGCATTTTTCGAAGCGGCACTCTCTATGCGCGAACACCGTACATGTAAAGAATTCGTCTGTGTCATCAAGGAGTCAATCTGCAATTTCGAAGTGAGGGACAGTTTTTTTGAGGCAGTGAATATGCACATGGTAACTAACGAGGGCTGCCATCCCTACGACTGCATCTGACAGTCTTGCAATTACGGCCAGCTGAGCACGAACGACAGAATCTGATGACTGTGGGACGTCCGCAACGGCCAATTGCAACGATCTAGCATTTTCAACGTCGATGCGGCACTCCCGAATCGTGCGTGTACTGGATGAAACGCTGAAGTTTCCCATAAGGTTTACGAAGGCGAATTCGAAAGTATAAAAGGAACAGACATTGTACTCTTCGCCAATATGGGAATGTGATAGGGCTTCCCCTAACTGCTCCACTGAGATCTCCTTTGTCTGAGTTACTGCGCGCGCAATCCCTGCAATACGATACAAACTACATTTTCGAAGTGTCTCTGCTATTAACGATGAAGACTGTATAATGGAACCTCGGAGTGAAGATAGCGGAACTGATGATCCACTTTGACTTCCATGCTGATCTGAATAACGACCAGCTCCTTCCGCTGCAACTACTTGCCCACTTTCTATAAAGGACAACGACGATGAATCAGTATCAGAGCTGAGGATTGCAATAAAGTGTGGATGACCTTGCGATGAGACCACACAGTCTGATTCGACAATTTGCGGCTCCTGTCGCGGCTCTTGGGATTCCATTGAGTTGGCAGACGCTGACCGCTGAGAGAGGGATAAGGTGGGAGAAGGCAAGGACGCTTCATCATTCTCTTCTTGAGTAACAAGCGACGTAGAGCTTGAGCCTGGTCGGTCCTCTAACGACGAGTTATTGCAGTCTGGAGATGATTGGTAAGGGCTTCAGTGAACACCTACAGTAATCTCCTCTTGAGACCTACCACTCATTGATGTTGATGTGCACTCGTGGACAGCTCTTCTATACTCTCGAAGCTGGTTTATCAATTCGTTAGCAGCGGAAGATGTTCTACACCCTTCACCAGTGGCACCAACAAAATGATCAGGGTCTGAGCTATGAGAAGGCGATGCGGAACGGCTCATTATGCCCCTTGAACTGAATAAAACTAACTACAAATGAGCAAAAAAAGATACAGGGCTGCTACCGTTCGAAGAAGTTGAACACATTTAAATCCCTTTAATCCTTCGACTGGCCAGAGGTTATCAGAGGTTACAGATAGCACCATTTTGGAGGTTAAGATTGTGAGGTCAACTGGTACATTGTAGTGAATAGCTTACATAAGAGACCTTAGTTATCTGGATACGGTGAGATTATGAGGCTGAGACCGATCATGAATAATACATTACATTGGTATCATGAGTTCACCACGTATTAGGGTTACTAAGCAATTCTAAAGAACGGTTAACACTTTGGCAACAGTGCAATGTTCATTGCAAAGAATATGGCCTTTTTGTGCTCCCGAAAAATCGTCCCCGCCGATTAGTTTACAAGTAGGTTAGGTTGGGGTTGAGCGCAATGCAGCATTCTCTCAGAGCTGTACAGCAACTTCGTGATTGTATTCTAATCAGAAAATGTGAACTTTTTCCAATGGTCAAGTAGTAACGTTACCAGAATGAGCCGAATAGGTGCCATATTTCTTCCAGAAATGAAAAAGATAGAATGCACCGTCGCCAATGTGTTAGTGTGTTAGTCAATGCAAAACTGGCAACTTAGAAATGTGAAACAACTTAGAGAAACAAGACCGGGAGTTATAAGACATCGACATGAGAATTAGAGACGTGAGACGTAAGAGATTGACCCCGTTTCGATTACTACGGCTGGAGAAAGTATATTGTAAACATTATGAATTAGAAATTCTCTGGTTACAATTTTTTTGAAGAAGCGGTTAAAGCGATCAATTTTGCCCAAAGTGGAAAGAGCTCGAGGCGCTACAGGGTGCTGTCCTCTTTGTAAGGCCTCTCTGAGTGTTACAAAAGGGTCGGCGGTCCGCATCTCCTGCAGAAGTACACAGCATTTGTTGGTCCATGAATCGAAAGCGAACACTATCACTTGTCCGAATACTGCATTGCCATTTACTTCCAAATACACAAAGTCCTGCGTCGTATCCATCACCCTTTTATTGTAAACGCAGATGAGTACATCTTGTCTCCTTTACGCAGTCGTGAACTGAAACAGTCCCTACAGCCTCAAGCTTCCTTTTCATTCCCCCTACATCTACCTCTTACCTGTACCTGAATGATGTATAGTTCCGCCTAGACATGAAATGCTGCTGATGTTCTATTAGCAGGTCCTCGAATGACATCGTATATGATCGCGGCACGTACCAATCATTATCGAGCATGATATAGCCCGTAGAACGTCTAACAGAATAATTTGTTAAGTATACCACCATTGCCACTACCAGTCTTTCCTTAAGTACATGTAACCTGACCTGGATGTTTAATCTACTTTGACTTTTGCTTGCAAGCGGCCCATGAATACATTGCTCACCAACTGGGTTTCCTTGTTCAGCCTGTCCACCATATGTTTATAGAGGAGAAAACTAGAAACCGAAGATATTTCGGTGTAAAATGTGGTCGCCAATAGAAGGACTGCGAATTGTGCATACTTCTCAACGACAGTATCCTCGACATTCGTTGTACACTGGGTAATGCGAAGTTGTAACCGTCGATGCATGCATTCGAAAGAACTAGCACTCCAATGGTATGGTGATCCCACGTCACAAAGGTCTTCCAGGATTGCATGATCGATGAGGCACTGCAGATTTAACTGTTGTAACACCATCGCACACTTGAAAGCAACCTTTTTGGAAACTACTACAGTACTCACATGAACTTTCAACGTGAACAAAGTCGGTTCGATGGCGTACCACAGGAACTTCATGGACTTCGCTAAGTCTTGCACCACTTCGAAATCCGAAACGAGCATTTCTGCACTCTTTCCTAGAACCCGCACGAGGATCCAGTATGCTAGCACTGCGACGGCACCTACCGGCTCTGCACAAACATTCAGCGCAGCTGCTAGTGGGAATGCAACGAAGGACAGCTAGAATTTGCCAAAGTAAAGCAAGAAATCTTGGAAATCTACTAGAGAATATGCTTGAACATCCTTCACTTACAGCATCCTTCTCAGACCCCGTCGTACAAGGGAGATCTTCTATCCCAAGAATGAACTTAGAAGCGTAGGTGTAGTTGCGCGTGGTAGGAATAATGTGGTGGAAACTCTGTAGACACTCAGAGCGAATCTTCATTACTGCCACGCGGCTGTGCACCGAAAAGATGGCTGAAGTAATTGCTTAACACTCTCATGGGGGACAGTAAAGAACAGTCAACTGAGTCACCTTTGAAAAGGTCACATGTGATCCCTTCTGATATCACATGTAGAGCATCCGGTATGCAATTGTTCAACGACAAGATATCCATCATCTGCGTCCGCCCTATATGAAAGGTACCTTGTGTGTTTGTTCCGTTGAGTAAACGGATTGAAGGTAAGACATGAACAGTCACAGCTAACCTCTCATGCCTTGAGACGAAGAAGTAGTAAATGTGCGACGGTCACCCGGGAAAGGAAATCTGGGAAACCAAATCATTCGATGACCAGCCCTTTCACCCGAAAAAGTACACAGATGACAACCATGCAATGATTGCCAGCGGGGCAAGTCGTACAGCGTTTTCAAGGCCTGCAACACTAAATGCTATAGGGATCTCCTTCGTCATTGCCAAAGCTGTAAAACCCACGCCAAAGTCAATGACACCATTTGCCAGTATTGGAGTGCATAACCACGTACAGTCATCGTTTTCGTTTACCACAGGGATTCCACTCTCCCTCAACTGTATAAGTTCTTGCCGAAGACTGAAAGGTGACAGCTGCTCCTCATTATAACAATCGAGCACATCCAACAGAGACATAAGTCACAGACCGTGAGAACATTTCTGTCAGAAGTTGTTCGGTGGGAGGTTTCCGTATGAATGTGATACCCGCCATGATAACATTCTCGAACTTATTCTTCTCCTTGAATGGTAGCCCTTCAAGACGGATATGACACCGTGAGAGCTTCTTGAACTTGACACCGTCAAAATTGATAGTCAATAAAATGTTGATCTTCCGTTCCTCAAAATCCGACCGCATTTCAATGAGCCGCTGGTACTTGGGAAACGAATGGGTCTCACTTCGCTCGACACGTTCTACCTGTAACTAATTGCGGAATACGCATAAAAGGGTTATGTAGTCCGGAGCAAGTGCCTACCCCTTGGCCATGGTGGATTTCTCTGTGAACGCTTATGATACTCGGAAGGACTCTCTCAAGAATCAACGACAGCTGCGGCGCAATATCCAGATGGTGAACAGTGGTTCTCTTCATGATTTTGCACCGCTTCGGAAAAACACTAAATTCAATATGGCTAAAACCTGATGATGATTACAGTTAAAGACATCCATGGACAAACCCTTGAAGCGGGCATGAGGTATTTTCACAAACAGCCTTCGCACCACCTAAGCGTGAGCTGCACTGGTTGCAGTAGTATGATTTCCTGCGAGCGAATCGCCTTTCCGCCTCATACATAGCCTTCTTCACTGATTTGCCAATCTTAAATACATCCCTAAGAACATTATTTGCGTCTGTATGTGTGTGTGTAGTGCTGTATTAGTTATTGTTTAAGGGGGGGGATGGGGGAACAAACATCATCAAACAACATCAAAAGCAAAGCATGCAAAAAATTAGAAAAAAAACAAAAGCATGCAAAAAAGTAAAAAAGAAAAGCATGTAAAAAACACAAAATCATCCAAAGACACCACTACATAATTGACGGCCCATTATATTTCTCTATCATCATTGATGCTATCATCCCCACCATCAACCGAAAGCACACAGAGCATTGTGGAAAACCGAAATCATCACAAGAATCATTTATGAAATTTTGCAACTCGGATTTCATTCAATTTCATCCATGTTGACATGCCTACTGTTTTTTCATCTGCTCCGTCACTAACCCCTAGTAGTGGTGTCTTGAGATGGCTCATTGTAAAAAAAATCACAGCCTACTATGTTATAGCTAACGCTACGGCAGATTTAGAGGTTTACTCAGTTATTTTCACATTTATTTCCATTATATATTATAAGTCTTTTAGTTAATCAATATTATTCTCTCGATTTCATATCAGTTGGTTGATCTGGTGCATTTACAGGCGATAGTTACATTCCGATTCGAGAGCCGTGGGGTAGAAAAGGGGGGCGACCAAGCGAGCGAGGCACTTCGGCGTCTGTGGGTATTCTGCTGCGCTGGCAAGAAAAGGATCATCGTCTTCGCCCTTGACTGGTCAAGAAAGGACAGGATCTGGCGGCGGCTCTCTACGGCACAAGATTGGGATTTGTGATACTAGAGTGCGTCCGACTCTGTGTATTCGCTAATAAACGGCTGTATTACTTGCTTTAGCACCGTTAAGAAGAAATCCGCGTGGCAAGAGTTAAGGCGAGCGACGCTATCCGCAAGTGATACATATGTCAATAAAATCATCAGAAACATCACTGCTTTCTATTCTAGTGTCTCCGGAATATGTAAGTCCTAAATCTTATCTTAACCTATCCTAAACGATCCTATCCTGAATCATCAGAAACATCACTGCATTCTTATCTCTCCGGACTATGTAAATCCTTAATCCTATCTTGACCTATCCTATACGATCCTATCCTAATTCATCAGAAATATCACTACTTTCTAAGTATCTCCGGAATATGTAAGTCCTTAATCCTATCTTAACCTATCCTAACAAAAAAGCGAATAAAAGCTTAACTGACCGGTTCTGGAAGGGACACATCAGTTATGGCCTGGCAAAAATCATCCAAAAAACTTGCCATCTCCTCGCTAATGCCAAAGTGCAATTTAAATATAGTAGCATACAATAATTTTTGTTCATGCGCTGAAAAATAAACGTTTGCAAAACTTGACATGATAGCCGACTGAGCCACATATGAGTAAAGAATGAGACTCACACAAATGGGGACACGAAATCCTTGCATCATTCTGCTGGACAATAACTCGAATCTCTTCTGCGGACTCTTCCTCTACGGGCTCACCAATGCCTTCGCGCAGGTCATTTTCCTCCCCTTCCTCCCCGTCGTTCCCTCCCGGATTCAGCTCAGCCAGCTGTTGAGCCAAGTGTCTCACTGCTGGTTCTACAAATGATAGAAAGTACTGGCCACAGAGAGTTACCCCACCATCGACAAAATGTCAACATCCCCACCATAATTCTCAAGGACCGACTTCTTCTCAACGGCTTTGGCACCTTCCTCGGCAGCTCCTCTGATACGGTGGGTTCCTCTGTGTGGTCGCAAGAGCTCGAAGAACTTTCGACCAGTCGTCTGCGGCTCATGATAGGAGGATGCTACACCTACGCCCTCTTCTGTCACAATTAAAACAACTTGAACATTAGCGCCATCACAACTAACTAAAATGGTGGAATAAAATAAAGTACATGTGGCTACAAAACCGGCATGGTAGAAGTGATTTACAAAGAGGCTAGGCATTTATTCTCCAGAAAAGAATTCTCCAGAAAGAAAAATCACAACAGGAGCCGTCTAGCTAGGGAATTGTTGTGCGAGTTAGTCAGGCTTGATTGGTATCATACTCTGAGTCCGCGGTCACGAAGGGGTATTTGGAGTGAGAGTACTGGATAGTGCATTTCGGAAAGACTTCCCGAACTGCATCCACACACCTAAACAAATCGGACTCTATCCCTATCCAAACAGCTCGCAAGGAGATAACCTTCAAACATGCGCACTGTGTCAAGGGCTTGCTTAGATACATCTGTGCAATGTTAGCGCATTGCCATCCCAACATGTACTGCAGATCCAGTTTCAAGAACCTAAAAAACACCCGCTTAACAAAAAAGGTTCTGAGGACGGTAGTATGAGAAAGGAGCAGCACCTGTTCTCTCTGCAATCCAAATAAGTGATAGCTGGAAGCTTCTCTGCTAAGATAACCCATGGGTGGACCAACTGGTTGTGACGAAGACACACATACTTGACGCGGGTGTTGCCCGGGCGGATGCTGTCCAAGTCCTGGTCGGTCAGTTCACAACCTTCGAGGTGCAGCGTCTACAAATGCGAGGAGATGAGGGACAAATTTTCTCTCCTGACCAACTTCTACCTCCAACTGACGGTAACTCCATAGGTGTCGAAGCGCTTCAACGGCAGCCGCCTTGTCGTTTCTTATCTCCAGATCGACTATTGGTCCGAACACCATGTATAGCTAGGAGCTATAGCTAGGCACCGCATTGAATAAGGGTTAGGTGGGAGTAAACAATAAATGTATGTAGGTAGAAATATACAATTCGTATATCAAATGGATGAATGATGATGAATAATGCAAGGGTATTACGTAAGTAAAACACACCCGCTCACATGTGTATTTGCGTACTCCCCCAACTACCGTAACCGGACGACAAATAAATTGACTCCAAGAGTGCAACATTCGGACTAACGGGTAAATCTAACTAGATCTATCTACAGCACAAAAAAAAACCAACCTCAACTTCTCATTGCAGATAGCATAGTATGAGCTGACGATAAGAAAAAAAGGATAGTGTCAGCTACCAAAAGCTGTCGTTCAAGAAAACGAGCATTCGTACGTATTGAAAACGACTACTTCGTATAATGGCCGCAGTTGACAGCTTTCAGGGAGTGATGCATACTTCCCGAAATACCGTAACCCGACGCCTAACAAATTGACTGCAGAGTGCAACATTCGGACTGTCGGGTAAATGTGGCTAAAACTACAACCCGAAAAAACCTCAACTTTTGATTGCAAAAAACATGAGCTAACGATGAGAAAAAAGTATGGCATCACACTACCAAAAAAAGGCTGTCGTAATTGGAGACGAGCATTTCGCATCGTGACATGGCCACAGTAGACAGCTTTTCAGCTTTGGGAGCGGCACGAAAAAACAACCTCACCTTTTTGATTGCAGATAACAACATGAGCTAACGATGAGAAAAAGATGGTATCAGACTACCAAAAAGCTGTCGCAATTGAAAACGAGTACTCGTTTTCGAAAACAAGTATTTCGTATAATGGCCGCAGCTGACAGCTTTTAGAGCAGGTGATGCGTACCTCCCCAATTACCGTAACCCGACGCCTAATAAATTGACTCCAAGAGTGCAACATTCGGACTATCGGGTAAATCTAGCAAAATCTGCAACACAAAAAAACCACCTCATTGCGGAAAACATGAGGTAACGATGAGAAAAGAGGATAGTATCAGACTAGGGCTGCCGTAGTTGAGAACAAGCATTTCGTATCGTAACATGGCCACAGTAGACAGCTTTTAGAGCCGCACGAAAAGAAAACGAAGCTACCTTTTGATTGCAGATACAATTTGAGATGAGAAAAAAGGATGGTATCCAAAAAAGGCCGTGGCACTCGAAAACGAGCATAGCATTGCATTCACAATTGAAAACAAGTATTTCGTAACATGGCCGCCGTTGACAGCTTTCAGGGAGTGATGCATACTTCCCGAAATACCGTAACCCGACGCCTAACAAATTGACTGCAGAGTGCAACATTCGGACTGTCGGGTAAATGTGGCTAAAACTACAACCCGAAAAAACCTCAACTTTTGATTGCAAAAAACATGAGCTAACGATGAGAAAAAAGGATGGTATCAGACTACCAAAAAAGGCTGTGGTACTTGAAAACGAGCATTGCATTCGTGAATAAAAACGAGTATTTCGTATCGTATCATGGCCGCAGTTGACAGCTTATAGAGCGGATGATGCATACATCCTCAACTACCGTAACCCGACGGGCGCCTATAATAAATTGTGCTACATTAGGTTCGTCGGGTAAATCTACAACACGGAAAAAAAACAACCTCAACTTTTCATTAGATAGCATGAGCCGACGGTGAGAAAGAGGATAATAGGATTAGAATAGCATCAGATTACCGAATACCAAAGGGCTGTCATGATCGAAAAGGAGCACGCACTCAAACGTAACATGGCCAGCTGATATCGATAGCTTTTAGAGTAGATGATGCATACATCCCCAATTACCGTGACCCGACGGACGCCTACCTATAATGAATTGACTCTAGAGTGCAACATTAGGACTGTCGGGTGAATTTACAGCACGAAAAAAAACAGGATAAATCTGAAGTACGAAGAAAAACAACCTCAACTTTTGATTGCAAAAAACATGAGCTAACGATGAGAAAAAAGTATGGCATCACACTACAAAAAAAGGCTGTCGTGATTGGAGACGAGCATTTCGCATCGTGACATGGCCACAGTGGACAGCTTTTCAGCTTTTGGAGCGGCACGAAAAAACAACCACACCTTTCCGTTGCAGATAGCATGAGCTAACGATGAGAAAAAAAATGATAGAATGAGACTACCAAAAAGCTGTCGCAATTGAAAACGAGTACTCGTTTTCGAAAACAAGAATTTCGTAACATGGCCGCAGCTGACAGCTTTTAGAGCGGATGATGCATACTTCCCTGACTACCGTAGCCCGACGCCTAATAAATTGACTCCGGAGTGCAACATCAGGAGTGTGGGGTAAATCTAGCTAAATCTGCAACACAAAAAAACCACCTCATTGCGGAAAACATGAGGTAACGATGAGAATAGAGGATAGTATCAGACTAGGGCTGCCGTAGTTGAGAACAAGCATTTCATAACATGGCCACAGTAGACAGCTTTTCAACTTTTGGAGCGGCACGAAAAAAACCTCAGCTTTTCATTGCAGATAACAACGTGAGCTAACACGATGAGAAAAAAGGATGGTATCAGACTACCAGAAACGGCTGTGGTACTTGAAAACGAGCACTGCATTCGTAATTGAAAACGAGCATTCAAACGTAGACATGACCGCAGTTGACAGCTTTTAGAGCGGATGATGCATACTTCCCTGACTACCGTAGCCCGACGCCTAATAAATTGACTCCGGAGCGCAACATTTGGAGTGTCGGCTAAATCTAGCTAAATCTGCAACACAAAAAAACAACCTCAACTTTTCATCGCTGATAACATGAGCTAACGGTAAGAAAAGTGTAGTAGCAGACTGCCAAAGGGCTGTCGTAATTGAAAACGAGCATTTGAATGTAACATGGCCGCAGTTGATAGCTTTCATAGCGCATGATGCATACTTTCCCAACTACCGCAACCCGACGCCTTATAAATTGACCCTGGAGTGCAACATTAGGACTGTCGGGTAAATGTACAACACGAAAAAACAAACTCAACTTTTCATTGCAGAGAGATGAGTTAACGGTGGGAAAAGAGGATAGTACCAGACTACCAAAGCGATGTCGTAATTGAAAACGAGCACTTAAGTGTAACATGGCCAGTTGACAGCTTTTAGAGCGGATAATGAGCTGCAATCAATTCGTCCGTATCATCATGTTTTATGGGCACCAAAACAATCTTCAGATTCTTTCGAAGCGATTTTATGAACGAGGTTTTAGCCGAACGATTTCTCAAAACACAACAAAATTTTGATAATTTCTGCTCATCTTCCAGTGCAGGTGCAGACATTAAACAGCAACGTAATAAGGACAGATGGAGTGCTCATTTCAAAAACACCCTAGTTATACGGGACATTTCATTAGTGAAAAATTCTAGAGAGACAGAGGCTCGCAGTGAGAGGCGCTGTAAAAAAAAGTAGTGATGGTATGTAGTTTCCCTTCGACTTTTGCCCTTAACAAGTTTCCATTTGTAGCAGGAGAAAGGTTGAGAGATGCTTTCTATAAACATGACGATTCTACATGACCTCCCCTTCCCTCCCGAGTGCAGGATAAGCAAAGTGAATGATTAACTCGTTCCCGAAAAGCGACAACGGTGAAGGGAACAGATGCACCAAGAACATCACTTTTCGACACCAAAGCTTCAAGCGGTGTTATTTGACATTCTTATAGACAAACATTGGTCATGGGTTGTTGGCATGGGGAACGCTGCTCGGTCGTCAGCGCTATATTTACCTAGGCCTTAGTTGGAAGAAAGAGCCAAAAAAACCAGAAGTTCACATTCATCATTTGTGGCTTGCTTAGATGAAGGGATACATCAAAATGTACGAAGTGATAACTTGGAGAGGACCAGGTGTGGAACGACAACACGAAAATGAGTCCCTCCAACTACATTAGCAGGAAAGCAATTTCTCACGTCACACACACAGAGGGAATTTACATGTGATTTGAAAGAAAAACTGTTCCATCCTCTGTAATATAGAAAAAGCTACTCAAGCCAGGAGATGTGACTCTTAGCCTAAGTCTAGGAAGCGGAAGAAGGGGGTAGGAACTCTGGGCGAGTGAACCACCACTTTCACGCAACAAACCCCTTCTTGCATAAGGATAAGATATTGTATCATTGACCCGAGGCACTCTGGAAGCGACAATATGATAGGCTTACATCTACACATTATCTCCCATATATGCTTCCTGTACCATGAGTAAAAGAAGCATATATCCGAAACAACAACACCATATCAGGCAGAATTACAGTCCATGACGACATGTAATGAAAATGAACATCCTGTAGCATGAGTAAAGAAGCACATATCCGAAACAACAACACCATATCACACAAACAACACCATATAACACTAACTGCCGAATACAACATAAAGAAGCCAAAAAACAGTGCGACTTGCGACTTGTTTCCTCGCAACGATAGATTGAAACGGTCGCATTAAGGTCTATAGTCGACTTCAGAAAACTCGCATTGCTTTTTTCGTGTTGTAGATTTCCTCCTCCCCCCCTTCCCCTCAACTACATCAGCGCTGAGCTCAGTTTGGGAGCGAAACACAAAAAAAATCACAAACAAAACCCAGTTTGGGTCAGTTAAAGCGAAACACTCAAAAAAAAACAGAAACGAAAAGTAAATCTCCTTATTCCGATCGATGCCACGTGGCAAAATGAAAGTGCATCATTCTGTAAAAATCCTGGCGGGACCCAAATATAATCCACAACAATGGCCGGCTAAGCCGCGGCGGGCAGCAGAGAGCAGTAGTCGCGCTAGTTGTGACGTCACAAGTTTGTAAAAGTGCACGACATTCTGTAAAAATCCTGGCGGGACCCAACTTTCATCGCTGGCCGAGCCGCGGCGCACAGCATTGAGCAGTAGTCGCGCAAGTTGTGACGTCACAGCAAATTAATTGTTCGCGCCAATTTACCGTCGAACTGTGAAAATCGCTAGAGGACCCTCACTGGTCCCGCCACGATCGCCAGCAACATACCTGCCCCCGCTACAATCCTCCTTATTTGGCAGCACATGTCGTTAGTAACCTTAGCTGTAACAGAGCCGTTGGGCGTGTCTGACCAATCAGAGACGAGCAGCTCGCTCGTGATTGGTCGACGATTATAAGCACCGCCTTTTGACAGCACACTTCAGTACCTCCGCAAAGTCAGCAGTGGACCCGTAGTACTGCGACCCCGCCCTCGCTCCGCCCAAGGGTGGAGTCAGCCAATCACAGAAATCAGCCGACCAATCACAGAGCTAGGGCGGGGTTTAGCTGCTGTACTGTCATATCCGGCATTTGAATTTAGGGGTCCAGCACTACTGCAATCATGCTGGACTTTTATCAGAGCAACGTCAAAGGGTAAGTGGCAGAGCATCCTTGGAACGTCACCCCGCTTGAAGAAAGCCAATCCCAGCTTCACTTAAGTGACAATATTTGCACCAAAGAGCAAAAATAAAGAGTTTAGATGCCAGTGACCGCTGAAATAAACGAACATCCACATCATCACTACCATATATAATCGGCTGAGTCTGTCTGTCTGTCTGTCTGTCTGTCTGTCTGTCTGTCTGTCTGTCTGTCTGTCTGTCTGTCTGTCTGTCTGTCACGAAATTCATTATTTATATTCATATCTCGCGTCGCAGTAGAGCTGGGAACAGCTTTGTCACTACTATATATAATCGGCTTAGTCTGTCTGTCTGTCTGTCTGTCTGTCTCTCTGTCTGTCTGTCACGAAATTCATATCTCGCGTCGCAGTAGAGCTGGGACCCTCAATTTTTAAAGAGATATAGGGGGTAGTAAGGGGACATCAATGGTGAGGAATCGGAAGTGATAGCAACTGATAAGGGCTGATAAGGAGCCTCGGAAGGCGAATGGGGGAAAATCATATCTCGCGTCGCAGCAAAGCTGGAACACTGAATTTTTAAAGTGATATAGGGGGTAGTAAGGGGACATCAATGGTGAGGAATCGGAAGTGATAGCAACTGATAAGGGCTGATAAGGAGCCTCGGAAGGCGAATGGGGGGAAAACCATATCTCGCGTCGCAGCAAAGTTGGAACCCTGGATTTTCAAAGTGATATAGGGGGTAGTAAGGGAACATCAATGGTGAGGAATCGGAAGTGATAGCAACCGATAAGGGCTGTTAAGGAGCCTCGGAAGGCGAATGGGGGGAAAATCATATCTCGCGTCGCAGCAAAGTTGGAACCCTGAATTTTTAGAGTGATATAGGGGGTAGTAAGGGGACATCAATGGTGAGGAATCGGAAGTGATAGCAACCGATAGTTGTTAAGGAGCCTCGGAAGGAGAATGGGGGGAAAATCATATCTCGCGTCGCAGCAAAGTTGGAACCCTGGATTTTTAAAGTGATATAGGGGGTAGTAAGGGGACATCAATGGTGAGGAATCGGAAGTGATAGCAACTGATAAGGGCTGTTAAAGAGCCTCGGAAGGCGAATGGGGGGAAAATCATATCTCGCGTCGCAGCAAAGTTGGAACCCTGGATTTTTAAAGTGATATAGGGGGTAGTAAGGAGACATCAATGGTGAGGAATCGGAAGTGATAGCAACTGATAAGGGCTGTTAAGGAGCCTCGGAAGGCGAGTGGGGGAAAATCATATCTCGCGTCGCAGCAAAGTTGGAACCCTGGATTTCTAAAGTGATATAGGGGGTAGTAAGGGGACATCAACGGTGAGGGAACGGAAGTGATAGCAACTGATAAGGAGCTTCGGAAGGCGAATGGGGGGAAAATCATATCTCGCGTCGCAGCAAAGTTGGAACCCTGGATTTTTAAAGTGATATAGGGGGTAGTAAGGGGACATCAATGGTGAGGAATCGGAAGTGATAGCAACTGATAAGGGCTGATAAGGAGCCTCGGAAGGCGAATGGGGGGAAAATCATATCTCGCGTCGCAGCAAAGTTGGAACCCTGAATTTTTAGAGTGATATAGGGGGTAGTAAGGGGACATCAATGGTGAGGAATCGGAAGTGATAGCAACCGATAGTTGTTAAGGAGCCTCGGAAGGAGAATGGGGGAAAAATCATATCTCGCGTCGCAGCAAAGTTGGAACCCTGGATTTTTAAAGTGATATAGGGGGTAGTAAGGGGACATCAATGGTGAGGAATCGGAAGTGATAGCAACTGATAAGGGCTGATAAGGAGCCTCGGAAGGCGAATGGGGGGAAAACCATATCTCGCGTCGCAGCAAAGTTGGAACCCTGGATTTTCAAAGTGATATAGGGGGTAGTAAGGGAACATCAATGGTGAGGAATCGGAAGTGATAGCAACCGATAAGGGCTGTTAAGGAGCCTCGGAAGGCGAATGGGGGGAAAATCATATCTCGCGTCGCAGCAAAGTTGGAACCCTGGATTTTCAAAGTGATATAGGGGGTAGTAAGGGAACATCAATGGTGAGGAATCGGAAGTGATAGCAACCGATAAGGGCTGTTAAGGAGCCTCGGAAGGCGAATGGGGGGAAAATCATATCTCGCGTCGCAGCAAAGTTGGAACCCTGGATTTTCAAAGTGATATAGGGGGTAGTAAGGAGACATCAATGGTGAGGAATCGGAAGTGATAGCAACTGATAAGGGCTGTTAAAGAGCCTCGGAAGGCGAATGGGGGGAAAATCATATCTCGCGTCGCAGCAAAGTTGGAACCCTGGATTTTTAAAGTGATATAGGGGGTAGTAAGGAGACATCAATGGTGAGGAATCGGAAGTGATAGCAACTGATAAGGGCTGTTAAGGAGCCTCGGAAGGCGAGTGGGGGAAAATCATATCTCGCGTCGCAGCAAAGTTGGAACCCTGGATTTCTAAAGTGATATAGGGGGTAGTAAGGGGACATCAACGGTGAGGGAACGGAAGTGATAGCAACTGATAAGGAGCTTCGGAAGGCGAATGGGGGGAAAATCATATCTCGCGTCGCAGCAAAGTTGGAACCCTGGATTTTTAAAGTGATATAGGGGGTAGTAAGGGGACATCAATGGTGAGGAATCGGAAGTGATAGCAACTGATAAGGGCTGATAAGGAGCCTCGGAAGGCGAATGGGGGGAAAACCATATCTCGCGTCGCAGCAAAGTTGGAACCCTGGATTTTCAAAGTGATATAGGGGGTAGTAAGGGAACATCAATGGTGAGGAATCGGAAGTGATAGCAACCGATAAGGGCTGTTAAGGAGCCTCGGAAGGCGAATGGGGGGAAAATCATATCTCGCGTCGCAGCAAAGTTGGAACCCTGAATTTTTAGAGTGATATAGGGGGTAGTAAGGGGACATCAATGGTGAGGAATCGGAAGTGATAGCAACCGATAGTTGTTAAGGAGCCTCGGAAGGAGAATGGGGGAAAAATCATATCTCGCGTCGCAGCAAAGTTGGAACCCTGGATTTTTAAAGTGATATAGGGGGTAGTAAGGGGACATCAATGGTGAGGAATCGGAAGTGATAGCAACTGATAAGGGCTGTTAAAGAGCCTCGGAAGGCGAATGGGGGGAAAATCATATCTCGCGTCGCAGCAAAGTTGGAACCCTGGATTTTTAAAGTGATATAGGGGGTAGTAAGGAGACATCAATGGTGAGGAATCGGAAGTGATAGCAACTGATAAGGGCTGTTAAGGAGCCTCGGAAGGCGAGTGGGGGGAAAATCATATCTCGCGTCGCAGCAAAGTTGGAACCCTGGATTTCTAAAGTGATATAGGGGGTAGTAAGGGGACATCAACGGTGAGGGAACGGAAGTGATAGCAACTGATAAGGAGCTTCGGAAGGCGAATGGGGGGAAAATCATATCTCGCGTCGCAGCAAAGTTGGAACCCTGGATTTTTAAAGTGATATAGGGGGTAGTAAGGGGACATCAATGGTGAGGAATCGGAAGTGATAGCAACTGATAAGGGCTGTTAAGGAGCCTCGGAAGGCGAATGGGGGGAAAATCATATCTCGCGTCGCAGCAAAGTTGGATCCCTGGATTTTTGAAGTGATATAGGGGGTAGTAAGGGGACATCAACGGTGAGGGAACGGAAGTGATAGCAACTGATAAGGGGCTGATAAGGAGCTTCGGAAGGCGAATGGGGGAAAATCATTTCTCGTAATAATCTCGTATAATATAAGCGAAGAAATAAGGGGCGCACATATACAATGTTACGCCCTGCCCACAGTGGGCGGGGCGCGTGCTGAAAATCGGAAAATCCAAGGGGCAGATATGCTGTGGTAAACAGGTAGTTACAGGAGCAGCTAAGAAGACCCGTCGTCCCCCCTATAAGGCCGACCCCCGGGCCGCTGAAGGCGGCCTTCAGGCCGGCGAAGCTGGCCCGGACCAGTCGGATTGGCCGGCGTCAGCCGGCCAATCCGACTGGTTGCTTTATGAGCAGTATCAAGCACGTTTCGACTGAAGGCACATCTCGAGATGATCACGTTGGTTCACTCACCTCTTTGTGGTAAATTTATTCATCTCAACTATCCACGCTTCAACCTTATTGCGACACGCGGTGAGTCGTCCTATTGCTGGTGCCGGACTCAGAATAGCCACACCCGCAACGCTTGTCACACACATCCCCTTCCTTCTCGACAGGGTTTATAGATGTGTCAGCCACGTGGTAAAGAAAGGTTACAACCGATTACGACAAAATAGGATAGGAGTTCTAATAGTGAACACAATGATAATAGGTGATACTGTTTAATTTTGCGTGAAAACCTATCTGCTGCAGTCCACTTCGGAGCGCTTGATTGGGCGTTGCCTGCTAACCTGGGTGAGTGGCGAGAGTCAGAGTGCGTGGCGAGAGTGAGGGTGCGTGGCGGGGTGAGGGAATTGTATACGCTCTCACTAAACTAAATCCGCAAGCCACGCCCAAACAAGCGCTGCGAAATGGACTGTATACTTTCTAACGTCCATTCTTAATCTGCTATGTTCGTGTGGGAAGAGTGATCAGCCTTTTTTTCAGATGTTTCTGGAGGTTTCGTTCGTTTTCCTTAAACTGGCTAGTAAATTACCTACAGAATTTCAAATTTCAAGTTTCAAATTTATTACATGTAAGCATGCACATGTAAAAAGAAGCAATCCACAATAAGTCCTGAGAAACAAAACACAATTCAATAAAATGCAAACACTGAAAGCTGAAAGGGACAATTGAATAAGATTACAAAGCAAACATGAAACAACATGGTAAACGGAAAGGAGAAGTGAGGCTAGAGCAAGAGGAGTGTATTAGCTGATACAACGTAGGTAACGGCAAAGCTCCATTTTTGAAGCCGCTAAGAGATCCCGGTATGGAGTTGTTTTTGCTCATTTTGATATACTACTCAGAAGCTGCCCTGAAGGTGAAAAACTTGCGTCTGAGTGAGGGCTTGGGTCGCTCGAGGACAATTTTAAGAGTTGGACCTCTGGTCGTGGAATGTCTTAAACGGAAAAAACTTACTTTGAGGTCTACTAGTCCATGTAAAATTTTGTAAACCATTAAGAGATCATTCTTCTTTTTTCTGAGATGAAGGGTATCAAGATGGAGCATTTTGTTTCTGATAAGGCCACGAGGGATGCTCTTATAAGTGAAACCCAGTGCCCGTATGAACACTTTCCTGGTGAAGCTGCTTTGAACACTCTCTATTCTCTTGATTAAAGAAGAATTGGCTGGAGAAAATACGCAAGTGCCATACTCAAGCATAGATCGAACGTATATCTTGTAGGCGTGGATGAGTAGTGAAGGGCCCTTGGAAGACAATGATTTGAACAAAAGGTAAAGTCGGTGCTCCGCTCTATTGACTAAGTTCCTACAGTGCTCGTCAAAAGAAAGATTTGCATCAACTGTAAAACCTAGATCTCTAGTAGAACTGACTTTTTCAACAGGAGTTCCAGAAATGTAGTAAATAGAATGAGGGTTACTTTGTCCTAGGTGAATGATTTTTGATTTGGCTGGCGAGAGTGGAAGTTTCCAAACCGAAGACCACTGAGACACAGCTTCTATGGCTTCTTATAATAGTGCAACCGATTGACCATTTTCGATCCTCCCGAAAATTTTAATATCATCAGCAAACATTTTGCATTTAATTCCCGCAATTTTAGCAGCTTCAGGCAAATCATACACATAAATTGCAAAGAGGAGTGGTGACAAAACTCCCCCTTGAGGAACCTCGGAAGGAGCATAGCGAATGGTGGACAGACAATGGTTCACCGTAACCTGAAAAGTGCGCATACAGAGAAACGCTTCTATCCAAGTGACTATCCTAGGATGGATCCCACATTAATTAGTTTAAGGAGAAGAAGTTCATGTGGGACTTTATCAAAAGCTTTTTGGAAATCGAAATAAACCACGTCTATATTTTGCTTGGAATCTAGGAGTGTGGTCCAATCATTTATTGACTCAGGCATCAGCGTTTCCGTGGATTTGCCTTTCCTGAAGCCATGCTGACATCTAGGCAAAACATTGTTTACAACCAAGTAGTGGTCAATCCTCTTTTTCATAATCTTTTCGAATAACCTACAGAACAAGGAAGTAATGCTTATGGGCCTGTAATTTTGCGGATCATGAAAGGGAGGCTTTTTCCTGAGCGGGATAACTATGGCATGCTTCCATCTGCAGGGAACTTCGGCACGAGAAAAGATCAGATTAAAGAGATACTCAAGCAGAGCAGAAATTTGCGAGAAGACTAGCTTGATAAACGGGAACGGAATATCGTCAGGCGTGATGGATGAGCAGTTAGGCCACTTAGAGAGCAAGTCAGAGATCTCACTACGATTGAACCATATGGAGTCATGCATGCCTGAAAAGCTGTTGGACTGCAAGCGAGGAGGACTACCCGAATTGGGATTAGAATAAGCAGCTTCAAAAACGTCAGCAAGTATTTCGGCCCTATCTGAATCAGAAGTTACAATTGACCCGTCGTCAAGTCTAAGGAAACCTACTTCTTCCCGCTGTTTGATTTTATTGTTGATATACTTAAAAAGTGCTGATTTGTTTTTAGACTGTAACACCTTTTTCTCCATGGAGCAGTTGTATTTATGAAGCTTTTTCTCAAACTTATCAGAAGCTTTTTTGTAGTGATCCCAATCCTCCGGTTTATCTGAGGTAGTAGCCTGTATGTAAGCCTGCTCTTTCAAAGAAAAGAACTTCCGTAAATACCTTGGAATTCGCCTCGAAGCGATAGGATTTCTTCAAGGGTACAAACAATGCTATACAGTGTTTTAATATAAATAGAAACGTTTCGTACATGTCGTTCACGGAGGCTGAGCACTGAAAAGAACCCCACCAATCGAGAGCATCCAGATAAGAAGTTAGGCCGACAAGATCGGTATTTTTGAAATCATGAGAAAGGGTAAAACTATTGCCTGGTTTTGAGACATTAAGAAAAAACTTGACAGTAGAATGATCACTTGTTCCAATAGGCGAAATAACATCAACTCTATTTACTATACCACTCACGTTGCAGAAAAGTAAATCGAGTTCATGCGTCCCCCTGGTAGGAGATTGAACTAGCTCAAAATAGTTATGATTGCCGATAAATTCAAAAAACTCTCTCGCAGCACCTGAGAAGGAGGAAGAAACGTTATGCCACAGTATTTCTGGAAAATTAAAATCGCCCATGAGCAAAGAAGGAAAGTTACAGGAAGATAAGTCACTTATACACTTGATCAATTCCTTTGTATGATCTTGCGAGCACTTGGGAGTTCTGTAAACTAATATGAACCTATATTTGTCATTGTTGACATGCAGATCCACCGACAGAATTTCGTAGGCATTAGAAACACATTCCGAAAAGACAGTTACAGGAAAAAAACATTTCTTCACCAGGAAAGCGACACCACCTCCCTTTCTTCGTATTCTATCACATCTAATCAATTCATAGAATTGAGACATTTCGCCTAGGAAGGGCAACAAATTATGCATTTTCTTCAACCATGTCTCCGTCATGGCTACTATGCCACAATTAAGGGTATTCACTAAGTAGACCAAAACCTAGCATTTTTGTTTAAGGATCTAATGTTGGTTAATAGGCAGCATGTTTCAAACTCAGGATACCGAGGATGGCTTAGTGGTTTGACGAGCTAATAGAAACATTCGGAGATAATGGGACAAACTTTGAGCTAGTACTATTGGTTGGTTGGGCTTCAGACACACTAGTGGGTGCATTTCTAGCATTCGAGTTATTGGTAGCAATACTACTAACATTTCAACAGGTCTGAGCATACGAAGACGCTCTCTTTCCTCTTTAGTTAAAGAGGGTCTCACATAAATACCTGAAACTGGAAAGTGTTTCAACATCGAAGCTCTAGATAGAAACTGCCTTTGAAAAAAGGTGTTAGGGAGTACAACCTTTAGCAGCCTAGGACGATTCCCATCAGGTCTTCCCATTCTATAGAATGCAGGGGGTGGACATTCAATAGACAAGTAATTAAGTATTTTCCTAACACAGTCAAAATCATATGAGATTCGTGCAGTGGAGCTAGGATCAGAAGACTCGATAATTCCTGAGATCACAGATCTACAGATCCTGAGATCTACAGAGCGAAGTCTCTCATGTTCGCTACAACAATTTAAAACAGATGCAGAGGAAGGATTAGGAGAGGATAACTGAGGGGTAGAATTTGAGTTTTTAGTAGATGACTGCTTCAATGACTCCAATTCTTTCTTTAGGCGATCATTTTCGAGTTTTTGGAGATGAAGGCTTTCTTGCAATTCGCGGTTCCGCTGAAGTAGATCGTCTATTGTTGAACTTCTATCGAGCAAATGCATCAATATAATCTTGACATGGGATGGGAGAGCGTCATCCGACGTCAAGTTTTTCACAGCAAGAGCTAGATCATCACATAGATCGCCTGAAGAATTGGGGGGCTGTTTTCGTTTAAGAGGGCGATCCTGAACAGGAAGAGAACCAAGGGGGGTATAAGAAGCATCAATATTCTGCATAACAAATAAGCACCGGCTGAGGTGGCAAGCAAACAAAAGATTTCTTTTTTTTCCCTGCCACAAGGAAAAACCGCCAGATCACAATGAATTCGATATCGATCGTCGCACACCCCACACGACGTCCGAAAACACGATGAGAAAAGAAAGGAAAGAATAAACCTGCGACGATGGCTTTGAATACCAGTTAAATTTCACCCTCGCCACAAGGGTAGAGGCCGACGAATATAGCAGAGTAGATCCTCGAATGGAGAATGAAGCCAAGGCTAAAAAACACCAAGCCGGAATAAAATTGATCCAAAATAAATTGGGGTAGTAAGGAGACATCAACGGTGAGGGAACGGAAGTGATAGCAACTGATAAGGGGCTGATAAGGAGCTTCGGAAGGCGAATGGGGGAAAATCATATCTCGTTATAATCTCGTATAATATAAGCGAAGAAATAAGGGGCGCACATATACAATGTTACGCCCTGCCCACAGTGGGCGGGGCGCGTGCTGAAAATCAGAAAATCAAAGGGGCAGATATGCTATGGTAAACAGGTAGTTACAGGAGCAGCTAAGAAGACCCGTCGTCCCCCCTATAAGGCCGGCCCCCGGGCCGCTGAAGGCGGCCTTCAGGCCGGCGAAGCTGGCCCGGACCAGTCGGATTGGCCGGCGTCAGCCGGCCATTCCGACTGGTTGCTTTATAAGCAGTATCAAGCACGTTTCGACTGAAGGCACATCTCGAGATGATCACGTTGGTTCACTCACCTCTTTGTGGTAAATTTATTCATCTCAACTATCCACGCTTCAACCTTATTGCGACACGCGGTGAGTCGTCCTAGTGCTGGTGCCGGACTCAGAATAGCCACACCCGCAACGCTTGTCACACACATCCCCTTCCTTCTCGACAGGGTTTATAGATGTGTCAGCCACGTGGTAAAGAAAGGTTACAACCGATTACGACAAAATAGGATAGGAGTTCTAATAGTGAACACAATGATAATAGGTGATACTGTTCAATTTTGCGTGAAAACCTATCTGCTGCAGTCCACTTCGCAGCGCTTGATTGGGCGTTGCCTGCTAACCTGGGTGAGTGGCGAGAGTCAGAGTGCGTGGCGAGAGTGAGGGTGCGTGGCGGGGTGAGGGAATTTTATACGCTCTCACTAAACTAAATCCGCAAGCCACGCCCAAACAAGCGCTGCGAAATGGACTGTATACTTTCTAACGTCCATTCTTAATCTGCTATGTTCGTGTGGGAAGAGTGATCAGCCTTTTTTTCAGATGTTTATGGAGGTTTTCGTTCTTTTTCCTTAAACTGGCTTGTAAATTACCTACAGAAACTTCGTTAGTGGGTACAATAATGCTCACAGTTTATAGCGAGACGTGCCTTTAAAACAGCTACCATGCACGACCCTCCAGCCGATTTGCAAACACATAAATTCATAAACATGGTGTCATCGATATAGTGTTGAAGCATTGTTCTAACAGATAATAAACACAACCGCCTTCCAAGGACTATGACCCCATGATATTACCACCAGGTTTCCTCAACTCACTGTTCTAGGTACACAGGAGGGAGAACCCAAGCGGATGGTTTTACGATAGGATGAGGCAATACGTTCGACATAATATTTGGAGTATCGAATTTACTTTTGCGAAACTTTTTTGCCACTAAATATGCCACTGTAGGGGAGGTGTCGTAGTGCATAGTGGTGTGCACTCCACTCTCAGGATCAGGGGATCAAGTCTCGCATAAGGGCCCTCAAGCCAACCAAGTCTTGCCTTTCCCGGCGTAGGTGATTTGGTACCAGACACGTCTGGGAGGATAAAAGCAGTGACTTGAACATCGGCTGGCCCCCGCAAGTCAGTGTATAGGCCGAGTTGCATTCACCTACCACCACGTTCTTGAATGGAGCGTGAATGCGCGGCGCATCTTACAGAAGGGAGTGATTGGTCACCAAGAGCTTCCAGAAACATTAAGTTTTAATTTTGATCTGGAAGTAGTGGGATCCTTCGTTAGGACCCTAATGTTCAGCCGTCGTGCCGCAAGGTGAATAGTCAGGAAGGGCACATTTGTCCATAACGAGGACAGTACCCAGCAGAAAAAAGCGTGTGAAAGGCCAACAGAAAATGGGACCATCTTGTCGCTCCTTCTCTTTGCCCCCTCTGCATCATTTAGCGCCGGAGAGGTGAAGGTCAATTGGTCGAGTTTTCGCGCGGCGAGTGCGAGTCGTTCGGAATTCCACTCAAACGCAGTGGACTGGTACCGTAAGGGACCATTGGAAATTGCACCTATTTTCAGCGCGGACGGCTATTTGCTTTTGTTCTTATACTTTTGAGAAAACTGAAGTATTGAAGAATTTAAATGTTATTGTTCACCCTCATTCTGCAGTGAGAGGTCCATAGAAATTTCTTCAAGAGCATTAACAGTCGACGAAACCTATCAAGATAACACAACAATCAACAACAACCTCAAGTACAATAGAAGCAGTGATAGCTATGCCTTTATTAGCTCTGAAGGACAATGGAACCTCATATTGCAGTCTTAGGAAATCCTATTTCACATAATATTGCTGAAAATAGGTGCATTATTTGAAGGTCCCTTACGGTAGTAGCTCATTGCACCTTGGGCGGAATTGCAAACGACTCGTACAGACGGCGCCGCGAGTGCGACGTCGCCGAGTGAAAATTCGACTAATCGACCCCCACCCCCGCTGGAGGGTAGGTGCAGGGGCAATGCCGGCCAGCCGCGAACGTTGCTCCACCCTGGCAACAGCTCATTCAGTGAAATTCGGACATATTCGAAAGAAGGAATTCGAATATAGAAAACGGATCATGGCTAGTTTTCGATGATGTTGCAAATAGTGAATGCTCCTTAGACTCCTTCTACGATTTTAGATGAAGTTCAGCTTTACTTACATTACACGATAATTTTAGACAGCAAGTGAAGAAAATTTAGAAAAGGAACTGTTTCAAACAATTAAGTGGGGCACTTTTGCCCTTAAAGGCAATATTCGAAGAGGAAATGAAAACTGGAAAGAAGAGCTCTCGGTAAATAAAATGGCAAGTTTCGAACAGATGACTTGTGGTAAAACTCTCACTGGGAGGTGTGCCTTAGCCTTTTCATCTCGGTCCCATGTCATGGTTTCAGGTTCATATTCCATGCTTGCCAAAATTATCTTTGAGTTGGAGACGTCCTAAACCACCAAAACCACTGAAAACCTGTAGGAGTCTTTTCGCAGTCTGGAAAGGAAATTGCAGTTGTCTTCTATGTGCATACATAGTTGATCGTAAGATGGTGGAAGCCTGTAGAATGAAACGCGAACGATGAATCACTGTTGGGCCGTTCCGGTGGAAGCCCACCACTATATCCAGTGCACTACATACAGGGGACACCAGGAGTCGAAGATTCCTCGACAGGAGGGGAGGTGGATCGTATTTGACTGGATCGGAGGGTGGGTAATCGTACATTCACAGTTCAGCGATACGTACTAAAATCCACATTTCAATGAACAGATGAGAAGCAAAGGGTATTCAACCGCAAATCCGTGTGATAAAATGTAAAATAAATATCGTTTTGCTTCAGAGAAGGATATATGTATAGCAGTAAAACACATCGCATTGATGCATGCTATCTAGCATCAGTTATTCGTATTGAAGAGGTCAAAAAAGGGGGAGGTCGTTTTTGGTCGTCGTAGAGGCGGGAGGTCGTGCTGAAGCGGCTATTCTTTCCGACATCTGGGAGTGCCCTGACCACATATCGGGTCGGTTCATGCGTTTTCAAGTCTAAAAGTCTCTAAAGGTTTTCCAAAAAAGCCTATAAGTCTTCTATGCCTTTTCAGTATATAGCATAGGCAAAAAATCATTCTTAGAGTAGTGAAAAGGATAGTATTGGCAACGAGAAACTCCTTGAGTGAGTTATCCAAATGAAAGGTGGGGTATAAGAAGACTACTTGTAGCACAGCTCCCGGAAAAGCGCGAATTGAGATTTAAAGGAGGCTCCGTTTATAACGGGCGCGATTCGCCACAAATTATCTCTTTTAAATATAATTGCTCGTTTTACGACAATCTTGATCGCAGTACTGCTTACCTTCATTACTTCGTTCCCTTGTTTCCGACGTCTTTCAAGGGATCGTGCGCGGAAAAATGAGTTTTTCGGTTACCCATGTAATTATTTTGTACTTGCCTAATGAGCGCTGGATGCAGTTCCACGCGAAAACTTGAGAATCCGTCTGAGGTACAGCTCCAAAATGCCGGTCAGAGGGCGGGGCCCAGGGCAAGTGCCCGTCCCATCATCCGCCGCCATCCAAGACGCATCATGTTAACGGAACTTTACGTAAACAGTCCCACTGTTCGACTTCGACCGCAGCGGACGACGGGACAGGCATCAACTCCGATGCCTTGCCTCCTCTACCACCACTTCGAGAAGCTGTATCTTAGCCGGATTCTCACTTTCTCGCGTGAAACTTAGTTAGCATGCGGCGCTCATTAAGTAAATACAACATAAGTATAAGGGCAACTGAGAAACTCATTTTCCGTGCACGCTTCTTTTAGTTTTTAAGCTCAGATGTAGCTTGGGATGATCTATTTTGAACAAGATGTGAGGAAGTTCGGTTTCGCTGTTGTTCACTGATTGTAGGCAAAACTGTGTTTTTTAGGTTGATCGAAAAGTTTTGATAGGCTTGGGATTTTTTTCTGTTTTATTTTACAACTCAGCAAACAATGAAAGCTCACCCACAATATAATAACCATCGTTAGTTATAACATTGTCCCATCCAACGGGCAGGTCAGCGATTCCGATTCCCTTTTCCCAGAAATGGGAAGATTGGGAGTCAAAGAAGTTACCGACCCCTTCGAGGTGGTCATAGCTGACGAGTTGTTTCTTTGTCAGGAAAGCCTTGAGGGGCCGGAACAAGTGGTAATCTGATGGGGCAATATCAGGTGAGTAGGGTGGATGAGGAACCGTGTCCCAACCCAGCTCCTCCAATTTTGCAGGGGTCTCTCTCATACGTAAAGAGACTCGTGCAAAATTGGGGGAGCTAGTTGGGACACGGTTCCACATCCTCCCTATCCACCTGATAATGCCCCCCTCAGATTACCATTTGTTCCGGCCCCTCAAGGCTTTCCTAGCAAAAAAAACTATGGCCATCTTGAACAAGGGGTCGGTAACTTCTTTGACTCTCAATCTTCCCAGCTCTGGGAGAAGGGAATCGCTGACCTGCCCGTTGGGTGGGACAATGTTATGACTAACGATGGTTATTGAATATATTGTGGGTTAGCTTTCGATGTTTGCTGAGTTGTAAAATAAAACAGAAAAAATCCCAACCCTATCAAAACTTTTCGATCAACCTGATATAAAAACCCAGACTCTCAAAGGAAGGGAAGGAGTAGAGCGGTCATTAGGGACATGCGAATCATGTTGGAAGCTTCAAAGAGATTTAGATGGGCAAAAAACGAAAATGTTGGAGGCAGCTGTCACTCACGTGGTTTTACATTTCTGGCTGCAAGTTTATGGAAGGATCAGCAAAACGGAGTTTCCAGAATAGGCTAACAAGGAAATATATTTTTCACGCTCAGCAAATGAAACAAACGTAAAATGATTTTCAAGTGATTCGGCATTTGCTCGGAGATATGACAAGACAGGAACGATCTCAAAAAATGATGAATGTTCAGAAGTACTCGAGAGAAAAGGCTTGCAAACCAAAAGCGGGCCTGCTGAAATGAGTTTAGCAGTTCATGTTAACGCACACGTTGTCATTGTGTTAATAGGAGGCCCGAGCAGATTTATAAGAATTCCCTGAGGAAGCATTCATTGCTGGCCGACTGCAGGCCACTGCAACACAGATGTTATTGAATGTGGTATCAAGTGTTGCAAATAGAGGTCAAAAAGTTGAAAAGTGGAGTGGTTTTCGCGAGTTAGGGTACTAGAGGGATGGGGTCAGAAACAGAGCCTCTGCGCTACTATTGTGAGCATTGTCTACGATTACAACTTACAGTCAGGGCAAGTTGGTCGTCTCAACGACCGCACGAAGCCATATAAGAACAGGAGAGCAGAAGGCAAAGCTTAAAATACATGACATCAGGGTTTCATGAGTTTCTCAGTTCAACAAGTGTGAATTAGCTGAGGAGTAGTGGCTATAGTCATTCTAATAGAAAAAACAAGGGATGTGTGCTTTCATGGTTCGACATAAGAGAGGATCGGTCTCCTTGTCCGTATTATTCCAATCTTAGTATACGTTCAAGAATGAGCACGTATGCCCAGGAACGTGAAGTGCGGGTTCGACTCCCTTCCGACACCGAAACTTTTGCCCATAACTCAGCTTCCTAATAGTAACTTTCGCATAGCGGGCTGCGGCCATAATTAGCAGCTATCAAAAATTGAGAATTGGTTCACTTTTACATTAGGTCGTTCGAAGCGTACTTGCGGTTTTCGACCTCTAATTTCAAGTGCGTAAATTACAGCAAATATAAAATTTCATCAAGACACGAGGATCAGCAGATTTTTGTCAGCAAGATACAGGTTCACTCGTCCCGGTTGCTCGTAAATGTGGAGATCTACAGGCGATGGATTTGTTAAAGGTTGCTTCAGCACGTGTTGGATCTCAAGCGTTTCTCCTGAGGGAAGCTGTTCAGACGCTTGAAGAAATGTAATCGTTGGGCTTAGGTCACATGAATGTAATAGATCCCACAGGTTTCGCAGCGTCGCTCATGCGACTTTTTCGGATCCATGAAGAAGGATAGATACGATACGAAGGATAGAATGCAGAGCTCATTATCTGCAGTTTTCAGTGCATCTCGTGACCTCTTCACGGTACTTTTCAGGCGTAATTATTGGTTTGGTTTGAAACCATTGTGGAACAGATGAGCCGTAGAGCACCAACCGTAGCCATCATGACAAGGCTGGTCACTGCGAAGTTGACCTTCGTCCAACCACTGTGCAGGTCGTTGTCAATCCTCTGACAGAATCCGGTTGTCATCACAGGTGCTGATGCGGTCAGGAAATGGGTCGGTTGTGAGCCATAGAAGAAGGAGGTACGAGCCGTGTTGTGGAGCTATCGTTTGCCCATTTTGTGCGGAAGGGTTTATCAAAACTCGCAAATCCCCTTGTTCCTTCATTCCCTTTTCGAAAGGAAGGTTAGAGCATACAAGAAAGCGGTCTTAACAAGCACATCCGGCGATGGGGAATTTTATAAAGTACTGGGAGAACGGTTCGAGAGTAAGATATATAAGCATTGCAGTTCAGTGAGAAGAGAATTATAGAAAGTAACAATAAGTCCGCACTATTTAAATACATTTCATCTAAATGCAAGTCCAAAGAAAGGGTGCCTGCCCTGGCGAAACCCAACGGGGGGCGAGTAGTTTCTGATTTCGATAAGGCACAGTGTTTCGCAGATTCCTTTGAAGGCATCTACACGGTCAGTAGGGACCAGCGGGGTACTAACGTTCAATTATATGACCGATTTCCTCAAATGCAAGACTCTCATTGGTTCCATGAACAGGAGATTTTTGACATCATATCTAGATGGAAATCTAGCTCATCGTTTACTCCGGATGGGATACCGTTCAGGTTTGTAAAGGCAGTTCTTCCCCCGATCATTGGCTCTCTAAAATTTATTTTTAACTTGTGTATGTTCAGAGCTGAAGTTCCTTAGAGATCTTTCGTAACTCCCATTCCCAAGAAGCCCCCACATGACAATCCAAGCAATTATAGACTAGTCAGTATTACGTCAGTTTTCTGCAGAGTGTTCGAAAAAGTGATGAAGAGGGTTATTGTCGATCATCTGGATAAGTACAGAATATTGCCGGCTTGCCAACACGGGTTTAGCGCAAGGTCAACAGTTTCACATATGCTCGAAGCTCTAAATGAATGGACAGCCGCCTCTGACGAGAAGAAGGATGTAGACGTGATTTGTTTTGATTATGCGAAAGCTTCTGATCGCGTCAACCATTCCAAACTGTTGATCAAGTTGAACCATGCTGGCATACATCCAAGGATTGTCGCGTGGATTGAATCATTTCTGCGGTTCCGTTCATTTACGGTCCAAGTTAGGAACAGTTTTCCCACGGCCAGGGCGTGCCCGAGCGGGGTTCCGCAAAGCAGTGTCTTATCACCCGTATTGTCCTCTATTTACACTTACGACCTTCCGCGAGTGGTAGAGGAGGTAGGCGTTAAATACAAAGTTTTGGTCGATGATGTAAAAATCTACAGAGTATTAGGAACAGAAACAGATTTTTTACTGATTCAAAGAGCCATTAATGCGGTTCTAGACTGGTCCGTAATGTGAAAACTACCGTTATCATCTGAAAAGACTTTAGTTTTGCATTTAGATAGAAGTCAGCCCGGTTGCAATTACCACATCGGTGACGAGCTCAGTAGAGTTGATGAAGTTAAAGACTTGGGTTTTATGGTTGATAGAAATCTCCGCTTGGATTCCCATTGTACATTGCCAACAAAGCGGAATCCAGACTCTTCCAACTGCTTAAAAGTTTGTATACCAGGGATCCGTGCCTCCTCATTAGGGCCTACAAATGTTTCATTCATCCCACCCTGGAGTACACACAGCTATTTTTTGTCCGCAGAGCAAAAAGTCTACCTTGAGATTGGAATCAATTTAGAATGGTTTTGCCAGAAAGGTACTGATTCCGGTCTTAGGTCTTAATTACAACGCCATACCAAGGGGAGTCGTTAGAAATAAAATGCTAGGCCTGGACTCTCTTCATTGCAGGCGAAAGAAATTCGATATTTTGACTGCGTTCAAAATAATCACAGGGAAGATGTCGGTTAGTATGCAAGGATCTTTCACCCTCCTACCGTCTATTACTAGAGGACAGAGTCTGAAACCATTCCTCCCTAGGGCCAGGTCCTCCATTAGAGCCAAATTCTTTACTGTGCGGGCTTTTTCTGAGTTCGCTAAGTTTACCAAATGTGTCCGCTGGCTAGTAGCGTAGCGCAGTTGAAGAGAAAGATGCACGAGTATTACGCTCAGGTCTCCATACACACTTCCTTTTCTTTTATAATCTTTGACAATTCTTTTCGTGGTAGTTGGAGTGATTGGTTTTTTTTGTTTTTTTGTTTTTTATATACTTGCTCTGAGTTTGTTCACACAAAATCGCTTATGTAATAAATACTCAATACTAAACTCATTTTTAGAGCATAAGCGTCTCTATGGTGCAAGAAACCCTAGGAAGAATCAAAAATAATCCAGAAAGTGGAACATTCGAAACCGGAAGGACTTTCCAAACGACCTTATGCATCCATCGCATTAGTCAAATGGGAAATTTGAGAGCGCGAAGCATAACGCTTGTACAACGATGCCATGATCCGAAGTGCCTTTTTTCGTGCCTCAAACCCACCTCCGTAGGGGGTTTCAATGGCAACGGTACGTCCTGGTTCCTGGGAACAAGGGCCTTATGAACCCGGAGAAAACAAAATAATCAAAAACACCACCCAATATGAATCCCCTTAGGTACCCAGAGTGAACAGACTGGCAAGGTTGTGAACGAGGGTTACGAAATCCTGGATTTTGCCGAGTTGGGATGACACATCTTGTCCACTCGTGAGAACCTCCCAATCCTCCTCGTGCAGGAAGCCACTACGAAAATTAGTGATAGGGTGAGGCATGTTCTTAAATTTGGGGATGGAAGTCTCATCAATCCTGCTGAAATTCGACTAATGCAGGGTTGAGAGTCCAAGAAAAATTACTCTTTTTGGTACCCCTTGTACAGGTGTGAAAACAAAACTTAAAGTCCGTACAGTACAGTCGAAGCCGATCGATGCTCATTATTTGAAGCATACTCGAGCTTCAGGTGATTTTTTTTCAGGTGACTCCAGGCCAAAAAATTACTGAAGTGTTTTGTCCGCCCAAGAAGCCGAGTGACTAGAGATTTTTCTTATCCATTTATAAGGCAAGGCGTTGAAGCCACATGTGAAGACAGCTCCATCAACAGATTGAGTACTCGGCCTGAGTTTCAATCATGCTGATAGCACGAGAATTCATCCTTTTTGATCAGTATAATGTGCAGAGGCCGGAGTGTGACGGCGTGTTTGCTGTGCGAGAGAAAAGTGCGACGCAGTTCTCAGTGTGAGGGGCTGCGTCGAGCATTTCGAGAGTAGGACTGTTTTTAAATCTCAGGTGCAGTTTTTTTCCTGTAGGAATTATTCTTCTATAGTATTTACAGTATTTATGCTTCAAGTGATTCAGTTAGTTTTCTAAGTTTAGAAATGTATCTTGGAGTAGATTAGTGCTATTCTAATTCGATTTTTTTGCCTGCTTCAGTTCCACCTATAGCTTTTGTTTTACGATAGCGCGTCACAGCACGCATAAACAAACAAATGAATTAGTGAAGTCTGCCATGGATTTCTGCTAAGGATCAGTTGATATCTCATGAATGGAAGGTGTTAAGGCCCCGAAAACTAGAGCTTAATTTTTATTTTACACAGGGGAGGAGTCCGCCGAAAAAGAAATGGTAGAGAAATCCGTCGAAAGCGCTACGTCACACAACCTGTAGATCAAGTTTTACTGTTCTCATTCATGGCTACCATCAGCTCGAGGCCTCCTGATTGGAACCAGATGTGACTGGAAGGATAAAGAAGTAGATGTTACTGCTGAGTACCTATCCAAGCACCTTTTTTTCTTCGTGGTTCTACTGGCACGTTTAACATTGAGAGTCTCGACGTAGAACAGCTGCAAGTGTGCTATCGCAATGAGGCAGCATCCCACTGAGGACGCTACTTTTTGCCCAAGTCTAGAAGGGCTGAGAAACCCCTCTTTCTCTACTGTGCTTAAGACAATATTGTACGTTTGATGAACGGACTGGCCCCTCAGAGATCCTTCAAAAATGCTTGCGAGTCCAACTTTTCACAAGTTGTCCCTCTCGCTGCGATAGCACCCAGGTGGCACATTTCGCGAAATCAGATGGGTTTACTTACCTTCTTGGAATAGTAGGTCATTGGGTGACTAGTCAGGCTGCACCTTTTTCACGTCTCCACGATGCGCTGTCATGGAGCTACCCCTGCTCGAACTCACGCGGATCACATGATAGCGCACCGTGGCGACGGGAAAAGTTGCAGCCTGACTAATTACCCTGAGATCTACGGTTGTGAGAAGGCAAATCGACCTATCTGATTATCGCAGGATAATTACTTGGTAGAAAGTTCGCCCAACAGTATAAAAGTGCTCACTTGTACATCGGTTGACCCTTAAAACACATGAATGGATCCAAAAAGGCATTTGACATTTAGGGAAATGTGGGGACTTGCTTCTTTAATGTGTCGCTTCGAAAGTAAAGCAGCAGACTCAGTATCCCTGACATTCTCATTACAAAACTACACAAAATTAGTGGGAGCGGGGTCTTTGCAGTACTAGGACAAGTGCTGATGAGTTTAGTATACTCAACGATGCAACCATAGGCCAAGCGAGCAGTTGAACAGTTTTGTGACGTTGTCGATAACAATGACTCAAGCATATTTCTGTTTCATTTGTGATGCTCCGCCAACGGCAGCCTCCCGGCGCTGATGAAGTGTCATCGTCGTAGTCATTCATTTCCGCTTCCATCGCGTCCGGACGAATTCTTCACACACCGCTTTTGACTATATTGCTGTTACCTGCGCCATCATACTTGCGGATTGTCCGGAAATGAAAGAAGATCCACCCTCGGTGGTGAGGATTCACAAGCTTCAGCACGTTCCCAATGTGGCTTTCTGTGATCGCCTTTTATCGAATGTTTCAGATAAAAGCCATAGAAGAGGCCTTCCAGTTTTACGCTACAAAAGGCGACTCAAAAATCGCTGCATCACAGGTGCGTCCATTGAGTTGAGTCTTCAGAATCAGTACTAGAGCGACTGAAAGTCATGATTAGTGCTTTTTACAAATTGTGACTGTGCTTGTAAAATTGTTACTGTATCTTCATAGTAACCTCCGAAATGAGGCTCTATCATTATGGGCGGAAGGTTGTAGTGGGTTCAATCACTTCGAAGCTTTTTCTCTTGGAAGCTCATTGTTAGGTGGATCACAGCTCATGATCACTTTTTTATATTCTTTACCCAACTCCAATGGGTGGTTGAGACAGGACACTCGGACTGGAACATAGCGCCACACGCCTAGCTCCTCTTTAAGTTGTCCGCTGGCTGCTGCCTAATCTTGCTAGCTTAGCCAATTCGGGTAGCCTAAGACAGCCTTTCAATCGCTTGACTTGGTTGTGCTGGGATGTGAATTCAGATACTTTTGCCTTAAACGTCTCCCATTATCCATGTAGAGCCCCGAGATGTTATAGAAAATACCATAAAGTCTGGTAGATAAGTCCGCTCGCACGCGGTTTCGCGCGCGGCACAGCAGCCGCAGTCTCCAAAAACCAAATATGGAGGAAATTGAGAAAGCTATGATTTGTGAATTGTGTTAATAACGAGTTTATATTGTAGTGCATGTTGTATTTGTTAATATAAAAGCGAGTATAAAGTAAACTTGAGGTCGCGCGGAAGCTGAACACAGAAACTTCACAGTTGGCAGAAGAAAGCGATCGAGCGAGAGGAGAATCGTTGTTCAACAAGGGTTTCAATGCAACGATGGTTTTGGCGATGAAGTAGCGGCTGAATAAAAATTTTAGACATGCGCCTTTCACCTTATTTTCACTCTGCTAACCGCGCTTCCGCTTGCTCTGAGGAGACGATTGTCAACAGTTTCTTGAGGGCCTCGAACGAAGAGTCATTGTTAGATGAGATGAGTGAAGTTTTTATGTTATGAGTGTTTATGACGATGTAGTGGATATTGTGTAGAAAATTTAAGATGAATGTCAATTGTTACACGGGCTAAACGAAGAACGGAGAAATTTCTACAATTCTGCCGTGCTTAAGAATGAAGGGTGCACCGCGATTCTGTGTTTTGAAGATTGCGCCTGCGTCCGCCGCTGCCGCGCGCGACACAGCGTGAGGGTGGACTTATCTACTAGATTTTAGGGTAGTTAAATGCGTGTAGACACAGAAATAATGATAGCGTGGCTGCCGAACTCGTATTACGTGATATGATTGCCTGAGGAGCTTCAGGTTTGATGAGCCTCTCGCTTGAGGTGTCCTTTGCGCTTGTTCGCTTGGGTTGCAAGACCATTCGCTCGTAAAGGATTGGGGAGTAAGTCCCAGTACCATAGACTCTGCGTTCTGAACTTAGGACCACCATCTTGCGAGGGATTTGTTCATTCAAGCACGGGGAAAATAAGCTTCTCGCACCATTAAATAATTTCTCAGTAGCATATCCGTCCTCGCATGCGCGCTCGTCGATTTCTTTTGATTTCCTTACTTTCTAAGTAACTCCCCTCTCCTTCTAGCTCCCATTTTCTTTTTTGACCGCGTGCTTTAGGTCTAGCTGTTTTACTCTGCGAATCAATAGCACCCCTCCGTGAGTATACATATAAGTAAATAAGTAAATAATAAATAAGTGAATGAATAATTCTCCGCTCACTGCAGCTTCAGCCTACAGAAGGTCTCATCGAGCGAATGACCCAACAATGGAAAGATCAACCAGGTGAAATGATTCCAGCTTCCAAAAACTTGGCGTAAGTAATGAGCCAGTGATCGAACACTCCAGGAATAGAACACACCTGAGAAAGAGTGGGATGTTGTGTCGATAGAGTTAGCGCAAAACACTTCATAACTTTGTCCAAATGAATATCTGATTATACAAGCACCCTCCCTCATCTCCTTTCTCAGAAGCCCAAAGTTTTCTTCTCCTTTGTCAGATCCTGTGTTCCAAAGGTTGTACGCCCATAGAGGGGATGCGAGGTACTGTATTAATGAGGTGAGTTTCCACCTGAGCACAGTGAAAGGAACCTGGGTGTGGGGTCAACTGCTGCTGGGTCACCGTGCTACGCGAATTTCTTCGCCATGCGCCGAGCTCTTACTGGTCTCACCCGAGCTCCTTCCTCTCTATACCGGGCTGAAGCCTCCTCATGCACATAACGCCCTCTCATCTTGACTGGGCATTCTATGAGATAATTCATTTCCAGATGCTCGCGTATCTATGGAAGAATTTGCTCCGATCTATAAAAATGTGAAGAAAGAAGCAGGAAAGCCACATACCGCCGAGGAATTCCAGGTGAGGTTGCTCTTTTAGATAGTTCATAAGTGGGATATAAAATATGCTTCTTTACATCTTTACACTCCTATGAAACATGTTATTCGTATGTGCGTGTTCTATAATCCTTCAGAGTCTTCTTTTACACTTTGATCGTGAAGGGGTCACAGACAGGGTCAAGCCTCCGTTGAGGAATCCTCAACGGGGGTGGGGTTGTATTTGGTCCACTAGGAGGGGGTCGTGATCGCTGAGGTACTAGTGATCAACAGAATTTCTCACGCAGAAGGTCTAAAGTGTAAGGGAAGAAATGATAAAACTGACTAATTAGGTTGATAGCTGTAACTAGTTTAACTTAATCATCATGGAAACCTCATGCATGGCGCGATCCCTAACGAAACCGGTCAACGCCAGTAGCCCTTTTGTTGGGCCGCTGACCCCGAAACCACGTACAGAGACACCTCCAAAATTCACCAATCAACCGTGGAAAGCGATACCTATTGTAAGCATTCGCTGGAACCTCTTCTCTTTCCATGATTGATGACTCACCGAATTCCGTGGGGTTACGGCACTAACCTATATATTCGAGGTCAGACGCCGCCAAGAGGACAGGGAGGGAACGCTCGAGCTGCCGGACCTGGTCTCCTTGGATCAATTCGCCGTCTACTCCAGCGCCTGTACTTCCATCGTCACCACCGAGCCCACCACGTCCACCGCAACGACCGGATTGATCCCCTTTCATTCATTTGCTGCTTTGATTCATAATAGATCTGTATTATTCTGGTCGTTATCCTAGCAGACGCACTCGGGATCATGTGGCCAGGCCACCAACATGACTCTATAAACGGGTACAACCGTGGATGGGCACTCCAAAAACAATGGGATGAAAACAAAAAATTAGCTGATATGGACTTTTTCCATATCCTACTGCGATTGGAAGTACGTAATCTGGTGTTAGCGGCCACTATGCAAACCGGAAAAACGTTTGTAATCATTGAGAATGAGGATGGAATTCTCATGCATGGCGCATCCCACAGAAAAGCTAACCGAAGCTTCTCGCTTTCTCACTAGGCCTTCGAGAGCGAAGGATGCATACTAGAGAAATTTCAGTAACAATGAATCAATTTTTCCGAAGAATCTTGGGAATATCTCGCAAATTCGGTGAAAAAAAGCTTTCCTCAACTGGCTTTTCTGAAGGTTTCTCCCTTCTTTTAGAGATATGACATAGTTCAGGTAGTCATTCGAAAGCGACATCCTAGCAGACCCTGCCTCACCAAAACGAACTCATATGGGTAAGTTTGAAAGAAGTTATGATCCTCATCTAGGAACCCATATCGAGAACTAAGCAACCATTGGGAAAAGCAAGCGGTCAGTAGATAGGTCTAAGGGAATCAGGAAAACAGTTCACAGCTATTTCAAAGATGGGCTCTAGGTAAAGTTCAGAGCATTTCAAGAATGTCGGGATTAAGTATGGGGAAGATAACGCGCTCCATCGTAATCGTCGCGTCGCAGCCGTCATCTGTAATGAAATACCTCTAATCCCATCTGGCACAAGCGTACCGTATGTGACAGTTTGTCATTAACCATACTATTTTGTTACAGTTTTTGGGTCGTTATGTTTTTCTGTGTGATTGTTTGTTACTGACAATATGCTTTCGAGGTACTTTCCCGTTCTCTTCACGTGCCTTAGACTGGCCATTGTTGCGCGTTCATTCTTCATTGCAATCCAGAGCGTTGCTAGGCCACAGTGGATATACGTACTTCAACGAAATGCAGTTGGAAACTTAAGGTATTTCGAACATTTGAGCAAAACATTTAAGCAATTCATGTGATCTGAAAAGGATGATGAATGATCTTTCGAAGAATCTATCTTTTTGGAGTTTCTTTGGGAGCGCATTCTGAGCTTCTACTTTTCTCTCTTTTCAGGTACATCAATACAACTAAGCTACAATGAGAATAACACAACGAAAAGCAAAATTCAGAAAAAGCAGTCAACATAGATCACAAAATCTGTAAGGAAAACAACGAACCTTCCTTTCAGTCATCTTCTCCTTCTGACTCTATATATTGCGCCGATGGACCTGAAAAAATCACAAAAAGGAGCGGAGACAGCAATCGAATGGATTGAGAATTGTCTAACTCTCCCGAGAGAGGAGAGCATCTACAAATCGAAGATGCGGGTGACTCATTACTAAACACAGTATTATTCACCTGCTTCCGAAGATACCGTCAATTCTATTCCATTGCGCAGAGCGTATAAAGAGCTGACAGTCACAAGAAGAAATGCGATTGCAGTCATTACAATGTATACAGAGGTGCCTTGTTAACCGATGATCCGTGTGCAATGAGAAGATCAAAGGTCGCCTGCAATGCATCATGGCTCGATATTCTAGTATAGAGAAATGTTTCGTGAAACGTTCATGACGTGAATGCGCCCGAATTCCGTTTTTCGTTGCAGATCAAGAACCTCTGTCTGTATTAGCTACGATATCCTATCCGTTGGTCTCCTTACACCAGTTATTATCGGACGCGACTTGAAATCTGCAAAATCCAGGGAAATAAGGCGTCGTACGAGTGTTTATGGGCCTTAAGAAGGACGTAGAGAATAGGGCAGGTCGGGAGAACACATTTTAGACAATGCGCCCACTGTTTTCGGCAAATTTGTCGCACGGGCTATGTCACTCCATACTGTATTCTATCTCCGATTATGCTTCTAGAACCGTTGAGGCTCTACGTAGAGTTCCGTTCTGCAGTTGTGCTCCTGTTTTTGCACTATCTAACTTCTGCGACAACACCACAAACACTCCACCCTTATGGCTTTGATGCGATTGGTGCCTAAAAGATCACTGAGCTCTCTGAGACATTGTTTCTCTCTGTTAGATTGCAGACTTTTTTTTGGCCGTTTTCGCTAAGAATGGAAAACACTGATGTTGCAAATAGGCAGAACTAGAGTCCTGAGGTTTGAAGAACAAGGAGAGAAATGCAATGGCGAGAAAGATAGCCTGTGTAAGATATTGATCCTTTTCGCGCAACTTCTCCTTGATGCGAAGGCTGTTCTGACGAGTTTGTACGGCTGTAGGCATTCCTGCGATACCCCGTGACTTATCAAGTGGCTGGGTGAGAAACTGGGACCCTGCTCTAGAACATTTTCGGAGAGAGCGATGCCGCCAATAGCTGTTACTCTACTTGCCGTAGACCCCGCTGCTTCACTGTAGTCAGAATGAGGGCGGTCCTCGTTGAGGGGAATTGTCCTGCCTTATGATTGTGATGAGCGACACCTTTCCAGATCTACCGATCTAGTTAAGTTATTCTGAAGTCTTAATTTGGTTTCGGAACGAATAGAATAGCAAATGATCTTAGACTCACCCACGATCCTCTTCCATTGTCAACTTCGCAGATATCCTTCACATCACACTTGTTTTGACAAACAACTCTGTTTTGACGAACAATCATTTGGGAGAACACTTGATTTCTTTTGCTTCGCAAGGCAACTCTCATACTCGTTGTCTGATATCTTGCAACTGTTTGCTGTCGGCTGGAAGACCATATCCGCAGGTTCATCTTCCCCGTGAAGCTTGGAACAATGCGATGTTGGAGCAGCGTCAAAAGAAGTGGGTTACCTGCGCCACAAAAATCTTCTGTCGTAACGAAAAATATTACTTTACAAGTCGAAAATATTCGGCTCCGCAGTCGGACTTTCATCGATCGGACAGTTAACGCTCTTGAGCGGTTCTTGTCCTGGTTTGTTGCAGCGACTTCCCCTAAAAGCTTACTTACTACGGGCATTTTTTGGGCGGGAGCCATCACGATCATAACAGCCCTATATTATCCACCGCGACCAACGAATATTCACAGTGCTTTTGATTAACGCCTTCGCCACCTCATCTTGCCTCCAATTTCGAAAGTCTTCGCCATTTGTCGCGTGGCTATTCTCAATCGAAGATATTCTACCGTACGAGTACCACGATCAGATCGTGCTCGGGAATACGACCTAGCGGTATTCCGAGCAAATGCACGCTAGCTGTCCTTTATGAACATAACGAACATACCAGCGGTGATATGGAGCAATACGCCACCTCGGCAGGATCTGTCTTCAAATTCTTCAACTATTGTTTCAAACACAGCTCTTGCGCTGAAAAAATCATCACAACACGCTCTCTTGTCTTTTGACCTGCCATTCTCTATCGACTTGTTTTGGGACGAGATTACTCAAGGGTTACATCTACTACCTGTTTCACGAGTACCGTAAACGCATATCTACTTTATTTGATGATCTGGGGTTCTGCGATCATAGCTATTCGAACAATCACGGAGCTACCCCCCCCCCTCTCCGTCGCGACCAGAATATCTGCCCGGATCTAGGATGACCATGAGGATCATATCAATGAACTACTGGGGTCCAGCAGGGTTGTGGAAAGTGATATCCTGCGGTACATAATATGGTGTTGCTCAAGAAGAAAGGCAGTTCACTCAGGATATGAAACCATCTGAGTGCTCAGCAATATCAGCGTAATAGGCCACTACCTTTACCCAGCTCACATCGACGTTTTATTCAAACGCATTATGCAGCTGCTGCTGTTACCATAGAACCAATCTTAGTGTGTCCGGATCACCTACCAAGAGATGCACCCTTCGTTCGGGTCACGCAATGTAGAAGCTCAATTTTGAGAGCTATGTAGCAAACATTGGCCTGTTTTGGCCATATTTGTTTGGCGCACTGCACGGCGTCATCGTTTTCGACAATGATTTTGTAACATATCTTGGCTACTTGGGCAAAGTGTTCTGTGTTTTCAAAATCAGAGTCTCTAGCAAGAGGCTAGTGAGTTTGCCTAAACCAGAATTTCCTTTCCGGGATGTTTTGAATGTCCTTTGTTGCTCTGGCAACATCTCCGCTTTCCGAAACAAACCGGCTCCTATGTTGGAATGGGGAGGCGTTTGGTATGGCCAGTTCCTTTCGCATAATCGTGAAGGATGTTGCAGCCCTTGCGGCCCATTGTGTTCCATTTGGAAGGACAAGTCTTTCTACACTGAACGAAATTTAGCATTTTCCAATTAATAGCGGTATCAATCGGGCG
The DNA here is from genome assembly GCA_963978905.1 of Trichostrongylus colubriformis. Classification (NCBI taxonomy): domain Eukaryota; kingdom Metazoa; phylum Nematoda; class Chromadorea; order Rhabditida; family Trichostrongylidae; genus Trichostrongylus; species Trichostrongylus colubriformis. The sequence goes on from OZ022259.1 coordinate 36,188,790, forward strand.
CCCACAATTGACCTCAAGACAACGATCTCAAGCTGCACACCATGGCAACAATAGTGTCATGGGTTCAATTCGCCTCTTCGTCTCTAATGGCAGAATCCTTCACTCTCATCTGTAGCATCGGATACTTCCCTGACAGAATCCTATCTTAGCAGAAATGGAGCCCTACTCATGTCGACCACTGGCCATGATACCCGCTCTTTGTTTTTTTGTGCTAATTTGCAGCGACGTGTCTTATGCGACCACCTACCTGCTCTCAAGTTCTTACTCACTCATCGTCAACCTCATGATGCTCGATTCGCTGGGTAGTCGTGTTGCGGTACGACATCACAACCAGGGCACTATTAGGTGTGGAAGAAAATGGCTGCTTCGGTACGACTCCCCTTTATCATCTACAGCTCCGCAAGTTTGTATAGTCGCTAGGTATTTCATTGCTGTGTTTTTGTGAGCCTGCACTGGTTACTCTATGCGAATAATCCTCCAAATATGTTTATTTGCTTCATTCTTTATCTCTGATCATCGAAATCAACTATTCATCAAAAATACCAAAATAGCGAAATACAAAATACCAAAATACAAAACAACGAATCTAAACAAATTAACAAAATTGGTCACTAAAAAAGGGCATCTTGATCTTGGCGCAACCTGAGTAATACGTCGTGGTGTTATTCTATTCTTCACGCACGGTTAGTGTGAAGAACGCCTGCTGCTATAGAAATATATTGAGCAGCACTGGAAAAAAACATGAAAAAGAAAATATAATAAGGTAAACACACACAGAAGAACATTACCACGGTCACGCACGAAATGAGCACCGCTATTACAATGAATATCGATTCTAAATGGTTTAGGAACGAATCTTCGAGTTTGTCCCACAAATTTCGCGACGTATTCAGCGGCCCATTTGGCGTCACATTTGTCGTCGTTGAATGGTTCACGTTGCACATTTCTGCGCACAACGATTCGATTTCACTGTGGTACTTTGGCATCCGTAGTCAGCAAATAAAGTAAACTATGCAACTATAACGAAACCTAGAAAATCGAACTCAAGCAGTTTTGGTGTACTTTTGAAGTAAAAAGTCAACTATGCTATACAACTCGAACAAAACCTCGGAAAGCCTTAAACTCAAACGGAAATAGGGAAATTCCTGCACGCGAACAAAATCTCAAAAGAACACTGTTGGTTCCTGCTTTCCAAGGTTTTGTTTGAATAGTGTAATATGCTCGCATGTACAAACTACTAAACACAGTATTCACCTGACTTCGATGATTCAACTCAATTCTACTGCACTGTGCAGAACGTTTAAGGAGCTAACAGTCACAAGAAGAAGTCCGAGTGCAGAAAATCGTTGGTACCCTGCTCACATAGACAAATAAGGAAACGTGGATATAGAAGAATGGCATCCACTTATATTGGAGTCATTCATGAACTTCTACAATTCCGTAGCCAAGGCAGTCCGTGGGTTAAACACGTGGCCAACGAGCCCACGTCGAAAACGGAGACGCATTAAGGCTACCTCATGTGGTTCTTCAGGTAAAGCGTTATTCACTATTAATGATTCCAGAGACTGTTTCTCTCCTCTGTAGGCCATCAAATGTGTTCTTGTCAACCCGCCAGCAATGTCGATCCCGAATGCAGTTTTTCTACAGCCAGCACAAGGGCAGAAAGGAGCAGCTCAGAAACTAAAACCTCACATAGCCTGATGATATCTGCTCACCAACTTTTGGCGCTTCTTACAGTTTACCTTGAAACTGCAACTCATATCTATATATCGAAGATCCGTTGCTGAGTGCAACGCGGTGAACCCAGCTTACTGACCGTCACGTCAAAAACACTAGCTCAACAGTGGCTCAACCCACTTCGTGGTCTAGGACTTTCGCCTCACATGCCATCAATATTTCAAACTCCTGACAGCTTCAGATAGTCGAAGATTACGATTTTAGGGCCTGCCCGAGCTCTTGTGCAGCTATCTGTCACGCATCTATGACATTATATAAACTGAATAGCAGACCAGGTGCACACGTCATACGGCTGTCAAAAGAGAACCTTGAAACAACGAAACCAGTGTATCTTTTCGTGATGATGATAGTGACAAAGACGTTCCATAAAGCTTCAATTCTTATTTTAACAATGTACACCGAACCAATGCAACATGCACCACTGCAACAAAATTATAACAATTCAACAACATTACCAACAAGCATACAACGCTGGATCAAGTTCCATCTGATACTGATCGCATTGACCATAGCTCCCTATTGCAAATAAAATTCTTCATTGGTCTCCGTGATAGAGTGTTTGACTCTGATCCAAACTTGAATAAAAACGCATTCAGTTGTATTCTCTACATAGACGGGTTAGCTAATGACACGTTCCGTTACTCACTTTCATATAACCTTTGATCATTGCTGACTTCTGCTATTACGACCCCCCTCTTCCTCTTTAGCCCGACAAATACATCCCCCTTCAAGGAATCCTTGACTCCCGAAGTACTCTGATCACAAGCTTTAACATAGTAGCCCATCGCCTTAGCCATTGCTTTGACCCCATTCATTTAGGTGTGTACCCTTATGTGAGGGTTTCGCACCGCGGCATGTCGCATGCGAAGGGATGCGGACGAGCTAAAGGCGCTGTGTTGTTGGGTCCAATGCGATTACAAATTATCTGTGTACCGATATCATTACAGTGCAATCGCTCTAACAAAAAGACCCAACTCAAGCGGCGAGCATACCTCACACACAACGTCGCGCGCCGTTCGTCGTGATGCGAAATCATGACGTGAGGGTTTACACCCCATTACTTTCATCAATAACACCGAGAGCGACCATATAGTCGAGCTCCCGCGGTGCCACTGGTCTTCCATGTGGATATCGTTGTACACCACTCAGAAAGCTAACAGAGCCATCTTTAGGGTCACCGCCATATGTTCGTCCTCCGTCATTATGACGGAGCACCGAGCATTTTTACAATACATAGTACCTCGCACCTGAAGGAATTCTCGCCTCCGATAGTCAGGTGATGCTCCAAAAAGGGCCTATCTATTACGCTGAGTAGAATTGCATCCATCCGCATACCAATTTTGATCCTTCAAGAATTACGCACTCCATGACCAGGGTCAAGCCTCCATCGAGGAATCCTCGATTGGGGTGGCCGTATTTGGTCCGCTAAGAGGGAGGGAGAACGTATTCGTTGGGATAGGCGGTGGTTAACGGAATTTCTTGGGCTGAAAGTTCAAAGTGTGAAGGGGGATGTGATAAAACTGACTAACTGGGCTCGAACACGAAATTGATTTAACTTAATAATCGTAGAATCAACAGCATGATGGGACATACAACGAAGCCGGCCAATGGCAATAGCCTTTTCGTTGGTCCGCTGGCACCGAAACCACGTACAGAGACACCTCCGAAATTCACCGATTTAACGTGAGAAGCGATACCTGTCCACGGGTGCCACAGCGGATGAATACTTCTGAAACTATGGGATGAAAACGAAAAGTTAGCTGTTTTCGACTTCTTTCATATCCTACAGCGACTGCAAGCACGTATGTTGCTGGTAAGCAAGTAAGCGGACCGGAAAAGCATTTGTATTCACTGAGAATAGGAATTAGATCCTCATGCATAGCACATCCCACAACGAGGCCAGCCGAGGCCAACCGCCATCTCGTTGGTCTTCTAAAAGCAGAAGATGCGTATCGGAGGCGTTACAGACGGAATGGATCACTTTTTCCAAACTTTTTCCAAAGACTTCTTTCATTTTGGAGATATGACATGATTCAGGTAGTCATTTCATTTAAAAGCGACATCATCGCAGACTCGGGGCAACAAGACACTCATATGCTTAAGTTTGAAGGAAGTTATGACCATTTGAAGTGAAACACTACGAAATTTTTCGAAATTTTCTTGGTCCGGATTTCCATATAGAGAACTACGAAACCATTAGGGAAACCTAGGTGCAAATAGGTTGGTCTGAGAAAGCTATCAAGAAAACAGTTTACAATACTTTGAAAGGTGGAGTTCAAGTAAAGCTTCAAGTATTCAAAAAATGTCCAAATTTAGTATGGAGAAGTATCCGCCCTATCTGACCACCGCGTCGTTACCGCAATAGCGACGCGGGGATCATTTGATGCGCTGTGTAGCGTATTACACGACTCCTATTTAGCTTTCCTTTTAACTTTTGACTTTTCTATCCTTGTTTTTTCATCCTTTATCTCTGCTGCATAACTTGCATGACTTTTAGGTCTTCTCCTTTGTCATCAGAGGACGGGCACCTTTCCCATGGTCGGCGACGCTTTCATTTCGGAATATCAGCATTGAATTTGTTAGGCTCTTATCTTACAGAGGAGGTCTTTCAGGTCATGACGCGCTTTTGGAAAACGGTTTTTTCCATTTTATGAAGGTATCCACATGAAACATAGAACTGACTTCCATTTTTGCTGCGCGCCCCTACAAATGCCAAAAAAGGAGTAAAGAAAATTTTTTTCAAAAAGATGATTTCAACAATCTTATAGTAACGCATTCTCCTTGTAACTTTGATCGTGTGCAGATCCAATGGTGTTCTTCTATTTCACATCCAAACCAAAGTCAAATACGAAAAAAAATAAAAACTTATCTCCGATATGAACTAAAAGTGCGTAGCAGTTTCATAACGGTTCCCCGATATACAACCACATCGGCGACCTGATGGCCCACTGGATACGACGACGGACTCTCAATCGGAGGGAGTGCTGCGTAGGTGGTTCGAATCTCGGCATTGGCAAGGTTTTGCATTCTCTTGCTTTCACTTTTTCATCTTCAAATATGTCTGTTTATGCCAAATGACCACCATCTCGTTAACAGCATGCCAAAATTACTCTATTGATGAATTGCCAATGAATGTGGTAATGTGATCTTTTTGGACACGAAAGGGCTCGTAGCCCTCCTAATCCGCGATTTTATACAAAATGAGTGCCATATTCGTGTTCAGGGGGTCGAACTACCCTTGAGGACACATTTCTAGCCAATTCCAAATTTTGACCCTAACTTCGAGAAAGGTGTTGGTTTTTAGGTCATGGGTACATGATGCGTCTTCTACTTGTAGAAGTAAGTAACTCACAAAATCGATGAAAATCAATGGGATATGCACAGCATGGATGCCTATCGCTATATTTACAGCTATCAGGCACCAAGCAAGAGGAATAGTCAGAATTTCATAGCAAGTGATACCGTCTTCTCCTTCGTTGAACGTGCAGTCCAAGGTATACTAATGCCCAGCTCAAATTTTCAAACTTGGGTCAAAACTTCGATTGGGCCGAAAACTTGTCCTTGGGGATACCTCGACCTCCTGAACCCAACTTTCAAATCCGTTTAGCGCAAAAACTCCTCGTTCGTGCGCTATGAGAACTGAAAGGCCAGAAAACTGGACTGTCAAACTTGGAAAACTGGCAGTAGGAGGCAGTTCAGAGTTCTAAATGTGATAACTGCACATAATCTCTATATTCGAGTGTCGACGAGCCCAAAAACTGAAAATCTAAATTTTGCAAAAATTTGTCCGCAGTGAGGATCGAACCATCAACCGCGTTTTTGGCATTTGTAGGGCCGCGCAGCAAAAATGGACATCAGTTATATGATTCTTGTACGTACCCCCATACATGCTAAAAACAGCTTTCAAAAAGCGCGTCATGAGTTGGAAGACCTTTCTCGTTAGTCGCTTTTGTTTTGGAATATGAGTACTGAGTTTTGTTAGGTTCTTATTTCTCTCATTTTGTCAGCAGTTTGGCCTCAGTGTTTTTTTGTGACCAAAGGCTCTTATTTTTTAAAAACGTTCCTCGACGTCACGCTTGACCCTGCCCATGACAACCCCACTCAGATGGTCCTTTCGAGGAAACCTTGGCCTAATCACCACGCTAGTTCTTCTGTCAGCCATTGATGACTGGCAAGGCCTGCCATCGTAAGCGGCCGCATCCGTTGACCCTTATTTATATCCACATGTTTTCGACAGGGTTTCTCGAACAGTCAACATCTACGAAGTCACATCGCTATATTTCTTCAAAGCGATGAGCGCTGTGCTGTATTTCCTGTGAACTGTTATTATATAATCCAGCAACCATCTGTGTATCTGTGAGACTGTCCATCTATCACTGTATCTCCCTCCTCAGCGGCGATGGTGCCTTAGGTCTTAAAAGTAATAGTGATGAGACAGGGGACAATGTCAGCGACCGATAGTGATGACAGCTGATTAAAAGTATAAATAGGGGTCAACGAAATTGTTGTTTTTTGCGTGAGTAGTGGCGGACAGTAACAATGGATAACTGGAAATGATAAGTGTTGGTAAAAAGATGACAGCGGTGAAGCGTTGACACGCATAAATGCTGGGGTTAAACACTAGGTTGAGACAGTGGCATTGATTTTGTAAGTTGCAAGAGACCCAAATTATAGGTAGGTGCTGATAAGCAGTGCCGGAAGACAAATTTGCGGCGCCGCTAAGTCATTTCTCTCTCCGCCTCCTCCTCAATCGGAGTTTACCACATCTGCCAATCAGGACACACGAGAAAATGCACATGGATTCCAGAGAAGTAGCGTCTTCGTAGGAAAGCAGGCTCAAGACCGATTTTGATAAGACGGATGACACAGAAGGAAGGGTCATAGAAGATCTAACCTCAACTTTCTATGAATCCTGGCATAATCTTTCAAATATGGCAACTCGTATGTTTAGCTTCCATCCAAAGTTGGCAACAACTTTATTGCAACTGGTTTTTCAGCGTAGTTACCCTCTTCACGGTCTGGAAATGTGAATCCTCTATGGAAGCTATCTCTTCAAACTCTATTTCAAGTAACAGAAAATATTAAAAGATCTATAAAATGGGTAAACGATATATAGGCATTCGACGACTAACCTTCGAGTGTGTCGATCCATATGTCCAGCATAGTAGAAGACGAGTTCAAATAGGTAAAAGCCTGAAACCACTAGCCTGAGAGAACTCCTAAAGGAGGCTGATCCAGTTTGAAATCCCCTAGAGTAGAAAACCCTTCGTGCCTCGAGTGAGCTATCTATTGCATCTGACTGATTACTGTTTGGAGCCACGATGCCCGTGGGAGTAAAACCACAACCGAGCTCATACGTAAAATCCGCATAGGATCCCGAATGGGGCCAGCTCCTTAGTTACTTCAACACATTCCTCCTTTATAATGATTTTAGTTGTCTTGGACTGATCCGGAAAGCCTCTAATGTACGGCGGATAATACATATCAGGGTACGTAATAGTATCGTGACGGTCACTTATATACAAGCGTATCTATGGCAGCGCACTCCGTGTTCCCCTGAATGAGTTTATATCTTCGACTTCAAAATGTCGTTTAGATGTATCTCACTCGGATGCAAAAAGGGCTGTTCTCCCCAGTGTACTTCTCTTTGCATTGATTGCATGCAATTAAAACCCCACATTTGTTGCATGCAGTTTCCTTGCTCAAATATACAATAAGGGCTCAAACATAGGCGGTTCCAGTGTGAGTTCGTGACTGGGGTGTCAACCACTCCCACTAGCTCCTGGAATCCTTTTTGGCACAGGAGCATCCCTCCGCACTCAGATTAGCAGATATAAATGATGCACAGGAGGGTATTTGTGTTCGTTCTTTTTCGCAGCGATCCAGCGGCCATCATGTCTTCTGAGTACGCTGCTATTAAATAGCCATACTCTTTTGCAATGCGAAGCGCCTACGCAACTGACAATGAGTCGGTCTTCCATCCATCACTTGAAGATACCATCAAGGCCGTGCGTACCACTTTTTCCCGAAGCTCTCTTAGTACTGGATAGGTGGGCAGAGGTAAAATGGACTAAAACGTTTTACCAAGCAGGTTTTCTATACCGTTTAGTTCTAAAAGTACTCGCGGTGATCTAAGCCTGGACATTAAGAAAGGCGAACCAATTCTTTGTCGATTTTTCATATGTGAGATTTATGTGTTTCGACTGCTGACCGGTAGCTTAAAGCATCTGTCCATATCCACTTGCGTAGAACATAGAACACTGTCCATATCCACTTGGGTAGAACATGTAAGGAAGCAGTCATCCATTTACCGACAATACAAGATGGGTGTGCGATGCGAGATGAAACTCGAACGGATGCTCATTTTCAGTGTTCTCAAAAGGAATACCAAATTTTTCTCCACTGTTGAGTGAATTTGCGCCTCTGAATTCATCAATGAGCGCGAAGACACTCCATGTTTATTCAGACTTGATTTATTCATGGTCTAAGAGCATGCTATTCACAGACCTGATGGCTGCTAATCAGTTCACTTACGATTGCTTCTCAGAAGCATTCAATTCGTTCATTCAGTCAATGGGCATTATAGAGCGCACTGATTTATCGACATTCCGCCTATGAAATCTCATTCATTTCATCTGTTGATTAAATTCGAGTCGAGATATTGATAATGATCTGTTATTGAAGGATAAGGCCTCTTGGATACTCATTTCTACCAATAGGCAGCTCGCAAAAGGTTAGTGGTTCAAAGACACTCCTTCATTCGTGCATGAGCCTTTGTGCTACTTGATGTACTTGAAAGAATTCCTCATATTGACGTAGAGTGTCACTGCCGTTGCTCAGCTTGTTAGATATCTGTGATGAACAGGGAATGACCGGTTTCTCAGAAGCTGCTCAGATGTGATCACTGCTACGCTAAAACGAGAAAAATGTGATTGCTCAAAGAGGTGAGATGAAAGAAATATGATTGGGTACCGATATGTATGATTGGTATATGGTATGGTATGAAATATGATTGGGCGCTCATGTACTATGGGGGTGGCACTCAAAACACATTTGAAATTATAACCGAAAATTAATTCTATTACAGATCTTCAAAACATGTAATATCGACGTGGTCATTAGGATGTTTTTATTTTATAATGCCAAAGTAAATAAACAGACAAAATCATGACTGCCATTGATGATCTCCCGTGTGTGAAGTGTTCTCCTCCACCAAGGCTTAGGCTAAATGCTTGCTCCTAGTTATTTCATTGTCTCGTTTTTGATCTTTGGGTTTTTATGCGTGTCTATTCTAGTATTACGGTTTTTAATGTGTTTAAAGGGACTAAGATATCGGTGCTAACCGGGGAATGTGGTTTTTGCCTAAGCCTTGAGGGGGAAGGAGCTTCGGAATGGGTGGATATTTTTTCGGAGTAGCAAATATTTTTTCATCCTTTTTCTGGTTGGGGTCACTCCTGGGAGCTCATTCTTAACCTCTCAGGGTGAGGAAAGAATTTCCACTCCTCAGAAATTGTTTTTGTGTGCCACCCCCATAGTACATGAGCGCCCCGATATGTTTGTAGCCTGTGGTTGCCTTTCGATCCTTCATGTCTACTTACGAACGCTGAAAAAGTACTCGTGAGGATATACTACTCAACTGCAACCACGGTTTTCCCTCAAATTTCCAGCGATATATTAACCAGTTGGCTGGTGCACACTACTGCGCACAACTTATGGCCATTTTACGCAAAAAGGATTCGTTCAATACGACCATCGAAGCGTATGGCATTGATTGGAAATTTCCTTTACTCTGCTTAGCTTTGATATTGAAAAAAAGCAGGGGAGGCTGGCGTGTTAAGAAAGCTCTATAATTTTTTTCGAATAACACGCAGTTTAGCAGTTGAAATATCACGTTACTACTAAGTTTTGAGCACAAAGTATATTTTTTGGCTGAGCATTCAGCCCTCGAGCTATTAAATGTCAATAATCTAGTCATTTACCACAGCTAGTGAAGGAGGCCACTAGTTTTTGGCAGTCCAGACGATTTAGCGGTCGAGATCTCTTGTCACAATGATCAATGAAATGTGAAGGAGTGAAATATGCATATCCACTGATCATAACTTTGGTTGGAGTGGTCTTAATTGGGTGTTCAGGTCGTTTAGGGATTTATAGTTTTGTTCTACTGCACTGATCTGTAGCAAATTGTCCACCTGCTGAGTATCCGATTCTGTCGTGCTGGTGGAAGATCCATATTCCAATTATTGATGTTTATCGTTTTTGTAAACGTGCACCACTGTTTGGGATTTCACATAGTCTAGCGGTCGATACATTATTGTTGCTGGCAACGCATGATAGAATGACTCACTTGCTTCCCTATCACAGAGCGGAATCGTATCTTGATCATCTATGTAGAGCCTTGGAAGGCTAGGCGATTTTACGGTCAGTCCATCAGCAACTGATATCAGAATTTGAACACAATTTGGGGGCTATAGCAATGAGGGGGTATCTCGCTACTGGATCCTATTTTTACCCTAGCCAAGAAGGGGAAAGGACCCCCTTCCTCCTTCCTTCAGGGCTTAGGCAAAAGTATAAGCTCGCATGTGCAGGGTAACCCCACCAAAACCTTTCAGAAGTACCCAGGTGTGAAAGTTTCTGTAAGGTGCCCCCCTCCCATTGTGATAGCACCAAAATTTATTTACCCGGTGACACTGAGTACATGACGCTTTTGCTATAGCGGTCGTATGATTGTAGTAAGCGGTATACCGGTGATATTTGCCCTCTGACATCCTCAAAAGCACACCGCGTGATAATCAGATCAGTGGCTCACTTTCTGGGGCAAGTAGGTCCTTAGATAACTGCTTAGGCTGCACCTTTTATGCGGCTTCGTGATGCATCGTCGCGACGATAATCCCGCTCTACCCTAGCCGAGCCGCGCCCACAGAATCAAACCACACCTGGCTTTGGACGAACAAATTTCAACGTGGCGCTCACGTGGAGAAAGAAACTTGCGATAATGCAAGATAAGGCAGCGATTTCTTCAGTGAAGGCAGCTTCAATAGGGAGGAACAGGTGATGTCGCAGCATTTTGCGTGATATCATCGAGCAAAAACTTATTTCTAGGCTCCAGTACTCGTAAGAGGAATGGGGGCAGGGAGCTTTATTTTTGGTGATTGTGTAGGGCTTTGATTTATTTTCTTCACTGGTTACTGAACCAGGGCCTCTACTTTCTGTAATACGCGAAAATTCTCACAATTCGCGAGGTGTGCCTTTAACATTTAGCTACATTTGCCCTATGACGCTCCTTATCGAATTTTAATACCCGCTATCATTTTGGCACCCATTATGAATGTCCACATTCCACCCTGCCGAATACCTTTGATGTCGGCGCTCGAGGACCAACCCGAATGCGAAACGGATTTAGCGACATTTGTCTTAGGACGCTCCTTACCAAATCTCATCAGCTGCTATCACTTTTGGTCCACCACGCGGGGGTTCTCTTCACACACCCTATATCACTTGTGAAATTCAGGGAACCAGCTTCGCTACGACGTGAGTTATGGATTTCGTGACAAAGAGACGGACATACACACATACAAACGGTTTATATATAATAGGTTTAGCTATCGCATGCACAAGTAATGCAGTTCTTGACAAGGTACCCGATTTCCGCATTGACCACTAGAGGACGCTACGAGAGAGCATTTTCATTTTCGTTTGTCCTGAGTGAGCTCTGTGAAGCGATTGTAGTACACGACTTCTTCGGGATCACAAGAGGGCTGGCAGTGAGAAGGCATGAATCAGCAGTTGAAAGCGATTCTTGAAGACTGTGGTAGAGCCACGCTATCATCAACGAATACTCCATGGGGGCTCCGCTAGAAGAGGAGTGGCCCCCTACCAGATTGCTCGCTGAAAATTTTGAGAGGTTTTTAATGAGAATGAACTCTCGCGAACCCTTCAGAGTTGCTTAGAAATACAACCTTGTTCAATAAGATGCACCCTCATTGCGATAGCAAAAGTCACTTGAAATATCAGAGCACCCACAGTAAAAACCGTGTTGCATGTTAGTGGGCGTGCCTCTATCTACGAATTCTTATAGACTCTGATAAAAGTCCAGCATGTTTGCAGTAGTGCTGGACCCCTAAATTCAAATGCCGGATATGACAGTACAGCTGCTAAACCCCGCCCTAGCTCTGTGATTGGTCGGCTGATTTCTGTGATTGGCTGACTCCACCCTTGGGCGGAGCGAGGGCGGGGTCGCAGTACTACGGGTCCACTGCTGACTTTGCAGAGGTGCTGAAGTGTGCTGTCAAAAGGCGGTGCTTATAATCGTCGACCAATCACGAGCGAGCTGCTCGTCTCTGATTGGTCAGACACGCCCAACGGCTCTGTTACAGCTAAGGTTACTAACGACATGTGCTGCCAAATAAGGAGGATTGTAGCGGGGGCAGGTATGTTGCTGGCGATCGTGGCGGGACCACTGAGGGTCCTCTAGCGATTTTCACAGTTCGACGGTAAATTGGCGCGAACAATTAATTTGCTGTGACGTCACAACTTGCGCGACTACTGCTCAATGCTGTGCGCCGCGGCTCGGCCAGCGATGAAAGTTGGGTCCCGCCAGGATTTTTACAGAATGTCGTGCACTTTTACAAACTTGTGACGTCACAACTAGCGCGACTACTGCTCTCTGCTGCCCGCCGCGGCTTAGCCGGCTATTGTTGTGGATTATATTTGGGTCCCGCCAGGATTTGCACTTTCATTTTGCCACGTGGCATCGATCGGAATAAGGAGATGAACTTTTCGTTTCTGTTTTTTTTTTGAGTGTTTCGCTTTAACTGACCCAAACTGGGTTTTGTTTGTGATTTTTTTGTGTTTCGCTCCCAAACTGAGCTCAGCGCTGATGTAGTTGAGGGGAGGGGGGGGGGGGGGGGAGGAGGAAATCTACAACACGAAAAAAGCAATGCGAGTTTTCTGAAGTCGACTATAGACCTTAATGCGACCGTTTCAATCTATCGTTGCGAGGAAACAAGTCGCAAGTCGCACTGTTTTTTGGCTTCTTTATGTTGCATTCGGCAGTTAGTGTTATATGGTGTTGTTTGTGTGATATGGTGTTGTTGTTTCGGATATGTGCTTCTTTACTCATGCTACAGGATGTTCATTATATGTCGTCATGGACTGTAATTCTGCCTGATATGGTGTTGTTGTTTCGGATATATGCTTCTTTTACTCATGGTACAGGAAGCATGTATGGGTTAGATAATTTATAGATGTAAACCTTATTATGTTGTCGCTACCAGAGTGCCTCGGGTCAGTGAAACAATATCCTTATGCAAGAAGGGGTTTGTTGCGTGAAAGTGGTAGTTCACTCGCCCAGGGTTCCTTCCCCTTCTTCCGCTTCCTAGGCTTAGGCTAAGAGTCACATCTCCTGGCTTGAGTAGCTTTTTCTATATTACAGAGGATGGAACAGTTTTTCTTTCAAATCACATGTAAATTCCCTCTGTGTGTGTGACGTGTGAAATTGCTTCCCTGCTAATGTAGTTGGAGGGACTCATTTTCGTGTTGTCGTTCCACACCTGGTCCTCCCCAAGTTATCACTTCGTACATTTTGATGTATCCCTTCATCTAAGCAAGCCACAAATGATGAATGTGAAGTTCTGGTTTTTTTGGCTCTTTCCTCCAACTAAGGCCTAGGTAAATATAGCGCTGACGACCGAGCAGCGTTCCCCATGCCAACAACCCATGACCAATGTTTGTCTATAAGAATGTCAAATTACACCGCTTGAAGCTTTGGTGTCGAAAAGTGATGTTCTTGGTGCATCTGTTCCCTTCACCGTTGTCGCTTTTCGGGAGCGAGTTAATCATTCACTTTGCTTATCCTGCACTCGGGAGGGAAGGGGAGGTCATGTAGAATCGTCATGTTTATAGAAAGCATCTCTCAACCTTTCTCCTGCTACAAATGGAAATTTGTTAAGGGCAAGAGTCGAAGGGAAACTACATACCATCACTACTTTTTTTTACAGCGCCTCTCACTGCGAGCCTCTGTCTCTCTAGAATCCAGAATCTTTCACTAATGAAATGTCCCGTATCACTATGGTGTTTTTGAAATGAGCACTCCATCTGTCCTTATTACGTTGCTGTTTAATGTCTGCCACTGGAAGATGAGCAGAAATTATCAAAATTTTGTTGTGTTTTGAGAAATCGTTCGGCTAAAACCTCGTTCATAAAATCGCTTCGAAAGAATCTGAAGATTGTTTTGGTGCCCATAAAACATGATGATACGGACGAATTGATTGCAGCTCATTATCCGCTCTAAAAGCTGTCAACTGGCCATGTTACACTTAAGTGCTCGTTTTCAATTACGACATCCCTTTGGTAGTCTGGTACCTATCCTCTTTTCTCACCGTTAACTCATCTCTCTGCAATGGAAAGTTGAGTTTGTTTTTTCGTGTTGTACATTTACCCGACAGTCCTAATGTTGCACTCCAGGGTCAATTTATAAGGCGTCGGGTTGCGGTAGTTTGGGAAGTATGCATCATGCGCTATGAAAGCTATCAACTGCGGCCATGTTACATTCAAATGCTCGTTTTCAATTACGACAGCCCTTTGGCAGTCTGCTACTACATTTTTCTTACCGTTAGCTCATGATATCAGCGATGAAAAGTTGAGGTTGTTTTTTTGTGTTGCAGATTTAGCTAGATTTAGCCGACACTCCAAATGTTGCGCTCCGGAGTCAATTTATTAGGCGTCGGGCTACGGTAGTCAGGGAAGTATGCATCATCCGCTCTAAAAGCTGTCAACTGCGGTCATGTCTACGTTTGAATGCTCGTTTTCAATTACGAATGCAGTGCTCGTTTTCAAGTACCACAGCCGTTTTTGGTAGTCTGATACCATCCTTTTTTCTCATCGTTAGCTCATGTTGTTATCTGCAATGAAAAGCTGAGGTTTTTTTCGTGCCGCTCCAAAAGTTGAAAAGCTGTCTACTGTGGCCATGTTATGAAATGCTTGTTCTCAACTACGGCAGCCCTAGTCTGATACTATCCTCTTTTCTCATCGTTACCTCATGTTTTCCGCAATGAGGTGGTTTTTTTGTGTTGCAGATTTAGCTAGATTTACCCCACACTCCTGATGTTGCACTCCGGAGTCAATTTATTAGGCGTCGGGCTACGGTAGTCAGGGAAGTATGCATCATCCGCTCTTAAAAGCTGTCAACTGCGGCCATGTTACGAAATTCTTGTTTTCGAAAACGAGTGCTCGTTTTCAACTGCGACAGCCTTTTAGAAGTCTCATTCTATCATTTTTTTCTCATCGTTAGCTCATGCTATCTGCAATGAAAAGGCGTGGTTGTTTTTTCGTGCCGCTCCAAAAGCTGAAAAGCTGTCTACTGTGGCCATGTCACGATGCGAAATGCTCGTCTCCAATTACGACAGCCTTTTTTTGGTAGTGTGATGCCATACTTTTTTTCTCATCGTTAGCTCATGTTTTTTGCAATCAAAAGTTGAGGTTGTTTTTCTTCGTACTTCAGATTTACCCTGTTTTTTTTCGTGCTGTAAATTCACCCGACAGTCCTAATGTTGCACTCTAGAGTCAATTCATTATAGGTAGGCGTCCGTCGGGTCACGGTAATTGGGGATGTATGCATCATCTACTCTAAAAGCTATCGATATCAGCTGGCCATGTTACGTTTGAGTGCGTGCTCCTTTTCGATCATGACAGCCCTTTGGTATTCGGTAATCTGATGCTATTCTAATCCCATTATCCTCTTTCTCACCGTCGGCTCATGCTATCTGCAATGAAAAATTGAGGTTGTTTTTTTTCGTGTTGTAGATTTACCCGACGAACCTAATGTAGCACAATTTATTATAGGCGCCCGTCGGGTTACGGTAGTTGAGGATGTATGCATCATCCGCTCTATAAGCTGTCAACTGCGGTCATGTCTACGTTTGAATGCTCGTTTTCAATTACGAATGCAGTGCTCGTTTTCAAGTACCACAGCCGTTTTTGGTAGTCTGATACCATCCTTTTTTCTCATCGTTAGCTCATGTTGTTATTTGCAATGAAAAGCTGAGGTTTTTTTCGTGCCGCTCCAAAAGTTGTCTACTGTGGCCATGTCACGATACGAAATGCTCGCTCTCAACTAAGGCAGCCCTTTGGTAGGCTGATACTATCCTTTTATCCCTTTTTACATCGTTACCTCATGTTTTCTGCAATGAAAAGGTGAGGTTGTTTTTTTTCGGGTTGTACATTTAGCTAGATTTACCCCACACTCCTGATGTTGCACTCCGGAGTCAATTTATTAGGCGTCGGGTTACGGTAATCAGGGAAGTATGCATCATCCGCTCTAAAAGCTGTCAACTGCGGCCATGTTACGAAATTCTTGTTTTCGAAAACGAGTGCTCGTTTTCAACTGCGACAGCCTTTTAGAAGTCTCATTCTATCATTTTTTTCTCATCGTTAGCTCATGCTATCTGCAATGGAAAGGTGTGGTTGTTTTTTCGTGCCGCTCCAAAAGCTGAAAAGCTGTCTACTGTGGCCATGTCACGATGCGAAATGCTCGTCTCCAATTACGACAGCCTTTTTTTGGTAGTGTGATGCCGTACTTTTTTTCTCATCGTTAGCTCATGTTTTTTGCAATCAAAAGTTGAGGTTTTTCGGGTTGTAGTTTTAGCCACATTTACCCGACAGTCCGAATGTTGCACTCTGCAGTCAATTTGTTAGGCGTCGGGTCACGGTATTTCGGGAAGTATGCATCACTCCCTGAAAGCTGTCAACTGCGGCCATTATACGAAGTAGTCGTTTTTAATACGTACGAGTGCTCCTTTTCTTGAACGACAGCTTTTGGTAGCTGACACTATCCTTTTTTTCTTATCGTCAGCTCATACTATGCTATCTGCAATGAGAAGTTGAGGTTGTTTTTTCTCGTGCTGTAGATAGATCTAGTTAGATTTACCCGTTAGTCCGAATGTTGCACTGTTGGAGTCAATTTATTTGTCGTCCGGTTACGGTAGTTGGGGGAGTACGCAAATACACATGTGAGCGGGTGTGTTTTACTTACGTAATACCCTTGCATTATTCATCATCATTCATCCATTTGATATACGAATTGTATATTTCTACCTACATACATTTATTGTTTACTCCCACCTAACCCTTATTCAATGCGGTGCCTAGCTATAGCTCCTAGCTATACATGGTGTTCGGACCAATAGTCGATCTGGAGATAAGAAACGACAAGGCGGCTGCCGTTGAAGCGCTTCGACACCTTGGAGTTACCGTCAGTTGGAGGTAGAAGTTGGACAGGAGAGAAAATTTGTCCCTCATCTCCTCGCATTTGTAGACGCTGCACCTCGAAGGTTGTGAACTGACCGACCAGGACTTGGACAGCATCCGCCCGGGCAACACCCGCGTCAAGTATGTGTGTCTTCGTCACAACCAGTTGGTCCACCCATGGGTTATCTTAGCAGAGAAGCTTCCAGCTATCACTTATTTGGATTGCAGAGAGAACAGGTGCTGCTCCTTTCTCATACTACCGTCCTCAGAACCTTTTTTGTTAAGCGGGTGTTTTTTAGGTTCTTGAAACTGGATCTGCAGTACATGTTGGGATGGCAATGCGCTAACATTGCACAGATGTATCTAAGCAAGCCCTTGACACAGTGCGCATGTTTGAAGGTTATCTCCTTGCGAGCTGTTTGGATAGGGCTAGAGTCCGATTTGTTTAGGTGTGTGGATGCAGTTCGGGAAGTCTTTCCGAAATGCACTATCCAGTACTCTCACTCCAAATACCCCTTCGTGACCGCGGACTCAGAGTATGATACCAATCAAGCCTGACTAACTCGCACAACAATTCCCTAGCTAGACGGCTCCTGTTGTGATTTTTCTTTCTGGAGAATTCTTTTCTGGAGAATAAATGCCTAGCCTCTTTGTAAATCACTTCTACCATGCCGGTTTTGTAGCCACATGTACTTTATTTTATTCCACCATTTTAGTTAGTTGTGATGGCGCTAATGTTCAAGTTGTTTTAATTGTGACAGAAGAGGGCGTAGGTGTAGCATCCTCCTATCATGAGCCGCAGACGACTGGTCGAAAGTTCTTCGAGCTCTTGCGACCACACAGAGGAACCCACCGTATCAGAGGAGCCGCCGAGGAAGGTGCCAAAGCCGTTGAGAAGAAGTCGGTCCTTGAGAATTATGGCTGGTGGGAATGTTGAACATTTTGTCGATGGTGGGGTAACTCTCTGTGGCCAGTACTTTCTATCATTTGTAGAACCAGCAGTGAGACACTTGGCTCAACAGCTGGCTGAGCTGAATCCGGGAGGGAACGACGGGGAGGAAGGGGAGGAAAATGACATGCGCGAAGGCATTGGTGAGCCCGTAGAGGTTGGTGAGCCCGTAGAGGAAGAGTCCGCAGAAGAGATTCGAGGCGAAGTTATTGTCGAGCAGAATGATGCAAGGATCTCGTGTCCCCATTTGTGTGAGTCTCATTCTTTACTCATGTGTGGCTCAGTCGCCTATCATGTCAAGTCTTGCAAACGTTTGTTTTTCAGCGCATGAACAAAAATTATTGTATGCTACTATATTTAAATTGCACTTTGGCATTAGCGAGGAAATGGCAAGTTTTTTGGATGATTTTTGCCAGGCCATAACTGATGTGTCCCTTCCAGAACCGGTCAGTTAAGCTTTTATTCGCTTTTTTGTTAGGATAGGTTAAGATAGGATTAAGGACATATTCCGGAGATACTTAGAAAGTAGTGACATTTCTGATGAATTAGGATAGGATCGTATAGGATTAGGTTAAGATAGGATTAAGGATTTACATAGTCCGGAGATACCAGAATAGAAAGTAGTGATGTTTCTGATGATTCAGGATAGGATCGTATAGGATTAGGTTAAGATAGGATTAAGGATTTACATAGTCCGGAGATACCAGAATAGAAAGTAGTGATGTTTCTGATGATTTTATTGACATAGTAGGCTGTGATTTTTTTTGAGCCATCTCAAGACACCACTACTAGGGGTAGTGACGGAGCAGATGAAAAAACAGTAGGCATGTCAACATGGATGAAATTGAATGAAATCCGAGTTGCAAAATTTCATATATGATTCTTGTGATGATTTCGGTTTTCCACAATGTTCTGTGTGCTTTCGGTTGATGGTGGGGATGATAGCATCAATGATGATAGAGAAATATAATGGGCCGTCAATTATGTAGTGGTGTCTTTGGATGATTTTGTGTTTTTTACATGCTTTTCTTTTTTACTTTTTTGCATGCTTTTGTTTTTTTTTCTAATTTTTTGCATGCTTTGCTTTTGATGTTGTTTGATGATGTTTGTTCCCTCATCCCCCCCCCCCCTCAAACAATAACTAATACAGCACTACACACACACATACAGACGCAAATAATGTTCTTAGGGATGTATTTAAGATTGGCAAATCAGTGAAGAAGGCTATGTATGAGGCGGAAAGGCGATTCGCTCACAGGAAATCATACTACTGCAACCAGTGCAGCTCACACTTAGGTGGTGCGAAGGCTGTTTGTGAAAATACCTCATGCCCGCTTCAAGGGTTTGTCCATGGATGTCTTTAACTGTAATCATCATCAGGTTTTAGCCATATTGAATTTAGTGTTTTTCCGAAGCGGTGCAAAATCATGAAGAGAACCACTGTTCACCATCTGGATATTGCGCCGCAGCTGTCGTTGATTCTTGAGAGAGTCCTTCCGAGTATCATAAGCGTTCACAGAGAAATCCACCATGGCCAAGGGGTAGGCACTTGCTCCGGACTACATAACCCTTTTATGCGTATTCCGCAATTAGTTACAGGTAGAACGTGTCGAGCGAAGTGAGACCCATTCGTTTCCCAAGTACCAGCGGCTCATTGAAATGCGGTCTGATTTTGAGGAACGGAAGATCAACATTTTATTGACTATCAATTTTGACGGTGTCAAGTTCAAGAAGCTCTCACGGTGTCATAGTTTCGCTTAAGTCTGGTTGTCTTTCCCTTGTTTATCATAATGCTCACACTAAGGTCCGAAGCCTGGCCCATATACATCCGTCTCGAAGGGCTACCATTCAAGGAGAAGAATAAGTTCGAGAATGTTATCATGGCGGGTACCACATTCATACGGAAACCTCCCACCGAACAACTTCTGACAGAAATGTTCTCACGGTCTGTGACTTATGTCTCTGTTGGATGTGCTCGATTGTTATAATGAGGAGCAGCTGTCACCTTTCAGTCTTCGGCAAGAACTTATACAGTTGAGGGAGAGTGGAATCCCTGTGGTAAACGAAAGCGATGACTGTACGTGGTTATGCACTCCAATACTGGCAAATGGTGTCATTGACTTTGGCGTAGGTTTTACAGCTTTGGCAATGACGAAGGAGATCCCTAGAGCATTTAGTATTGCAGGCCTTGAAAACGCTGTACGACTTGCCCCGCTGGCAATCATTGCATGGTTGTCATCTGTGTACTTTTTCGGGTGAAAGGGCTGGTCATCGAATGATTTGGTTCCCCAGATTTCCTTTCCCGGGTGACCGTCGCACATTTACTACTTCTTCGTCTCAAGGCATGAGAGGTTAGCTGTGACTGTTCATGTCTTACCTTCAATCCGTTTACTCAACGGAACAAACACAAGGTTTTTCATATAGGGCGGACGCAGATGATGGATATCTTGTCGTTGAACAATTGCATACCGGATGCTCTACATGTGATATCAGAAGGGATCACATGTGACCTTTTCAAAGGTGGCTCAGTTGACTGTTCTTTACTGTTCCCCATGGAGTGTTAGGCATTTACTTCAGCCATGTTTTCGGTGCACAGCCGCGTGGCAGTAATGAAGATTCGCTCTGAGTGTCTACAGAGTTTCCACCACATTATTGCTACCACGCGCAACTACACCTACGCTTCTAAGTTCATTCTTGGGATAGAAGATCTCCCTTGTACGACGGGGTCTGAGAAGGATGCTGTAAGTGAAGGATGTTCAAGCATATTCTCTAGTAGATTTCCAAGGTTTCTTGCTTTACTTTGGCAAATTCTAGCTGTCCTTCGTTGCATTCCCACTAGCAGCTGCGCTGAATGTTTGTGCAGAGCCGATAGGTGCCGTCGCAGTGCTGGCATACTGGATCCTCGTGCGGGTTCTAGAAAAGAGTGCAGAAATGCTCGTTTCGGATTTCGAAGTGGTGCAAGACTTAGCGAAGTCCATGAAGTTCCTGTGGTACGCCATCGAACCGACTTTGTTCACGTTGAAAGTTTATGTGAGTACTGTAGTAGTTTCCAAAAAGGTTGCTTTCAAGTGTGCGATGGTGTTACAACAGTTAAATCTGCAGTGCCTCATCGATCATGCAATCCTGGAAGACCTTTGTGACGTGGGATCACCATACCATTGGAGTGCTAGTTCTTTCGAATGCATGCATCGACGGTTACAACTTCGCATTACCCAGTGTACAACGAATGTCGAGGATACTGTCGTTGAGAAGTATGCACAATTCGCAGTCCTTCTATTCGTGACCACATTTTACACCGAAATATCTTCGGTTTCTAGTTTTCTCCTCTATAAACATATGGTGGACAGGCTGAACAAGGAAACCCAGTTGGTGAGCAATGTATTCATGGACCGCTTGCAAGCAAAAGTCAAAGTAGATGAAACATCCAGGTCAGGTTACATATACTTAGGAAAGACTGGTTGTGGCAATGGTGGTATACTAAACAAATTATTCTGTTAGACGTTCTACGGGCTATATCATGCTCGATAATGATTGGTACGTGCCGCGATCATATACGATGTCATTCGAGGACCTGCTAATAGAACATCAGCAGCATTTCATGTCTAGGTGGAACTATACATCATTCAGGTACAGGTAAGAGGTAGATGTAGGGGGAATGAAAAGGAAGCTTGAGGCTGTAGGGACTGTTTCAGTTCACGACTGCGTAAAGGAGACAAGATGTACTCATCTGCGGTTTACAATAAAAGGGTGATGGATACGACGCAGGACTACGTGTATTTGGAAGTAAATGGCAATGCAGTATTCGGACAAGTGATAGTGTTCGCTTTCGATTCATGGACGAACGAATGCTGTGTACTTCTGCAGGAGATGCGGACCGCCGACCCTTTTGTAACACTCAGAGAGGCCTTACAAAGAGGACAGCACCCTGTAGCGCCTCGAGCTCTTTCCACTTTGGGCAAAATTGATCGCTTTAACCGCTTCTTCAAAAAAATTGTAACCAGAGAATTTCTAATTCATAATGTTTACAATATACTTTCTCCAGCCGTAGTAATCGAAACGGGGTCAATCTCTTACGTCTCACGTCTCTAATTCTTATGTCGATGTCTTATAAGTCCCGGTCTTGTTTCTCTAAGTTGTTTCACATTTCTAAGTTGCCAGTTTTGCATTGACTAACACACTAACACATTGGCGACGGTGCATTCTATCTTTTTCATTTCTGGAAGAAATATGGCACCTATTCGGCTCATTTTAGTATCGTTACTACTTGACCATTGGAAAAAGTTCACATTTTCTGATTAGAATACAATCACGAAGTTGCTGTACAGCTCTGAGAAAATGGTGCATTGCGCTCAACCCCAACCTAACCTACTTTTAAACTAATCGGCGGGGACGATTTTTCGGGTGCTCAAAAAGGCCATATTCTTTGCAATGAACATTGCACTGTTGCCAAAGTGTTAACCGTTCTTTAGAATTGCTTAGTAACCCTAATACGTGGTGAACTTATGATACCAATGTAATGTATTATTCATGATCGGTCTCAGCCTCATAATCTCACCGTATCCAGATAACTAAGGTCTCTTATGTAAGCTATTCACTACAATGTACCAGTTGACCTCACAATCTTAACCTCCAAAATGGTGCTATCTGTAACCTCTGATAACCTCTGGCCAGTCGAAGGATTAAAGGGATTTAAATGTGTTCAACTTCTTCGAACGGTAGCAGCCCTGTATCTTTTTTTTGCTCATTTGTAGTTAGTTTTATTCAGTTCAAGGGGCATAATGAGCCGTTCCGCATCGCCTTCTCATAGCTCAGACCCTGACCATTTTGTTGGTGCCACTGGTGAAGGGTGTAGAACATCTTCCGCTGCTAACGAATTGATAAACCAGCTTCGAGAGTATAGAAGAGCTGTCCACGAGTGCACATCAACATCAATGAGTGGTAGGTCTCAAGAGGAGATTACTGTAGGTGTTCACTGAAGCCCTTACCAATCATCTCCAGACTGCAATAACTCGTCGTTAGAGGACCGACCAGGCTCAAGCTCTACGTCGCTTGTTACTCAAGAAGAGAATGATGAAGCGTCCTTGCCTTCTCCCACCTTATCCCTCTCTCAGCGGTCAGCGTCTGCCAACTCAATGGAATCCCAAGAGCCGCGACAGGAGCCGCAAATTGTCGAATCAGACTGTGTGGTCGCATCGCAAGGTCATCCACACTTTATTGCAATCCTCAGCTCTGATACTGATTCATCGTCGTTGTCCTTTATAGAAAGTGGGCAAGTAGTTGCAGCGGAAGGAGCTGGTCGTTATTCAGATCAGCATGGAAGTCAAAGTGGATCATCAGTTCCGCTATCTTCACTCCGAGGTTCCATTATACAGTCTTCATCGTTAATAGCAGAGACACTTTGAAAATGTAGTTTGTATCGTATTGCAGGGATTGCGCGCGCAGTAACTCAGACAAAGGAGATCTCAGTGGAGCAGTTAGGGGAAGCCCTATCACATTCCCATATTGGCGAAGAGTACAATGTCTGTTCCTTTTATACTTTCGGATTCGCCTTCGTAAACCTTATGGGAAACTTCAGCGTTTCATCCAGTACACGATTCGGGAGTGCCGCATCGACGTTGAAAATGCTAGATCGTTGCAATTGGCCGTTGCGGACGTCCCACAGTCATCAGATTCTGTCGTTCGTGCTCAGCTGGCCGTAATTGCAAGACTGTCAGATGCAGTCGTAGGGATGGCAGCCCTCGTTAGTTACCATGTGCATATACACTGCCTCAAAAAAACTGTCCCTCACTTCGAAATTGCAGATTGACTCCTTGATGACACAGACGAATTCTTTACATGTACGGTGTTCGCGCGTAGAGAGTGCCGCTTCGAAAAATGCGAGCAGTAGATTGCCGGAGGGATCATACCTGAGTGCGAAGAACCTGACTTCACAATGGATAGTGCGAGAGTCTTCCCCATTTAAGGTAGACTTTGCTCGCGTTGAGAGATTTGTAGTACAACAAGGAATGATGTTCTTTTTTTTCATGCAACTAACCTAAATCAATTGATGGCGTACTGGCGACGCGCGTTGCGAGCGCGCCCCGAAGATCACACTTCTCAATGCGTTGATTTCATGAGGCAGTACTTGGTTCAGTTAAGTTTTGAGACCACTTGGACTAGCCACCATTGCCATAACCTTTGGTCCAGTACTTATCACTTTAGGCGTGCAATCCTGCACAGGTTATTCAAGACTACACGTACCGAATGTCAGGTAGATACCAAAAAAAGCCAAATCTCAAGGATCTTCCAGAGGATATTGCAGACACGTTGATAGGTTGGTTGTGGTGAAAAAGACAGCCATAAAATATCCCTGTTGATAACTAAATTCATCTTTTGGCAGGCTGTTGTCTTGACGGTTTGAAATTGTATGCTCCGGAACTGGATGGTGAGATAGACCGCTTGATTGAAAATCCCACTCGGTGAGACAAGGTGATGGCTGGAGATGGTTGCCGTTTCAATAACATATAGCATTTTTGAGCTATTGGCTCACCCTTGGAAACAACGATACGGCAAGGGCTAAAAAGTTTCACCAACTCAGGGGCCTGCGCTTGTGTTGGAGAGCAATTTTGCGAGGCGCCCTAGCGCGTGCAATGTAGGTGTCCCTTTTTGTATAGAAACGTAGAGCAATTTTAAGATATAGTACATAATTCAACATGTAAACATTTCAATGATTCTCGATTGTTTAGGGCTGACATTAGACAATACCTGTTGACAGACGACCGCCTGGTGCCCCGCCCTGTAAGGATTTACTTTGATGTTTTCAAATGATTCCTCAGGCATATCAAAAACATCTGTTTTAGAAACGACGATGTGTTGATAGTTCCCAAAGTGAGCAAGCGGGACCCTCTGGTCAGTGAACACGGGTCTTCTACGCCCGGGTCTTCTTTACTGTACTCACAATTTGTATACACTTTTCCACACTCACAATCAGTCACCTCACAGCTTTAATGCCACCTCATCTGATTTGATCGAGACTTTTGTTTGCAATCGCTTGTTCCGCTGGTCCGTTTTTCAAACATTATTAAAACAGAATATCCGTAGTTGGTCCACCTTCGGAGTGCTTCTATGCATTTATCTAGCTCCGCCATTGATCAGCAATCACCAATTGAATCTTCTCGTCGTCGGAATCTTCTTGTTCATTGGTTTTGGATCGCTAGTGAGCATCTGGGCGCAGGTTTTATTCTAGGACGCTGCATACATTCGAGGAGCGTCGGATTAAATTTTAGATGATTTTTTCGAGTTGGAAAACGGACCAGGCGATAGTAGTCATTGTATCTTAGGATATATTAACCATTTTGTACACACAGTACTTTAACAATCCATCCCAGTAATAATTCGATGTACTCCTTGTATAGCGGTTGTATATTATTGTGATGTCGTGAAGTGATGCATGTTGAACTAATTACCGGTATTGTGTATTGTTAGTACCCGACACTGGTTGAAACTTTCTCTGGAAACTAATACCACGCAAAACCGAGTTCGCCAGCGTGAACAGCACCCTCAGAAACCTTTGTAGGAGTCCCTATAATCAAAATCCCCCGAAATTGTTATATTTGTCGAAAACGCGCGAAATTCGACACTTTCGCGCAAAACTGAGCTCACCAGCGTGATCAGCGCCCTCGGAAACCTTTGTAGGGGTCCCTATAGTCAAATCCTCGAAACTGGTTTATTCGTCAAAAATTCCTAAAAATCGGTACATTTTTGACGAAAGTCCCTCAAAATTGGTTCTGTTTTGTCGAAAATGCGCGATATTCGACACTTTCGCGCAAAAATGAACTCACCAGCGTGATCAGCGCCCTCAGAAACCTTTGTAGGAGTCCCTATAGTCAAAATCCCCCGAAATTGTTATATTTGTCGAAAACACGCGAAATTTGAAACTTTTGCGCAAAACCGAGCTCACCAGCGTGATCAGCACCCTCGAAAACCCCCATATGCAAGTTTCCAGAGAAAAGTAAAATTTTGACCTTTTTCGGGTATGACCAGATGGTCGAAAATCTGATTCCATTGATGTTATTAGGATAAACATCGCACGTTACTGTGCATGAGTATTGGCTGATAATGACATTAGGACATTAGAGTAGTACAGCTGGAAGATTCCAGTAGTGGTGTATGCTTTGGTACTGGTGTATGCCTGTGGGTACACAGTAGGGGCGGGATCAGAGGCGGGGTCAGGGGCGGGGCTTAGCAGGGCGAGACCACCAGCGCTAGTGACGGCAGGACAGTGGAGTAGTAAGGTCGCAGGGTACCAGTGGTGCTGTTACTTTACTACTGGTGTATGCTGCAGGAGGGGGGCGGAGCCAGGACGATGGCGAGAGTTCCAGTACAAACGAAGGCAGCATATATTCTGCAATGCTGATGGCAACATCATGGCACTAGTAACTCTGGCAGCGACTGCTGCGAGCATGGCAGCACGTGCTGCAGCGGCTCCGCCTACTTTAGCAGCAGCACCGCAGTGGCCCGAGCGTTGAAGTTGCTCTGCTGCTGCCATGCTGCTGCACCTCTATCAGAGGATGGCAAATACAGCAAAATTTAGAACACGTTTAGAACACGACATTTTATTACATTATGTTGTTCGCAAAGAAATGCGCGTTGAATTTGTCCATTTTTCTCTCCTACTATAGAAGATTCTTTGAAACAGTTTTACCCATTAGAGATTTATATTGTGCATCTTTTCATATATCTTTGTCTATGTCTACTTTGTTTTTTTTTTCCAAAGAAAAGAAAGTTTCAACGACTTGAGGCCGACTTCCATGTTCTTCGTCCTTCAAGCTTTCATTACCGTTTTTGAGACGCTGGAGCTTTGCTCGACACTTTATACAGCTAAATCCATCCGCAAACATTATTACGCATTGCGACAAATATTTATCGCTTATCGCATTGAATCTTGCATTTTTTGAATTTTTTTTCAAAATTTCGAAAAAAAATTGAAATTTTTTAAAGTTTTTTTCTTCAAAAAAAGACAAAGTAGACACAGACGAAATAATTCAAAAGATGCACAATAAAAATCTCTTTTTAATAGACAAGACTAATTCACAAAATCTTCTATGGTATGAGAGAAATAAATGGACAAATGCAACGCGCATTTCTTTCCGAACAAACTAATAGCTGCGCCTAACTCTTTGAGATCGAAGCGCACTCTTTGAGATTCCTTTTCCATTCCGTCTGCCTCACAGCACCACCAATACGATGTACAGTCCATTTCATAGCGCTAGATAGGGCGTGGCCTAGGTGGCGAGAGTGACAGTGTGTGGCGGGGTGAGAGAGCTCGATACACTCTCACTCAAGTCCGTAGACCACAGCGCTGTGAAATGAACTGCATGGTGTGATTTGAACTACTTCCCCTGCCCTTTACTTGCTATGCATATTCCTTGATCTGGTGTGAAGACGTCCCATAGAGTGGTCACAAGTGTAGTAAGCGTTTACATTATACCTGGTTGAGCTGCGCGATGTATCACGCGCATCGCTCAGCACTGCTAGGTGAAAGCTACGCATAAGATTATTCAGAGAGTGTGCTCAGCGATGTGTTTGACGAGTACAGCGTGCCACTTTTTCAAATGAATAATTATAAGAATGGATCCTTCCGTTTCTGACCCTCGCGACTTAATGAAAGACTTGCACTCGCTTTCGGGTCAATGTGACTCGGAGGAGGGGGAGGGGGAAGGGGAAGACTCAAATTTACGCTCTATGACTCAGCGGTAGCGTACCACGTATAACTATACAAGCACGTAACGACATGACAAAAATGGCCATGAAGATGTGAGCTTAGCCTGAGTCTGCAAAGGTGAAGAGAGCTCTGGGTTAGCCAGCCATTTTCCATCAAGAACGCTCTTTTTGCAAATGAAAGTTGTTCTACAAGCGTCGAAGCTCATTTCCCTCCCTAGTCTTAGGCTAAAATTCATATCCCCCTTCGACATGAAAAAAGCACCTGCCATCATCTGCTCCTGAAACGCGTCCTTTGCACTATTTCAAGTTCATGCCAGCTTGAGACATAGAACGTGAAGTCGCGTCCCTCCTAACCGCATTAACCCACGCTTTCATCTTCTCGATTTGTCCTGACTGACTTAATCCGAATCGCAATGTTCCTCTGGCAGTTTTCACATCTGCACGCATCCTTCTGTGCTGACACATGGTGCGGCTGCATCACGTCGCAGAATGACTATCGCAGAGTGTACTTAGTAGGTGTCAAAGTGAGTGGCTGGTACCATCACATCCTTAGACTAATATTGCTGACCATTTAGTTACTCATTTTTGCGAGCGTTTTTCTCTTCTTCTCCCTTATCACAATCATTTACTTCTGACAGACGACTTTAACATAAATGCTTACGTACTTGCAAATCGATACCGACATACCAACAAACAGGCACTTGAATTTAACGGTTTACATAATAGATCAGTTTTGGCCACGCGATGTACCTCGCACGTCACATGGCATTGACATAAGGGCGGTATACGTATATGTTAGTGTCAACAGGATCAACTCAATGATGTGGCTTAGCAAAGGTAGCCACAGCTTATCGAATCCACCCTTATCCACGCGCATCCATCGGTGTCACCTTTTAGTCATAGAAACCAGAGTTCTGCGACTGCTTCTGATGCTAAGGTCCACTACTCGTTTCCGGCCCTCGTGCACTTGATGATAGCTGACTTCGCCATCCTAACTCCGTAGAAAACTGCCATCCCTTTCACTCTCTCAAATACCTACTCTTGATACGGTCTAGTCCGAACGGCACTGTTTCTCCGACAACCCGACATATCTGCACGTTGATCTAGTGTGTTGGCACCGAGTACGACGTCAGGGCTGGCGGTTGGGACACACGGCCGGTGAGGTCACTGGGCCACCCGGTGGCCACGTCCATTTGCCTGCGGCGGATTGCAATCACACGGGTAAAAGGAAAAACAAAACCTTAGCTCAGTGGAATAGCAGAACTCAAATCAGCGGCTCCCTTAATTGATGATGGGGGAGCCTAGCTTGACAACTTGCCGCAGCTGGCTTTGAGACAACTCAGACAATTTGCGAAGCCCTTTTGCGCGCAGCGAGCCCACTTCAGGACAAAGTCGAAATCTGTGGGTTCCAACATACATCCAGATGTCAGCACACCGCAAAATGATAGTGAGAGCACCGAATTGGTGTTTATATAAGTGGGAGGCACTAACACTAACACAACACTATCAGCGACCGACATACCGACAAGGAGACACGCAAAAATGCTGGTTTATATAATAGAAGGATAGGTAGGAGGTCGGAACACCGTTAGATTGACACTGCAAAATCACTAACTGTTTAACTCTCAAATGGTCGGTTTCCTTAATCCACCTCCGTATCACAAACACTCGTCATCGGGTGGACACACTGGCACACAGACATATCGCCAAACCAACAAATATGCACACAAAGTAGATGGCTTATATTATATTAGATTAGATAGCTTATATTAGATGGACGCCAGCTTGAGCTTGCGCTCCGAACTTACTCAGCGATGTGGTTCAGCAAAGATAGCATACAGTTTCTTTGAATTCACACTCATGCAAGTAGACTCATTCATGGGTACGTCCCGCGACCCCTAATCTTACTATTCCCTCTGCTATACACCTAGTGCGACGTGATCACGCTACTTTGCAAGGGTGGAAAGTAGGCTCTCACATTAACACCGTTGAGCTATCTTGCGTTACTGCGCGGATCGCCTGGTTTGATTCCGTAATTTTGAAATAGCAGATTTGGTCAAATCATATCAAAGAAGTCCATTTCGCATAATTTCACACGCTAGCAAATGTACTAGCGTACTGAGCGCCAGCCCAACTGGTCACTGCAAACAGCCGTAATTTTTCGGAATTTCAAACAGTTTTGCGGTTGAAGTGTTCCTTTTCTGTTATCGGAGTACTAGCCGTGTTCACTTGTGCTTGCTGTTAGTCGACTATTCAGTTGCTTACTGCTGCATATCACTTCCACTTCCACTTTCGGAAGCCTAGATGATTTAGCTGTCAACACCTTTATTACATCTGGAAAAGGATCAGGAAGAAATCTGTTGCTCACTGATCATTTCACACTTGGGCTGTCGAGGAGGGTCATTACGAAGGAGTTTAGACAGTTAGCGTCAGACATGTTTAGATTCGATTGCATAGATTGGTAACGATTTGTCCACGCAGTAAACACCTAATTCTTATACTGGCAGTAGATCCACTTTCCGGTTATCCATACTGATCACTCGAAAAACGCACCACTACTCGTTGCTCATAGCTCCCGTTGCATCAGAAAATGGTTCACTTGCTTCGCATTGCTAGATATCTAGATCGCATCCTGATTATTCAGATGGTATCAAAGCACAGACGCCATCACTTGGAAATCCAGATAGTCCGGCGGTTACTTCATCGCCACCACTGAAATCGGAACATAAACAAAATATATTTACACACTAACACTGAGTATCATACACTTCAACTATAGTGGTTGTATCGTAGCTGACGGTGTGCAGGAGTTTCCATTTAGTTGCTAATGAATCTTATCGGTCCTCATCAACCATTATCAGATTCAATCCCTCACCACTAAGATCCCATATCTTCCCCCTCCAACAACTGTGAGTGTGAACAATCCACTGTTAGTTGGGGAAACGAAACGGATTTGGCATCTGTCTTCTGACGCGCCTTATGGAACCTTGTAAACCGTAATCAAGTTGGACCTCACACCATAGATGTTCCCTTCTCTCACTTTAAAACACCTGAGAGTTTCAACGCTTCAGGGTCTGCGCGAATAACAGAACGGATTTGGCGACTTTCGTCTTCTGACACTCCTTATCGAAACTTGACCAGCCTTGTCAAGTTCGACCCCCCACGGCAAATCTCCCCGTCCTACTCCACAAATCAGTTGTAGGTGTCGACGCTTCGCCATCAACGTGGCAGAGAAACGGATTTCGCAACTTTTGCCTTACCCTCCTTATCAGCTGCTATGACTTCCGCTCCCTCACCATTGCTGTCCCCTTACTATACACTATATCATTTGCGGACTATATATCCTGCTACCATAATTCGCTTAGTATGTCTGCGTGTGTGTTTGTGCGTGTGTCCGTCTGTCTGTCACGATATTTATATCTCGCGTCGCGCAAATACTGGTACCTTGAATTTTACAAGTGATGTAGGGGGTGGCAAAGGGACCCTAGAGGTGGTGGAATGAAAGTGATAGCAACTGATAAGGGCTGATATGGAGCTTCTGAAGGATATTTTGCCAAATCCATTTCGCCTTTCGAGTAGATCCAAGGGTGCTGACACTCTCAGGTGTTTAGCAGGGTATGACGAGTGTGGGGATACTCGCCAAAGTTTCCACGCGGGACTTGTAGTTGGCCAACCGCAACCTCAAACTTGGGTAATTAAACTTTACTGAATATTCCTTATATACATACACAGGTATGAGTTGAGGAAATGGATATGTCGAGATAAGGAAGGCATATGGTGAGAGGTGGAATGGATATGATGAGAGGTGAACTGTAGGAGGTCAGTACTGTCCGACCGTTCGAGATAGAAAATGAAGATGGTGAATGGCAGGAGGGTGGAGTCGAAGACGAAGCTGTGGTTGTTCATAGATGGTACCGCCTCATAGGGTGCTTGAGACAGAGAAATCGTCCTCGAAAGCCTATCGATTGAACTTAGGAGAAGTTAGAGAGATGAGTCATGCCGTCGATTACGGTAGTTGAGTTATCGATTGCTGTAGGGGAATCGATATAACGAGGACATTAATAGTGGGTGAGCCAAATTGATAATGCTTGATAAGATTCGATGAGGAGCGTGAGAAGAGAAATGTTACCATGGCCGGTTGGTTTTTGCGGCTAACAGTGTAGTGTTCACACTGGTAGGCATTGTAGAGTTCTGGGACCACGATGGTGTTGTAGGGTACAGGGTTCTCAGTGAAATTGATGACGGCTCACAGGAGCTGATGAGGACCGTTACGAAGTGGATGGGATGAAATCCTTCACATCGCTTGCTACTACTATACGACAGCTATAGCAAAAGCATTTGATGCTCAGTGGCATTGAATGAACATACTGAGTTGCCTTGCGTTCCAAATAATGGTGCACGTCCTTTGATACTGTGATCTATATTGATCATCATGAAATCATACGACCCATGTTTGTGATAGCATAGCAAGCGGTTCACTTAGAATCATTTTCTAACGCGGTACTGGCAACAATCCCGGGTCTCGACCGCTAGACTATGTAAAATTCCAAACAGTAAACCATGTTTACAAAAACGATGAACATGATGATTGGCATATGGATCTACCTTCAATATGTAGGAATTAGATGCTCAGCATGTAAGCGAATTGTCACCAATCGATGCAATCGAATTAGAACTATCGATCTCTAAACTATCCAAACCCTGATATTGACCAATTCAGTCAAACCAGTTGGCTGGCGTACACTACTGCGCGATTGATGTCAATAACGTGCAAGATGGTTTTGATGCAGAGCAATTGAAGTATATTGGTGCCGCAATGCTTTTTCATCACGTCATTCTCTCTGCTTTTTTCCGATTCAGTAGCTTAGCTGAAGGCAGAGGAAGGGAATTTCTACTCAATTCCATACAAAACTGTGGTCGTGTCGATCAAACCCATTTTGCACAACATCACCATGAATCGCAGTAGTGTGCGACAGTCAACTGGTACTAGAATAGTAGAACAAGAGATGCTATCATGGCCCTAACATATCATTCGAGTGACAATCCTACTTCCAGTAGTTTCCGGCTACCTCGCATCATTGACTTTTATTAATCCGTATGGAAAATTGTCATATCACAATTATGAAGGAGGAGCTCATCCCATCCTTCCATATATAATTCGCTGAGTACGTCGCTTTGTACGTGTTCGGGTGTGTGTCCGTCTGTTTGTCATGAAACTCATATATCAATTCTTTGCAACGGCAGAATCCCGAATTTTGCGAATCTCATGGGTGGTACTGCAAAAATATCAACGGTGGGAACCAGAACTGTTCACAGTTGGTAATAGTCGACTAAAAGCTATAAAAGGGAAGTGTCACCGGTTCACGGCGGAACGCTGGTACTCACAGGTGCTACGTAGGGTGGTGCAAAGACATTAGCAGTTGCTTTTTTGATTTGGTAACGGCTGATAAGAATTGATTGATTGATAGAGTTTGTTGGCCTTTCAAGATGACAGTGTAGCATTGATATTGTAAGTGCTTTGTGGGGCGCGCACACTAGGTGGGTGATTAGAAATAGCACAGCTGATAGAAAGTTACAAAGACCTTCGTAGCTTGCTTTTACTTTTTGCTTTAACCCCACAGCGTTGGCACTTACTCACTACTGTGAGGTGGGACGGTACTTTCAAAGCAGATGGTATCAACTGATCACTCGTGATAAAGTCCGAGCAAAACCGACAGAAAGAGAACACGACGGAATGGAAGTTGATGAGTGATATTTCGCTTCTATTTAGACACCATATTTGTCGGACCACAGTACTGCGCCCGAGCGTACGAATGTTATTATGAAAGTCGATACTGGCTAGTCAATTAAGAGGAACGAGTTCAGTATCGTGCTCCATCAAAAAATCAATGATATCATTTTGAAAACATACCACTTTGACAGCTGAGAGAATATAGCAGTCAAAGCATTTTGTTGCTGCTAATATTAATTAGGTGGTGTGCTCGCTGACCACCCGGTGTGTGCTATCACTAATGGTTGATAAATTCATTGTTTACTACTGCTTGTCATATCTCTATGCACAATTATCACTAAACGGAAGTGTAGGTCTGGCTGTCAATACGTTTTGCTGCGCCTGATAGAGAAACAGAAATGTAGTGTTGTTATTGGGTGGCTGAGTTATGGGCAAAAGCTTCGGTGTCGGACGGGAGTCGAACCCGCACTTCATCCTTTCCGGGGATATGTGCTAATCCATTACAGTACCGGTACCCCTTTAACTCAGCTTCTGTATGGTATGTTTACCATAGCTTATCAGCACTCACACGTATAACGTGTTGAGCCGGTTGGCCAGCATTGGCATCGAACCGTAAAGCTGAAAGCTTTAGTGAAATATTGATTTTTAATTTTTGATAGCTGCTGATTTTCGCCTCAGCACGCGATGCGAAAGTTGTTATTGGGTTGCTGAGTTATGGGCAAAAGCTTCGGTGTCGGACGGGACTCGAACCTGCCCTTCATCCTTTCCGGGGATATGTGCTAATCCATTACAGTACCGGTACCCCTTTAACTCAGCTTCTGTATGGTATGTTTACCATAGCTTATCAGCACTCACACGTATAACGTGTTGAGCCGGTTGGCCAGTATTGGCATCGAACCGTAAAGCTGAAAGCTTTAGTGAAATATTGATTTTTAATTCTTGATAGCTGCTGATTTTCGCCTCAGCACGCGATGCGAAAGTTGTTATTGGGTTGCTGAGTTATGGGCAAAAGCTTCGGTGTCGGACGGGGCTCGAACCTGCCCTTCATCCTTTCCGGGGATATGTGCTAATCCATTACACTACCGGCACCCCTTTCACCTTAACTCAGCTTCTGAATGGTATGTTTACCATAGCTTATCAGCACTCACACGTATAACGTGTTAAGCCGGTTGGCCAGTATTGGCATCGAACCGTAAAGCTGAAAGCATTAGTGAAATATTGATTTTTAATTTTTGATAGCTGCTGATTTTCGCCTCAGCACGCGATGCGAAAGTTGTTATTGGGTTGCTGAGTTATGGGCAGAAGCTTCGGTGTCGGACGGGACTCGAACCTGCCCTTCATCCTTTCCGGGGATATGTGCTAATCCATTACACTACCGGCACCCCTTTCACCTTAACTCAGCTTCTGAATGGTATGTTTACCATAGCTTATCAGCACTCACACGTATAACGTGTTGAGCCGGTTGGCCAGTATTGGCATCGAACCGTAAAGCTGAAAGCTTTAGTGAAATATTGATTTTTAATTTTTGATAGCTGCTGATTTTCGCCTCAGCACGCGATGCGAAAGTTGTTATTGGGTTGCTGAGTTATGGGCAAAAGCTTCGGTGTCGGACGGGACTCGAACCTGCCCTTCATCCTTTCCGGGGATATGTGCTAATCCATTACAGTACCGGTACCCCTTTAACTCAGCTTCTGTATGGTATGTTTACCATAGCTTATCAGCACTCACACGTATAACGTGTTGAGCCGGTTGGCCAGTATTGGCATCGAACCGTAAAGCTGAAAGCTTTAGTGAAATATTGATTTTTAATTCTTGATAGCTGCTGATTTTCGCCTCAGCACGCGATGCGAAAGTTGTTATTGGGTTGCTGAGTTATGGGCAAAAGCTTCGGTGTCGGACGGGGCTCGAACCTGCCCTTCATCCTTTCCGGGGATATGTGCTAATCCATTACACTACCGGCACCCCTTTCACCTTAACTCAGCTTCTGAATGGTATGTTTACCATAGCTTATCAGCACTCACACGTATAACGTGTTAAGCCGGTTGGCCAGTATTGGCATCGAACCGTAAAGCTGAAAGCATTAGTGAAATATTGATTTTTAATTTTTGATAGCTGCTGATTTTCGCCTCAGCACGCGATGCGAAAGTTGTTATTGGGTTGCTGAGTTATGGGCAGAAGCTTCGGTGTCGGACGGGACTCGAACCTGCCCTTCATCCTTTCCGGGGATATGTGCTAATCCATTACACTACCGGCACCCCTTTCACCTTAACTCAGCTTCTGAATGGTATGTTTACCATAGCTTATCAGCACTCACACGTATAACGTGTTGAGCCGGTTGGCCAGTATTGGCATCGAACCGTAAAGCTGAAAGCATTAGTGAAATATTGATTTTTAATTTTTGATAGCTGCTGATTTTCGCCTCAGCACGCGATGCGAAAGTTGTTATTGGGTTGCTGAGTTATGGGCAGAAGCTTCGGTGTCGGACGGGACTCGAACCTGCCCTTCATCCTTTCCGGGGATATGTGCTAATCCATTACACTACCGGCACCCCTTTCACCTTAACTCAGCTTCTGAATGGTATGTTTACCATAGCTTATCAGCACTCACACGTATAACGTGTTGAGCCGGTTGGCCAGTATTGGCATCGAACCGTAAAGCTGAAAGCTTTAGTAAAATATTGATTTTTAATTTTTGATAGCTGCTGATTTTCGCCTCAGCACGCGATGCGAAAGTTGTTATTGGGTTGCTGAGTTATGGGCAAAAGCTTCGGTGTCGGACGGGACTCGAACCTGCCCTTCATCCTTTCCGGGGATATGTGCTAATCCATTACACTACCGGCACCCCTTTCACCTTAACTCAGCTTCTGAATGGTATGTTTACCATAGCTTATCAGCACTCACACGTATAACGTGTTGAGCCGGTTGACCAGTATTGGCATCGAACCGTAAAGCTGAAAGCTTTAGTAAAATATTGATTTTTAATTTTTGATAGCTGCTGATTTTCGCCTCAGCACGCGATGCGAAAGTTGTTATTGGGTTGCTGAGTTATGGGCAAAACCTTCGGTGTCGGACGGGACTCGAACCTGCCCTTCATCCTTTCCGGGGATATGTGCTAATCCATTACACTACCGGCACCCCTTTCACCTTAACTCAGCTTCTGAATGGTATGTTTACCATAGCTTATCAGCACTCACACGTATAACGTGTTGAGCCGGTTGGCCAGTATTGGCATCGAACCGTAAAGCTGAAAGCTTTAGTAAAATATTGATTTTTAATTTTGATAGCTGCTGATTTTCGCCTCAGCACGCCATGCGAAAGTGTTATTGGGTTGCTGAGTTATGGGCAAAAGTTTCGGTGTCGGACGGGACTCAAACCCACACTTCACTCTTTCCGGGGATATATGCTAATCCATTACACTACCGGCACCCCTTTCACCTTAACTCAGCTTCTGAATGGTATGTTTACCATAGCTTATCAGCACTCACACGTATAACGTGTTGAGCCGGTTGACCAGTATTGGCATCGAACCGTAAAGCTGAAAGCTTTAGTGAAATATTGATTTTTAATTTTTGATAGCTGCTGATTTTCGCCTCAGCACGCGATGCGAAAGTTGTTATTGGGTTGCTGAGTTATGGGCAAAAGCTTCGGTGTCGGACGGGACTCGAACCTGCCCTTCATCCTTTTCGGGGATATGTGCTAATCCATTACACTACCGGCACCCCTTTCACCTTAACTCAGCTTCTGAATGGTATGTTTACCATAGCTTATCAGCACTCACACGTATAACGTGTTGAGCCGGTTGGCCAGTATTGGCATCGAACCGTAAAGCTGAAAGCTTTAGTGAAATATTGATTTTTAATTCTTGATAGCTGCTGATTTTCGCCTCAGCACGCGATGCGAAAGTTGTTATTGGGTTGCTGAGTTATGGGCAAAACCTTCGGTGTCGGACGGGACTCGAACCTGCCCTTCATCCTTTCCGGGGATATGTGCTAATCCATTACACTACCGGCACCCCTTTCACCTTAACTCAGCTTCTGAATGGTATGTTTACCATAGCTTATCAGCACTCACACGTATAACGTGTTAAGCCGGTTGGCCAGTATTGGCATCGAACCGTAAAGCTGAAAGCATTAGTGAAATATTGATTTTTAATTTTTGATAGCTGCTGATTTTCGCCTCAGCACGCGATGCGAAAGTTGTTATTGGGTTGCTGAGTTATGGGCAGAAGCTTCGGTGTCGGACGGGACTCGAACCTGCCCTTCATCCTTTCCGGGGATATGTGCTAATCCATTACACTACCGGCACCCCTTTCACCTTAACTCAGCTTCTGAATGGTATGTTTACCATAGCTTATCAGCACTCACACGTATAACGTGTTGAGCCGGTTGACCAGTATTGGCATCGAACCGTAAAGCTGAAAGCTTTAGTAGATATTGATTCAAAAAATTGAACGGTCGTCAACAGATAACCATCTTACAAGGGAAGAACCCCAGGTCGAAGTGGCCTTCTGGAATGGGACACATGTGATTCGACATATTTTTGGACCCTGATTTCGACTCTGTTTTCGAAATTTGCAGAGCGGTTTTTTTCGAAATTTGCAGAGCGGTGAAGGTTTTTTTTTGAAAAAAAAACAGTACTATTATATGGTAGGTTTGGAGGCCCATAGCACGCGAGCCAGACGTTCTTGCGTAAAACCAGAGCGATTTTCGTGTTCAGGGAGTCAAATTACCTGAAGGGACAGGTTTTTAGCCAGTTCGAGAATTTGACCAAATTTCGAAAAAATTCACGGGCTATAGGTGGCAACCCATTAAACGCAGGGGAAGTCGTTGACCCTTGCCTGGGAAATGCTCCTATTTGACGGTTGTTTCGTACATTTATTGCGATGGGCAAGCGTGAAAGGTATGTGTAGGCTATCTTGTTCAGATTAAAGGGTTTTCTGAAGGAGAAAATTCTAAAACTACCACTTTATGCCGTGACCTCCCCCAATTTTCCGGAGTAGGACCGGAAACTGGATTTGGCTCAATTGCACAGAGGGGTAATTCGACTCCCTGTGCACTAATATCATAATCTTTATACGCAACAACGCCTAATTGTGTGGTACGGGATTCATTTCGACTTGGTATTCTTCCCATGTGAGTAATGCTAGTAGTTATAAATAAAGTGGCAGAGTAAATGATGGGCGCGATAGGTACCAGTACAAGAAAACGTCCAGAAGTGAAAGAAAAGCACTTACCGACAATGAAATGCACAAAATGCAAAAGATTTTGCATTTTGTATTCATTCGAAAAAACCTTCATAACTCCGCTCAGAGAATCGCTCTGCAAATTTCGAATACAGATTCCAGATCAACGTCCGAAAATACGTCGGACCATGTGTATATCATTCCGAATGGCCACTTCGACCTGGGGTCCTTCCCTTGTTAGTACTAAGTGTGACCATTGGATAATCGATCGAAGAGCAATTCTAAACATCATCTCCATATCTCAAAAGTTACTTAGAAAGATGAGTACTACGCGAAGATTTCTCAAAAAAAAAATATATATATATATGACTTCTCTTTACATCTCAAGATGCAACTCCCCACATTCCTCATTTTTACTGGACCATGCTTGTAAGGCTCGGTCGATGTTCTCTATTGCAATTTGTGTACAAAACTGTAAATGTATCCGTACCCGGTCAAAGCTTTGCAGGGTCGTATAAGACAAAAGTTTGTGAGAGAAGCGTTTGAATGTCGTACACATGAATTACGCTACAACACTTTGGTTGTTCAGTAAAGGGAAATATGTATACCACG
Organism: Trichostrongylus colubriformis; assembly: GCA_963978905.1. NCBI lineage: Eukaryota > Metazoa > Nematoda > Chromadorea > Rhabditida > Trichostrongylidae > Trichostrongylus > Trichostrongylus colubriformis. Next base: position 36,227,945 of record OZ022259.1, read on the forward strand.
AAGATAAGCTGTGCTGGGCTGCGTTCATACTCGATGCCGGCACTGCGTGGCTGCCTTCACAAGCAACGAGGAACATTGGCACTGGAGATGTGCAGAGACAACGCTGGCAACGAGGTATTTTGGCACGGACGGAGACACAGAGATGCGCAGTCATGCGCCGACCCCACAGAGTATGAACGCGGTCTCATCAGGTACGGGACGGCGGGAACTCCATTTGAAGACTCCTTACAATCACGGTATACCGGGAGTTGAGGATTTCTCGACAGAGAGGTCGTAAGCCTGGAAAATTAAGCGGTGGTTTGCCGAAACTGACGTGACAATAAGATTTATAGCAGGGGTAATTAGCAAAGGTCACTGATTCCGTTCTCCTTCTTCGAGCATTGAAGGGTTGACACCTAAATACCTTATGTGGGATGGCACTGGTTCATCGGAGGAGTGTGCCACTAGGACAAAAATAGATACATAGGTCCACACATTCAAGAGCCTAAACGTAGCTTTGCACATGTTTTAGACTCGCCAAGTGCATATTCAAAACACAATACAATGAAACTGATGGAAGTAGTGAGGTATGATATCCCTGAATTGTTCCTCTCCTGCAGAGGCAAATGGTGGTTCCTTCTTTCCAGGACCACCTTTCTTTGAACAGGGCTTGAAGATGAAGAAAAATCAAGTTTTGAGAAGTCAAAGAAAACCAACGATTGCAAACTATTAGGTTGGCAACTAAGTGATGGCGGATTTTTAAATACTGCTTTTTCCCTCGAAACTGCTTTCCACAAAATTTCTTCTGTGCATATGTATGTAGTACATGTCCACACGCATCTATAGGTACTGTTGTCTTCCATCACCCGGATAACCCTTTTCGGCAAAATAAAAATAGAAGTCGCCTCATTTTCAATTCCAATTTTTTTTCTTTGAATGGCGTTAGACAGGGAAAGGAAAAGGTGATAATCCGATGGAGAAAGATCATAACTGTAAGGCAGCAATTTTTATCCAAGCTTGAGAATTTTTTGGAAAAAATTTAAAATTATTTTTACCACTATTGAAAAAATAACTCGCCAAAAAATTCTCGAGCTTGGATAAAAATTGCTGCCCCATCCATTTTGTAGCTCTGATCTTGCTCCATCGGATTATCACCTTTTCCTTTTCCTGTCTAACGCCATTCAAAGAAAAATCTTTTTATAATTGTTGTATTGGAAATGAGGTTGACCGTTGATATGTTCATTTTGCCGAAAAGGGTTATCCGGGAGATGGAAGACAATAATACCTTTAGATGCATGTGGAATTATACTATTATACTACATGTGTTGTACAGAAGAGGTTGCTGGAAAGCAGTTTGGAGGGAAAAAGCAGTATTTAAAAATCCGCAATTACTTAGTTGTCAACCTAATAAATTGATCAAGAGTAGCAGTGGCGCTGTACATGCCTTGTCGAAACTTGGGTTTTGGTCCATTGTTCATGTGCCTCCTTATCTCGTCCAAGGGGGCTTATGACTTAGCGTTAAACAGTGTGCGTTTGAAAAAGAAATGGCAGATAGACTATCGCTATAATTGCCGGAAGAGGGTACTGCGCTAGCATTTCAATGTTTCAGTGTCCTTCCTTGTGGGAACTCGTGGGAAAACGGGTATCCCTATTCTATTATCATTTATATGAAGGTTGAATATACCAGCCAAGAGTTATTTTGTTGCGTGTGACCTGTTTGCAATGAGGAGTATAATCGCAAGATATCCCGTCTTGGCGCTCACCTCTTTACCGTAATATGAACAGCACTCAAATTAGCATGGTGGAGAGATTTAGCATTCTAGCTTTCGGCATTTTCTTTTGCTTTCTTCCATGATATCGACAAAGATGTCCCATAAATCTCGTTTTTCCGCGCGATAGCCCACATCTAGATTGTTGTGTGCCTTCTGATTGACACCTGTGCTGTAGCGCTGTAAATATGTAAATATTCCAGTCACAGTTTCCTAATATATGCTCAGATAAAGTGATGTGATTCAGCATGCACTTTGGACTGCTAGTTCTACTTCCGTGTATCAGCAGCCATGACTTCACTGACCCATGCGAAATATCTCCACAAGCTGAGGACGCTTCAGATTTTACTAAACTCATTGATTACTTGAACTACTCAGTGAACTACAAGGTGAGTAACCTCGAAATTATAATCAGGAAAGCTCGCGGGGCGGGAGAGCTTGTAGCTCTGTTACTTAAAAGATTAATGCAGGTGGATCCATGTGAAAACTTTTATCAGTTTGCATGCGGAAATTATATAGCCAATACAAATGGCACCACTCTGATGAATTGGGAAGAAATATCACCGTTTACAAAAATGATAAATCTGTATGAGCAGGAAAAAAGAAGTTAGTAAGTTTAGCAATTACGAAAAATCTTTAGGCTGCCATAATCTGATCGCTTTTTCTTGAGCAGCGATCATGACTAGTTACTGATAAGGAAGCTGTTGTCTTCATTCTTCTCTAGTTTCGAGTGCCCATATCCCAGCTCAAGCCTAAAACGACTGATCAAGACCCACCTCATTTCACATTCATTTGCCAATAGCAGGCAGACCTGCAGCTTTGTAAACTACTTGAATTTTCAAGATGAGCAAGGGTCTCCTCCTTTCCCTCCAGTGCACTATTTTTGTCAGGGACGCCATTTTCTCTTATCCAAACCGCAATAGCCTTCACAGGGAGGTTGTTCTCAATGACGTGCAGTTCCTTTAATGGACTTGCGTTATAGGTCCCAGTTCACTGCCAACGCAATCCTTATTACTTTATAGTATGCGTTGCCCTCGATCATCCTAAAGCACTTTCGATCTCATAGAGTTCCATTGAAGTTCCACATTTCATCTACGTTGCATTCGTTCAATACTCTATTGCCTTATACATAGCTAAAACACAGTCTACACCACTTAAATGCTTTATAGTTATCAGAAGACCACCTTTGCGATATCTCCCACATAGCGGTCACTGTCAGACTTCCTCCATCCCATCGGAACCAGCCAGTTGTTCTAATTGATGTTTAGTCGCAAGAGAACTCCCCACACTACATACCGTCCCTTCACCCTGATCCAGTACTTCTCAATGCTATCTTGGACAATGTCCTATGCGAAGGGGAACTTTATGGCACGAAATCTTTTAGACACCGAGAGGAGGGCAATCTTGGTTCTTGGCATGGGAGAACGGTGGCTTGTAGTTGCCGCAGTGCACACACGGCACCTTGATAAAACGTTTCCCTTACGCTTTCGCTTAATCTTTACTTAAATGTTTTACTTGTTTGTTGCTGAGTGTTGTTTCACTTATTTCACATCATCACGGATGAATGAAATACACTCTACGAGACAACAAATGACATTTCCACAGCGGACAACTCGGAAAGTCAGTGTGTTGATGCGAATGTGACGCGCATACACACCACAGCGCTGCGCTTTTGAATCCGGATTTTTCCACCGATTTTCGCTTCTAAATTTGAGTGTTCGTTACAAAATGATCATTTCTTTGCATCTTCAGCTTTCTTCAGACCCCTTCCCGATCCTTCGACAAAATCTTTCATTGACATCCGGATTGAGCAGGAAAGGATAGAATTCAGAGCTGATCCTTATTGTGCAAGTAACGAGATGTTTCCCGTCTCCTTTCGAATTCCGGCCGACTTTCTTAGGTCGACACCTTCAAAGCATTTTGCGATCTTCACTGCCATGGAGACTTGCTTGGCTTGGAGTGGAGTTCTAGCCGGATGGAAAATGAAGTTTCCGCCTCTATGTTATCCAATATTCGCATGAGATATTTGAATATAAGTCTTTGTTTCGGCTACGGCAGCCTTGGCCATCCTCATCAGCTTTTGCAGACCCTGTAGAGCGACTTCTACAACACTTCCAGGCCTCCTTACGCTGTTAAGCTACTTGCTGTAGGGCCTTAGCGTTCCAGAACTACACCACATCATTTCTTGGAGCCCCTGAGTATCGTCCAGCGTTTCCTTGGCGCTAACGTTATCAGAAATAAATTTACACTGCATTTCAGTGAGCTGTTAATGGAGAATACGCTCGCCAATCTAATCAAGGGATGAATCTGTGCATCAGTGACTACATATACTTGAGGCCTAATTCGTTTTTGAGTGGCTCTGTTTGGTTGCAACACTTTTATGAAGCGCACATCTGGATCCTTTTGAATATCCATGACGCTGGTTTTCTGACTGATCGTGACTCTTTCTGAAGCTTTCTCAAACTTACCGGTGCTAGTCCAGTAGATAGGTCCCACTCTCAATTCATCGATTAAAAGAGCGAGCGGTTGGTTGCGAACAACATTCCTTGCGCTCCGATTACTTCCTTGACCCTTACCAGAACGTTTCTTGTGCTATGATGAATGATCGTCTCGGTAGTGTTAGACGGGTTTTTTCGTTTTCAATCCCAACACTACATACCACATGCGTCTTTGCGCTAAGATTTCCTTTGAGAGCGGTTATATAAAATGGCCAGGGGTTTATTCTGTTGCCAGTTCCAGAGCAAAAAGGATCTGAAGATGTGTTGCCTATACCTCGAATTGTAATTTCTGTAGCGCATTTACCTTGATACCGTATCTATGGCGCACCCCGTGAGTAGTCGAATCCCGTTTGCTTTCTACTACCACCCCAGAATGATATTCGAGTTTCCCTTTTCACATGGAACGTGCTGCAGACGTTACTCGTAAGCCTATAGCTTACGAAGTAGAGCTCACAATGTCCAACTTAAAACTTTAGAGTCCTGTGACCATTAGCATTTACTTGCGCATTTCCGTTGGTTTGGCACCATTCTTTTCTGTCATTGCCTCCGCGGCCGTTGATAACATCCTCACCAATGAGGTAATCCATCCATCAGAATTGGTCTGATGACTCCAAGGAGACCTAGATGAAGCTATTAGACCAGGGTTCAGGGTTCAGGAGAAACGGTTTTCGACGAAGTAGAAATGAGAAAGGACTAAATCGCGTTGCAACTACAGAAAATTTTATTATTGCAAAAAAGTTCTACTATGCTATTCCAGAAGTACTGAATTCGACAGAACAGTCAAAATCTGATGCTATTATGCATGCTCGCAAGTTCTACCACAGTTGCATTCGGGCTGAAGAAGAATGGAATCTCACCGGAGTTTCCGGAATTGATCACGTCATGGGTAAAATCGAAGTAAGCTTCGTAATTTTGTTTTCCTTTATTTCTAACCATTCAGGTCAGCTGGGTGATGCCGGCCTACCCTTCTTCACCTCAGTCGCTTGCGACACTTTCAGAATTAAAAAAGAAGAAAAAATTGCGTGACTATTACTACCCTTACCAATGCTCCATAAGACTACCATAAAAAGCATGCAAATGTAGTGAAATGCCTTTGTACTGTACGCATAGATAGAGTTTAGAAATTTGGTATCTTCCCGATGCTGAGTAAAGAACCCTTCGACGAGGCTCAATTCAACGCAAAATTTGATTTCACTTGGCTACTTGCGTACTTCAACCAAGACGAAATTGTGATGGACGTGATCGTTCCAGAAATTGTAGGAGAAAAAAAGATAATCTCGGCAAGTTTTTGTTAGTTTACTATCTCTTTTTTTGTAAACCGCGAGAGCGAAGCGATAGTAATGGTCATCGATCAAACAAGGTTAGTGCTAGTAGGCAAAGTGGTAGCGAATAAGAAACAGAAGCACGAGAAGCCCGGAATTCCGAGAAACGGAAAGCCCGAAAACCCGAGGAAATGGATTAATATTCCCTCTGCCAACCCTCAGAGCAGACGTGGTTCGTGGGGTTCATCACTGAACATCGGCGAGGATAGCTTCTTAGTTCCTTGAGTGACCATCACGGACCCTCCCGGGCACTTCCTTTCGATCGTCTATTGTGTGCGGCTCTGCCAAATTCTCTATTGAACACACACGGACCTCCCTACCGAGTCCGGAGGCGGCACCAAAGGGCTTGGGCCCTTGAGATCAGCAACGGAGATTCCCCTACTTTTGGATGACATCTCGGTGCAGCGTGTCTTCGGACGGGGCTCGTAGCGAGAGCCCGGCGTGCGTGATAACATAGTGCAGTCGTTTTGTTGCGCATTTATCCTATTTTAGTTCGACATAAATCTGTTATGTTTCTTCGTGCCTTTTTGTGCCAATTTTAGCTCTTGTTGCCTTCAATTCTCAACGTGAAGGGGGAGCGTTTACCTTGTGTTCGCTGCATATGGGTTGAATTAAAGTCTTGGCATGGTACCAGTTGGCGGGAGCACACTACTGTGCGGGTTTCATGACGACAAAAACACGTGCAAAATAGCTTCGATGAAAAGCGACTTATCTATATTACTATCGAAATGCTTTTTAACACGTCACCTTTCCTGCTTTTTTGCCATTTGGAAGCTCAGCTGAAAGCGGAGGGAAGAAAATTCCTACTCGATTCCTTACACAACGGTGGTCATGTCGATCAAACCCATTTTGCACAAAATCGCTATGAATCGCGCCCCGTAGTGTGCGCCAGCCAACTGGTTATACATAGTAGGAACTTTCGTCAGACTCATCGCCGACCCAAATCCATCTTTCTCCCACGTTTGGGGCGCATTAGAACCCAGTTAACAATTTTCGGTCTGAAAACGGAACATTTCAGTGCACGCCTCGCTCAACGGGGCGGAGCTTGACTTGGTCTATGCATGGTCTTTACTTCTTGTCCCATGCCTTGCCATCCCACACTTGTTCCCATCTCCACAGGTCGTTTTTCATGTGATGTCCAAGCTCCGCCCACTGTGTCCAGGACTCTCTCGAGACCTTCAGAAAGTAATCCCTGACCTACATCCATCTTCTCCTCACGTTTGGGGCGTATTGGAACCCGATTGACGATTTCCTGTCTGAAAACGGAACATTTCAATGCACCCCGCCCACCGTGGGCAGAGCTTGTCTCGGTCTATGTATGGTCTTTACTACTTCTTGTCCCATGCCCTACCCATCTCACACTTGCCCCCACAGGTCGTCTTTCATATAAAACCGAATTTCGTGACAGACAGACACACACACAGACAGACATACTAAGATGATTATATACATAGTAATGATGCGTAGTTTTCACAAATTTGTGCCACTTCAGTCCTGTTTTGTTGATCTTCTCTCGATCAAACATGAAGAACCCGAGACCATTTCAAATAATGCTCTGCGATGAGCTCATGATTCTTCGTAAAGCAGCATTAGGGATAAGATGGGTGATGGAAAATCCTTGAAAGAAGTCACTCACACAGAAATGATGGGGCCTGAGAAGATTATCCATGACGAAATCCCCGTCGAAAAGAGCGCCCCCGAGCTGTAGTGACGGAGTAGCGGATAGGACCTGACACCTTTGATAGGTCCATCCCGCCTCCAGGGGTCTACTTTACCGGGGAATGACTGAGGTGTAGAGTTATAAGCGTTATAGCAGAATGATACTTATCGTATCGTATTAAAGCCGTATCGATCGGAATGACGTGGTGATTGACGTGTAAGCTTTCGTAATGAAAACGTCCACCGGTCAGTACCAAAGAGTGGAAGGAATGAAACAATGGAATTACCCCTAACACTGCCTTTAATGGTGGCTAATCGAAACTGACGGCACATGAGAGCTTATGATAGCCTTTAGGAAGTGGATTGGATAAGGTACAGTACACCGCTTACTACTATCATACGACCGCTATAGCAAAAGCGTCATGTACTCAGTGTTATCGTGTAAACGAATTTTGGTGCTATCGCGATGGGGGGGGGGGCATCTCTGGAAGGAATGAAACACCTGACGCTGCTTTTTAGAACACGAATGGTCACTTTGAGGAAAGACAAAAAAAGGAAACTGAGTGTAACTATTTGGATTCATTTTGTTAAGCAATGATGCTTGCCCTTTCAGTTTATTCCGAGGGAAAGTTTGATGGCTTTTATAAGCAAAGACAACACGCCGATTTACACTGAATTTCTTCTCCGTCTGGTAAGGAGCACATTGCCATAGCAATACTCTTCCGGAATTCAAACGGATTTCCAATCTTTTTTGTCTTTTGGGTCTATTTATATATAAATCTAATGTTTTATGTATAAAATTACCAGAGAGCAGTGGTAACTCGAAGACAGCTAACACAACCTTTCGGCAAAACTAAATCGTTAGAAAAATTAGAGTGGGGGTGCAAGTGGTGTGACAGTGCAGTAGAAGAAGCAAAAACGAGAACACATTGAACGCAGCCCTCATTCACCTTTTTCCGATTTCTGGACGGCGGGTGAACGAGGGCGTGGACCGTGCGTCGGATCGCATCGGATCATGAAGGTTTGGCTCAGCAAAGGCTGGCCGAATTCAATAGGGAATTGCTTTCCATAGCGCACAAGAAGGTCTCGTCACAAATTAGAAAGTGTTGCACTCCGAAGTAGCAAATGTGAGAAAACGGTCGAGCAAAGGCGAGTTATAGGTGGTGCAGATGCTTCCATGCAGCCCCTCCAGTAGACATTAGACATTAGGTCGAACGTGTGGCCCGCGAAGTAAGGCCTTCACCCGGCGAAAACGACCCAGTGGCATGTAACTAATCACTATATCCGTCTTCAAGTAAATGTCTTATAATTTGCCCTGAGCTCTTCTACACGTTCCACAAAATGATTGGCCGATAAATGTTTTCATTTAGAAATTTGGCTCTTCCACCAACATGCGAGGATTTGTGAGGGTTACTTTCTGAATTTGTACATGATGTACATTATGACTAAAGCACGAAAAAACTGGTGAAATTTTACGATTACATTAGGCACTGAGTGAGACGGGAATCAGCCTACTGCTGAATTCTCGATATTTCAGTGAAAAAATTAAGATATGACATCACCTACTTAACCGGACACCTGTGAAATTCATTCAAAGTAGCAAGTAAATTAAATCGGAGCAGAATGTTGAGTAAAGAAGTTTCTTCCAATGCTGAATGGAATAGCGTCAAACTGAACATGGATAACAAATTCACTGCTGGAATTACTGGACGCTGGCAAAAAATCATGTTTGAGGAATGAACAATGCAACTAATCGGCACCGAAACAATTGAACGTGTAGGAGAAGTGGGAGCCAAACGACAGACAAATATGTATAATGGTTGATGCATTTTCTCTGAGTGAGATATAGCGCTAATTACTGGCCGGTAAGCCTAAGCACACGCTCGCAAACCCATCTTGACTTTATGAGCAATGTGAAGGGAAACCCCGAGAGAGCTCATTATTCCTCTTCGAAGAATATAATACACCAACATGAAATTAAACTAAATTTTTTGTGGTTGAATCTATATTCGCACGTACTTTCATATACTTGTGTTTGCCTACATTTTTTTACATATTCACATTACCATTATATTCATACTTTCCTACTATATATAATTCGCTTAGTGTGTGTGTCTGTCCGTGTGTGTGTCTGTCCGTGTGTGTCTGTGTGTGTGTTCGTCCGTCTGTCACGAAATTCATATCTCGCGTCGCGGTAAAGCTGGAGCTCTAAATTTTTCAAGTGATGTAGGAGGTAGTTAAGGGACCCTATCGGTGGTGGACCGAAAGTAATAGCAACTGATAATGGCTGATAAGGAGCGTGAGAAGGCAAATGTCGTCAAATTCGTTTCGCCTTTCCCTTGATCTAAGAGCACTGACACTCATAGGTGTTTGGCAGGTTGGGCCACGGACATTAATGGTGGGTGATCCGAATTGATAATGGTTGATAAGATCTGATAAGGAACATGGGAAGGCGAATGTCCCCAAGGCCGGTTCGCTTTTGCGGCTAACAGTGGAATGTTCACATACGCAGGTATTGTAGGGTACGGGAACCTCAATAGTACTGTTGGGTACAGGGCTTTAGTGAAACTGATATCGGCTCACAGTGGCTGATAAGAACAGTTAGGAATTAGATGGGATGAAATCCTTCACATCGCTTGCTACTACTATACGACCGCTTTAGCAAAAGCGTCTGTTGCTCAGTGCCATTGGGTGAATTTTGTTTATGTTGTATGTTATGATATCACTGGCCGACCGCTCAATTGCTTAGCGTTCCAAAAAATGATGCATTGCTTTTGATGCTGCGATCTACATTGATAATCATGATACAACCTATATTTGTGATGCAAAGTAAGCGGATCACTCGGAATCATTTTCTGTCGACTGCTAGACTATGTCAAATTCTAAATAGTAAAGCATGTTTACAAAAACGATAAACATCGATGATCGGGATATGGGTCTACCATCAATGTGTAGGAAATAGATGCTCAGCGGGTGAACAAATTATTACCAATCGATGCAATCGAATACAAAACTATGATCTCTAAACTATCCAATCTCCAGTGCTGTCCTAAACCAGTTGACTGGTGCACACTACTGCGCGCGATCTATGTCGATGACGAGCAAAGTGGGTTCGATGCAAAGCGATTGATGTAAGCTCAGCTGAAAGCAGAGGAAAGGAAATTTCCACTCAATTCCATACACAACTAAGCTCGTGACGATCAAACCAATTTTGCACAACATCGCCGTGAACCGCGCACAGTAGTGTGCGCCCACCAACTGGTATTCATATATAAAAGAGATGCAAAGATGCAAAATCGGTCAACTTCCTCCCGAGATTTCTACACTACGTGAATCAGCGTAATTATCAGCGTCGTTTGAGAGCAGAAAGGCACCAAGTCTGTTGGAACCTGATGAGAGGGAGTGGAGAGCCCGCACATAGACATACATAAATGAATACATTCGTTAGATTGCAAGTCTTGGCCGCTTCTGAACTCCCAAAATATGAATCTTCACTCGAAAGGCCAGCTGACATACTGCGCTCCTTACATGGTCGGATAGTTGCGCCTTCTCAGCATGTTTTCTTGGGATATGAATTCCATAACCTTCTAAAAGACAGTGATAGGGGTAATGTGTCTATAGAGGAGTCCGTGAAAGAATTCATTCGCATGGAAACTATGGTCTTACTATTAGAAGACTATTTGTGGCGTTGATAAGGCGTTTCAATGGAAACGAAAGACCCATCCATCTTTGAAAAAGAGGGTAGAAGTATCCCCCTCCCTCATGTAGATGGTGTTGTATACCTCAGACTGCTTTGATCCGTCAAAACATGAGAAATGGGTGCCACAGGAGATCACGCAGCACCGCCTACTTCACTAATGGCCTCCAAAAATTTGAAGGAGTAGCATGGGAGCCTTTTTTCGGCCACCATACTTGCCAAAGGTGTGCTAATCGTAAGGGGAGAAATTGCGAAAACTTGGAGTTAGTCTTCACAATTTTGCACAAAACAAATCGGAAGACTCTCACGAACATGAAATAGGCAATCTCGCATCATCTTGACCACGGCATGTCAAATTTTATTGAAGCTACCATTATGGAAAGACAAAAACCGTATCTCAGCTCGATATGCATCTATTGGATAAAACTTTTCCACAACCCAAGCTAATAGGTATGAATGTGGAGTAAACCTGTTCTGTTCCAGATGAAATTGATAGCAGCAGACAGAGGTATCGACTATCACAAAACTAACACTCTATCAGATATCTTGGATTTGATGAAGTTCATGAAGGAGATTTATGCATTGTCAACTGCATCACATTCGAAAACGCTTCTATCAGAATTGAAAAAGTATCTGGGCTCTTCGTTTGTGAAATTGGGTCAGATGAACGAAACATGCAAGGTAGCATTCATGAGCAAGTGATCTTACATTTGTTGCGAAGGCAAATATCTCAAATTGTTTGAGGAAGGGGCTGTAATTTTGGGACAACAAACCGATCGTGCTTCGCGCATTAGGCTAGCTATGCCTACCCACTGTATTTTAAGCAAGTGAAAGGTCTTTTGATAAAAAATGGCTACTGCAACAACAAACAACCATCCGTAAATAAAACAACTGAAATTATCTGCCCTTGTCTAGAGGAAACGAACTGCGATAGAAAAAACGAATTCGTTGTACAAAAACGAGAATCCGCAGAATCCATCACATGTAGTCCACCAACTCCAGTGATGCTTCGTGCGCTGATACAACAGGACGGTAATCGGTGTCGCAAGTCGTATGTTACCGATTATGCCGTGTTTTCATTTTGACCCTGCAGCGTTTCCCTTGTCAGGTGTTATGCTAGATATGGGGGGGGGGACGCTGACGGTTGTTAACTGAAGTCGAATGATAAAAGCGGACGAGGAACGTCGTTTGAACGGAGTTTGCACGTCGGAGGTTGCACATCACCAAACCTGTTGCTGTCTCTATGGTTATTCACATTCCGTGCTAAGAGCCATAGTTGGTATGTTTGTTTTGAAATGGCAACTTATGGCGAATAATCAGGTTTGATAAAAATAATCAAGCACAGATAAGGTGTTTCAGATGGAAAGTGTCAACGAATATGCAATAGATTTCAGAATGAAACTAGGATGATGATTCCTAGAGTTTCTACAAAGGGGGACAGAGACAAAAATGGTGGGTGACCGAACTTACAACAATTTATGAAGACTGATAAGAGCGAGATTAGGTGATTGAGACAGGGTTCAATAAACAAATACTACCGCAACACCGTTACAGCACAGTTATTAGATGCTCACAAGGGGAGGATTGTAGGTAGAAGTGGCCTCTTGGAATGGGGATTATACCAGTGATAGGGCTCGGAATGCCTTTCACCAATCTGCATTCCATATCTGCTGTGCATCTCTAGGAGCGGAGCTACAAGTGTTTAAAGTGGAGCAACTCAACATATAGTATGTATACGATAGGCGAACACACTAGATGTGTGCTTTGATCACCAAGTGGTTAGGTGCTTGAGCTAGCGTTCGAGAGGTCACAAGGTCTCATCCTCCGTGCTTTTTTGCATTTTTTTGGTATATAGTTCCCGAAAAATTACAAGCAATGATCTACGCACTTAAAGTGCTTGATCTTGCTATGAAAAGCATTTCTGAAAAAAAAATCCATATTCGCTGTTTTATCATATACCTTTGCAAATCTTCGTCTATTGCCTTTGTAGTATTTCGCAACAAATGTGGTTATTTACTACGAAGTGATGAAAAACAAAGAAGCTTTTCGCAGTGCGAACACCGAAGGAAGAATGAATTATCACAGCCTACAACTTCCCAATTTTCTATCAAATCTGTGAGAAATGATACCGAAGAAGGTACCCTACAGCGTATCATGATGATGAAACAGCGAAAATGGATTCTTTTATATATACAGTAGCGGTCAAAAATATATGCGGTTTGGGATTTTGACCATAACTTGGTTCGATGTTTGCATATCTCGCTCAATTTTTTTTGTGTTCTGAAGGCAACTGTTACTCAATGAAATAAAGTATCCCAGCCGAGTAGGATGCAGTGTGAAGGTTGAAAAAATTATATAACTGAAATCACTGAAAATGGTCGACTCCGTGCCTCAGTGCTGTTAAGATTTGAAATAGCGTGCAACAAAGTCCCAGCCTCATTCCGTATTATTTTCTGCATACCTGCCCGTTTCAAAGAGAAATCAGCTTTTTATGGCCAATTGAATTTTTGGAAAGTTTGGCTACTTTGAAGTTTTTAGTTGAATAAATTTTCCAATCTCAGCACTACACCCTACTTTGCTTCATGAGTACCAGTTGCTATCAAAAAACAAAAAAAATTGAATAAAACATGCAAACTTCGACCAAAGTTATGGTTACAATCCAAAACCGCATATATTTTTGACCGCTACTGTATATTGAGTTGGGGGATAAGTTTCCGCGGTTTTTTTTTCAAGTTTGCTTTTCACATTGTTTCCTTCACATTTCAACGAAGCTTATATATGATTTCAATAGAGCTTTTCTTGCTCTACAAAACCCTACTATCTGTTTTTACGTTTCTTCGACTACCTAATATTTATGAGATTTGGAAATGAAGTAAGCTGAAGGCAAAAATTGGTACCCTCGACACCTCATCTTTCTAGTCTGCCATCGAGACTAAAAAATGTATGTGTTATTTCTTTGATAGAGCTTTCTCAGCTCTACAGAATGGTACTACTATTTATACAAATCGCTCAACTTTTTGCGGTTTTTAAGACTCACGAATGCAGTACTCGCAAAAATGTGCTCCTTCGTAATCTCCTCTTCCTCGCCTACCATCGAGATTGGAAAGGATGTGCATATACGCAATCCATAGAGCTTTTTTTGCTCTACAAGATAATACCACAATTCTTTTGTATCCTCTCATATTTTAGCATGTAGGAATAAGTTTCCACCTGTCCTCAATTCAAAATTGCGCATTGATAATAAATTTTTTGGCAGAGTGTTTTAAGTCGTTTGATAAAGCTCTTTTTGCTCTACAAGATAGTGTTCACGGTTTTTGTTTGAATTAATTTTTGCCATTTTTTTGATCATTTAAAGGTCGACGATCGATGAATACGAATGCATATATGGTCGACGATCGATGAATACGAATGCATATATGCACATCCTCTCCAATCTCGATGGTAGGCGAGGGAGAGGAGATAACGAAAGGGCACACTTTTGCGAGTACTGCATTTGTGAATCTTATAAACAGCAAAAAAATGAGCGATTCAAATAAATAGTAGTACCATTCCGTAAAGCTGAAAAAGCTCTATCGAAGACATATACACATACATTTTTTGATCTCGATGGCAGACTAGGAAGATGAGGTGTCGAGGGTACCGATTTTTACCTTCAGCTTACATCATTTCCGAATCTCATAAATATTAGATAGTCGAAGAAATCGAAAAACAGATAGTAGCGTTTTGTAGAGCAAAAGAAGCTCTATTGAAAACATATATAAGCTTTGTTGAAATATGAAGGAAACAATGTGAAAAACAGACTTGAAAAAAATCGCGAAAACTGATTCCCCAATCCAATATATTTTTTATAGCAGGATCAAGCACTCAAAGAATGTAAATCATTATTCGATATGTTCGGGAAATACTTACAGAAAAATGCATCAAACTTATGTGCTCGCCTATCGTATATATGTTGAGTTGCTCCTTTTAAACACTTGAACTCTGCTGCTAGAGACGCACAGAAGATATGGAATGCAGATTGGTGAATGGCATCCCGAGCCCTATCACTGGTATAATCCCCATCTCAAACGGCCACTAAGAACTACCATCCTTCTCTTGTCAGATTTGAGCACATTTTGCCCTGCCCCGATTCCGACGAGTAGAAAAATAGTGTAGGTGCGTATAAAGCCATATGGTTGGTTCGTAAGTCTTGGACCACTCACATTTACTGCTATGAAAATCGCAGAATGAATCTTGAAGTTTCACTACTTGTGTGAGGTGTGTTACTAACCTCTGGCGTCCCGATTTGCTAACCAGCTCATTGGTCCGCATGCCTTGGCTATTAGACGATCTTTGTAAGAAGCTCCTCCAGCCCCATTTCCACGAGCACCGCTTGGGATTTTCAATGGCAACCTAGTAGGCAGGATCGGCTGAGCAAGAGAAGATGGGGACAACAGCTGACAGAGCCCGCAGCATTCGTCGTCAACGCTGCTCTCCCTGCTGCCGTTGAAAAATCGAGTTTTTTTCTTTAGAGATTGTGGACACAGCACCATGACATTCACTACCCTCTCTGCCTCAATCCAAGCTCAACATCAAGCATGAAAAGGACCCTAGGCAGTCACGCGTAATATGACAGAGCATACCCGGAGCTGCACGAAGACAACACTGAGATATACTCACAAATTCAGGGAATTCCTGAAGTATGCAGTTTGTGATTCTCACATCCTCTGATTGCCCAACAGACTAAGATCCACATAGAATCAACATGTTTCTCCTGACTTTCCACCAGCCCTTACGGTTATTTGTCACAGTCACCGGCAATGAAGAAAAGGAACTGCTGCGCTAATCCGTCCATAAAATTTGAAGGTTCTGCTCAGCAGAGTCAAGAGTTCAGGCAGCCGAAGTCCAAACACAGGAGAAACGGCTCCTTGGAATTATTGAAAGGGAAGAAAGCTGTGCGGCGGCACTCTTCTGATACCCGAGCCAAAAGAAATTTTGCGGTAGGTAGCTTGCTCAAGTGGTCGGGCCGAATGAAAAAAAAACAACATCATCCCGAGGTTATGCGTGACCACTGTTGCGAAGAGAATATCGGAAATGTGGGAGCTTTTTGTTTGAGTTATTCTTCCCAATCCAGCGTATGGCCTTACCTCACGCACACGGGTCATCACATAATCTGCTCCCTGCCTCTTTTTGTAGAGGGAATGACAATCTAAGCAAAGTATTTCTTCGACCGGTATTCTGCAAAACTCTCCGGGAAGAGCCTCTTCATAATGAGTTTCTTAACATTATAGTACGTGCACGTAGTATATACATGTGGTTGCGGTGCATGTTACGTTGAATGAATTTAAAGGAAAAAATAACAAAAAAAGAAATTATACACCTAATACGTGTACCTGTTTGGGTGTCGCTCAGTACTGCGCGCTATTGATGAATCGTTGTCGATCGGTTATATGGCGTGATACGTGCTGCGCTAATCAAACTGAATACTACGAACACCTACCACTCATCGTGAGCCTTTTATAACTGTTTTTCATATCTTTACGGACATTCATCTTTAAGGGAAAGTGTAAATAGTTTAGGTGTCATCCATTTGTGTGTGCCTGATCTAAGAATATAATCGAAATGTGTTTACTCACTGATCAACTAATGCTTGAGCTATGCTTGTCGTTTGGTAAAAGTCAGCGGTGTGTCGGTTCTATTGAACTTACTAGTTACTGATTTCTATCCGACTTTAGCAAGATGTTTGCGATCTTCTCCTATTATTGTCATCGTATCACCTCACACGCAACTCCCCGATCAACAATAATCCAAGCAGTGCTTTGTTGCAGTACGACTTCCAAGACTTATTGTGAACACCATCACTCTTGATAAGTTCGGATCAGCCACCCTTAGTGTCTCTGTATCAACCCATTAGTGAGAGTGAGACCAATGCTCTGATACCAGCCAAAAAAGCGGCAATTGCTTCTTGACGCTTTTATAAGCTTGATTTTTGATAGCTGCTGATTATCGCCGCAGCTCGCGATGCAAAAGTTGCTACAAGGTTGCTGAGTTATAAGCAAAAGCTTCGGATTCGGACGCTTCGGATACACTTCATGCTTTCCGGGCATATGCGCTAATCCATTACACTACCGACACCCATTTCACCTTAACTCATCTTCTGTATGGTATATTTAACATAGCTTATCAGCACTCACAAGTATAAGTAGATGCCGAAACTGGCCAACCGGCTCAGCACGTTATACGTATGAGTGCTCATAAGCTATGGTAAATATACCATTCAGAAGCTGAGTTAAGGTGAAAGAGGTGTCGGTAGTGTAATGGATTAGCGCATATGCCCGGAGCGCATGAAGTGCGGGTTCGAGTCCCGTCCGACATCGAAGCTTTTGCCCGTAACTCAGCATCCTTGTTTTTATAACCTTAACCAGTTGTTATTACCTTGGATCCGTCGCCACTGGTGTCTTCAGCCCACCTTTTAGAAATCGTGTAAGTTTTTCGGGCCACGGGATAAGGCGAAAAATGCAGCCAATTCAGTGGCAGTTTCGCTTATCTCTTTATCAGCTCTTGTGATTTGTTATCTATTATGGTTTCCTGCCCACATGTCCCCGTATCACACCCAAAACAATTACAAATGTTAACGTTAGGGGTCAACGCCACAAGCGTAGCGAATTCATAGGCACTCACCATTTATCGTTGCTTACCGGTTGCTATCATATTCATTTTCTCACCACTGATGTGACTGTGCTACTCTGCGTAGCAGCTGAAGGTGTTAAGGCTTTATGTTCGATTTGATAAGTGCAACGGACTTGGTGATCCATATGCCTCGACGCTCTTTGTCAGCTCTTATCAGTTCCTCCCACCGTTGATGTAATACCCTTGCTGCGATGCAAATTGTGAGTTTCGTGATAAGCAGGCGGGCTCACGCACACATGGACACACAATCGTACCTAGCAAATAATATAGGGTTGGATTGTAAAATGATTCGCTACAAAATGTATGGACCGCTGCACAGATGGGGACGATTTCAAGAGATGGATACGAAATAGCTCTTCCAGACTATCGGTCCAATCCAGGAGACCTGGAACAAGGTAGCTGAGACAATCCTGAGACGCGCAAAGGAAACGCTTGCAGAAGCTCGGAGTAGTTTCAGAGGAGACAGCGTGATTCTTGAACGAGGAGTTTGTGGGGTAGTGGAACAAAAGATGGAAGCATACAAGCGCTGGCAGAAAACGTAGAGCTCAGAAGACCTTGGTGCCTACAAACGTTGCAAGAGGCTTGCCAAGGCAGCTGTGGCTGAAGCAACAAACGCAGAAATGGATGCCCTGCACGAAGGGCGGATGGCAGAAACGCAGGAAAATTCGCTTTTAGGTGCCAAAGCCAGGCATCAAACCATTCATGACATCGGAGTAAGAAAGGCCATAAAGAGCAGCAAAGGTACCATTTTGACGAAACCAGCCGGGGTCAAAAGGAGGTGGTGTAAGTACCTCAATAGGCTTCTAAGCGAAGAGCTCCCTCGTAGGAAAAGCCCAAAGAAAGAAGTACTTCATGCTGGAAAAAATAAAGATTCGGAAGGCACTGGTCTAGATGAGCTATCAATAGAGACATGGAAGGCACTTGCACAGCACCGATTAGAGTGACTTACACACTTCCATAACATGGTGTTGGTCAGAGTAAAATTTCAGATGTGTATGAGACCAGCACTATCGCTCTCGCATTCAAACAGAAGGGGAACGCAATGAAGTATTCCAGCTACAGCGAGATAAAGTTACCAGCTCATTTCATGAAGCTTCAGGAATGGCTGGTCGACTCAAAGGCTAGGGGAGCTCGTTACCATCTCTCAGAAGCAGTTCCGATTCTTGCCTGAGCGGTCCACCACGGACGCCATCCTCATACTCAGACAAGTGGTAGAGAGGTAGCGTGAGAAACGTCAACCATGCTACCTAGCTTCCCTTGACCTGGAAAATGCCTTCAACCGTCTACCCCGACCAGTAATCTGGAGCGCACTTCGGGAACGACAGACAACTAAGCACCCGGGGTCGCCCTCATACAGGACATGGGGCTAAGGTGTCATACGTACCCCACATCTGAAATGGAGGGAGTCCCTAATTCCTCTGCCATCGACGATGCCCGAGAATTCTAAAGGGCGGGGGTATCGACTAGTAGTAGTACCGGCAATGCTCTATGGCAGCGAGTACTGGCCCATGATAAAGAATCGAGAGACGGATACACTTTGCCGAAATGAGAATGCTGAGATGGGCATGCGGCGGGACGCGGATTGAAAGGACCAAGGATGAGGACGTCTAAGCGGTCATGCAAAGACCATCGATACAGCTGAAGTTGAAGAGGCAGCGGCTAAGATGGTACGGACACGTGCTGGAAGGGTTCAAATAAAAAGGTTATAGAGTTTATAGAGCTCAAAGTAGCCGGCAAGCGATTGCGAGGAGCCCTAGAGAAAAGGTGGAGCCATCAGCCCGACCTCACAGAAGTGAGAGCCACGACGGAGGATGCCTTGGATAGAAGAAAATGGCGACAACCGACAAGCGGACAGCGGACCCCGCGACGGCGCAGAATGAAAAGCCAGAAAAAATAAGGTAACTACTAGCTCATCACCGACCAAAACAAGCGTGCTCTGCATAGTGATACATCCACCTATAATTTATGGAGAAGCTCGTTTCCAGAGCTATTTGCAAAGGCTCATCCAGTAAAAAATGTAGATAGAGTAGATGTGCATTCACGCGTCATCACCAAATCCTAGCTAAAACAGAAAAATTCCTTCCACATGTACTAACACCGCTTCTCCTATTCTTCGAAATGGTGCAGCCACTTCCTGTTTTCTTTGTCGCTTTTGACATCCACTTGCTGAATTTGTTTTGTTGCCGCACACAGAATCTTGCCTCATGTGATGAATGCAATTCAGCTTGAAAAAGTTTAATTTATCGTGTAAGGGCTAAGGATGTACAAATGACAGATCGCACAGAAATTGCGACGGCTTCACGCGGTCTTCACAAATTTCAACTAAAATCTGCAGCGTTTAGAGCTAGAAGAGTTATCGAAGGCACTGCTACGCTTTACGATATAGATGAGGGCAGCATTTTAACAGAGAGATTAAGGTTTTTGTAGGTTCTGCCAATGAACAAGATCTTTGCTAAAGCTTAATGCGCCAACAAAGGCTTTTTGTCGGGTCCTAACTAAATGCAAGTCCGTTACCAGGCAAAAAATGATGAGGGTGTTAATCGTGGCTCATAAGCGAAAACCGGACCGATTTTGCCAAGAGGTGGATGAGATCTCATTGGAGTGAGGTGCGCAGTACGTCCTTGAACGTGCACTTCTTCTCTCATTGTTTTCTCTCCAGGCTGTTTTTTTCTGAAGAGAATAAGTTCAGTACGATAACCCGCATATCTATCAGCACCATCGTGTGAGGGATAGATCAAAATTTAAAAGATTTAAAAGATTTGAGTTTCCAAAAAAAACTCGTAAGGCAAAGGTGTCATTGTGTGGGGTCAAGAGATCTTTCATGTTTTTGTTTTGTTTTGAACCGTAAGAGTGAAGCATCCGATTATTGAGTTCTATTAGGACGTACTTTTCTTTCATCGTACGTCTGAATCTGTACCAAACCTTGCTTTCATGCAAATCATTGGGCCAGTTCCTGCCAATCCGAGCACTCATCGTGGTGAAGCCGTCACCGAATGGACCTTCTGACCTGGCCACAAACGTTCCTGAGTGATCCGGTGGAGGATGTGTGGAGATTCATGGTGGGAAGAATTTATGCCGATAGAAACTGCGAAGCAGTCGGAGAGTTTCAACAGGCTGTGATTGAAGAAAGACTATATGAGCTCAAAGAGTCTAATTTTTTCAAAGCAATGGAAAGCATCTGTCCTTCTTATTGCTGAATACATTGGGAATCCATCCTGTTCGGTGGCTCAATCATTTTGCGAAGTAGGAGTGGCATTTTCAAAACCAATGAAGAAAATTTTATCATGTTTTCTAGCTGGATTTTGGTGTGGATATGCGAATGCACGTCCACAATGGTTACGCTTTACTACACGAGTACCCCAGAAACACCTAGTTTGGAAGCACCTTCCTGATAAAACGTAAGAATTGTCACACCTATCACTCTATAGGTATATCGTAGTAGGGGAGCATTCCAGTATGAAAGACGTGTTGCGTGCGATGATCCTAAATCTACTAGACGCCACTGATAGCGATGTAAACACGAGTAAAGTGTGCACAACAATAAAAGGCTTAACTTGATGAAGTTTCGCGGCAAAAAAGTGCAGGAGGTGAATGGGCCACTGCATAGCAGTATCGTGTGGTACACCATAAGCGTTTTTGAGGTGAACTGGACAGAATACCTCTTCCTCACGGCACCACCTATTGCTCACCCTTATATAGCTATGGATCCAGTAGTAATGGTCCCAGCAGAAGAATACTCTGAAAAGTAAGCGAATGGTAATGTTAGCCAAAAGGTTATATTCGAAAACATTCAAGTCGGCTACGTACTCATTACAGGCTCAACGAAGCTCTCAACAAAACCTCGCCAAGAACTTTGACTAATTTCGTTATTGTTCATTATATACTAAAGAGGCTAGAATTGCTAGGAAAGAAATATATCGATTTGTTAGAGGTATGAAAACCAATTGTTTAGGGCAAGCAGGGATTGATTTTCGCTTTAACTTTCGCAGGGAGCAGGCTATCGTGCAGTCGGGAGAAGTGTATGTACCAATACATAGTAGAAGTAAAATGTGCGCGGCTTTCAGTTTTGAGCTTCACTATGCTTTCTGCTTCGAAACTAAAGTACATGCCTATTATTCAAAGGGTCCTGTGAAGTGTTAAAAGCTGCCACACCCAAATCAAAAAGCGTCGTTGTGTTCTGTCCACAAATTTAAAATCTCTTTATGTTTCTGTGAATGGCACGTTTAGAGTAAGCTGATACGCCTTGCACAGATAACGATAAAAAATCATGTAAAGAGACGAAGGGAGCAATCATACAGGTCGATGATCAAGGGTGATCCCATACATTTCACAGCAATTGCTAGTCAGGTTGAGAGTTATTGTTGAAGGCTTCCCTCACTGTAAGCGTCTACCAAACTGTCAACTTAAATGAGGCAGCTGAGCGTGACTAGCTCAGTTCAGCGCTTCTATCGGCGTGGTGGTGCACTGTGGTGGCTCTACAAGGGCGCAACTTGGACAATGCACAAGGATCTATGGGGATCCTTTGTCGCGTGACTGTCTTTTCATTATGACAGACATTCACCAGGAGAATGTAGCTGGAACAAACCCTTGTTTCTACTGTACGCCATAATCTGATTGCAGAGAAGTTGAAAGGAAGGCCTAGTGTGCGGCAAAAGTAGACTATTTGCCAAATCAATGTTTTACAATATGTGACACCTCATTAGATCAATCCATTCCTTCTTCGTCATGGATCTTGCTGTATTTTGCCAGTTGCACATATTCAGCACTTTCTTGAACTCATCTCGCCATCTAGATTTTGGCAGTCCGACCCGTCTACGCGAATATGGGTGCCATTCTGTTAGCTGTTTTGACCGCTTGTATTTACTTGATCGAGACATTTCCCAAGCGTAACTCCATTTCCTTTCCATAGCTTTCTCCACCACATCTTTGATTTCCGGTATTCCACGTAACCATGTATTTTTCTTGCTGTCCAGAAGATGTGCTTCTACCATGCGGCGCTCCATCTTTCTTGATGCATATCTAACAAGGGAAGAATACTAGGTGGCACTGGCCATTTGTCAGCATCCAAAAACGCGTCTGATGATATATGTCTCGTTACAAATGGCCAGTGCGACCTGGTATCCTTCCCTTGTAAGCTTGTCTTTCATCGTTCTGGTTAATACACACGTTTCGGACTAATATAGCATGGCAAGCAATACGCACATGTTGAAAAGTCGTTGTTTCCATTTCATTTCTACGTTCTTTGAAGTGAGGAATCCCTTGTATCTTTGAAATCTTTTTCATCCAACGTGAATGCATTTTGTGATTTCAATGGAGAAATCGTGATTTAGTGAGATTTCCTGATCAAGGTAAGTAAAGGACTGCACTTGTATTAGCTGAATATCTATAATAGATCGTTGCTGCAGTCGTTGCCATTACCTTGGTCTTTGCAGAATTTATTTCCAGCCCACAGTCTTGAGAGATCCTGTCGAGAGTATTTATCATTTCTTGTAAGTCATTCTTCAACTTCGCAATAAGGACAAAGTCATCAGTGAGTCGAAGATTGTTTAAGCGAACTCCGTTGACCGACAGACCATTCTAGCCTTCGCAATATGTGCTCAAGTGTGGAGATGAGCAGTTTCGGCAAAATAGTATCTCCTTGACGAACTCCGCGACTTATCTGTATAGGTATATACTCGTCACAAAACCGAACTTTCGTTTGTGCCGTGGTATAAATCTGGCAAAGTAGCGAAATTATTTGGCTGTGAAATCCTTGTTCTTGTAGAGCATTCCACAGAGCATTCATTTCAACCGGATCAAACGTTTTCTCGTAATCGACAGATGCCATGAAGATTTCCAGTTGACACTCATGGCTCCTCTCTATAACATCTCTGATAGCGTGGATATGATCAACCGTGGAGTAACATTTTCGAAAACCGGCCTGTTCGCGAGGTTGTTCACTATCTAGTATCTTTCCTACTCGTTGAATTATCACTTGGTGTCTTTTTTGTGGAGAAGAATCGTTATTGAGTCTGCGATCTTTTCTGGGATAAATCTGGACAAGAGACATTCATTGAAAAGCTCAGTGATCAGCGTTGTAAGACATTTTGCGCCCAACGGTAACATTTCCCTCGTTACGTGATCGTGTCCAGAGGTTTTCCCATTTCTTGTGCTTTTCAAAGCTTCAGCTGTCCCACTGAAGAATTAATACTTCCTTATCACTTTTTTGATTTCGTTTCTTGAGTCACATAATTTTCCTTTCTTATAGCGCAGTTGATGTGGTTGACGACGACCAATTGACATTTTGTTTAGAAACATTCTCAAATTTCCACAAGATTTAATCGCTTTCTGAACAAGCCTGCAGTGATGAGTGTGAATATCATTCTTTGTCATCCTTCTCAACAATTTGCAAGTTTCGGTGTATGCCAAGCGGTCTGTTGATGTATTCATTTCTTTCTTCATATGTCTCATCAGTGAAAGAGTTTCAATGGAAAGGTATTGACGAGTTTTAAAGGGTCTTGTGGCCACAGTGGCCGCCTTTTTGATGAACTCGCAAATTTCTTGACAGCTATTCGACAGCTCTCGAAGCCTTCGTGGACATATTCTCGCTAGTTCCATCTGATACATGTCGTGGTTTAGACGACTCTTGAAACGTGGATGTTTTCGTATTCTGGCATTACATTTTTTACGTCTGAAGTGCACCTCGGAGGAGTCGATGATCAGTTTCAAACTCTATCGATCCTATTCTGATGCTCTCGAAACGAAGATGTCTGTACGCAAAAATATGGTCAATACAGCTGTATGTTTTACCATTTGGGGATCTCCATGTCCATTTGCGTCCATTTTTGGTCTTGGTAAAAGTAGCGACTGCTCGTAGTCGTAATTCCTCGCAGAGCTCTACAAGTATTTGCCCACGTGTGATTCGATAGCTATTGTATGTATGTCTTTCAAGAGAACTTTCTGTATCATTCATCTTCCTTCCTAGGTTGGCATTGAAATCGCCCAAAATCACCGGATGTATTTTGAGAGTATCTGACGTTTTCTTTCCCATTTTCGGATTTCTGGCGCACGGTAACGAGGTGTTCTCGCTTTCAGACTCGAATATGACGGCTTGAATCATTTCGACATATGTACTGAACTTTTCGTCTTCCGCTGTTGGAGTCAAGACGACGGAAGTACGTATAGTGACAGGAACCGATACAAGTTGTCATCGAAACTTACGTCCAAATAGGACATTCTGCCGTTTTCTCCTGTAAAAACACCAACAAAAGGAAGAGTGCGTTGACTCGCGAAGAAGCCGGTTCCTGATGGTCCTTGTGCGTCTTCAGAACCAGCATGGAAAAATTTGTAATCTGATTTTTCAAGTTCAATACTTCTTGTGTCTCTCCATCTTAATTCCTTAACCGCGAGAATGTTGGAAAATGTCCTTTTGAGTGCTTCTTAAAGTTCGACTGGCCGTTCTCTGGTTGAAAATCCTCTCACATTTAAAGTAGCGAAGTGAATGAGATTGAAATGAGGATGGAACATACTTGACCCGGCCGTTTCACTGCTTCATGGGCCAAGGAGTATCTACTTACAATAGTGTCGAGGTGAGTCGAGTAGAGTCGGTTTTGAGAGAGGGAGAGGAGGCCGACCACTCACTGTGCGGTATGGATGAAGACCCTTGGTTTTATCACGACTGATAAACCTTGTATGAGCTGATATATGTGTATTGGAAATATGAGGCCGAGAACCGCAAGAACTTTCCGAAGGATCTAATATTTCAGTGAAGCTTGCTCGCTATGCAGTATTTTGGCAAAATGGTATTCTCTTTAGTCTCTAGTTGCCCGCCTCTAATTTTGAACATAACTAAATGGGACTTCAGTCACATTAACGCGTTTGATGTCAGCATGCTTTCAGTGGTTCATTGCTATAATCGACTCACCTCAGAGATTGACTAGAAGTGGAATATGTTTTACCATGACTGACAAGTACTACCCAGTAGCTATGCAAGCCATGTATGCCCGATCTCAGCCTACTGTGGTAAGCCTTGCGTTTTCGATGTCTCAGCGTTGAGCCTCATAGGGTTCATAGAGCACTGACTTTCTAATTTTACGAAAGGATTAACGGTGATGAAATAAGCGAATCTAGCAGCAACTAACAATAACACTGTAGCTAATGCAGTAGCTAAAACTCGAAGCGTCAAGCTCAGATGAGAGACCAGGTCACTATTAAAACTTTTCTGCCGTAGGACTTACAGTTAGTAATATTACATCTCTGAACATCATCGCTTCAGGTCTTGAGGCCAATGGCTGAAAAGATGGTCAGGACGATTATAACTTCGTTGAAAAATGAAGTACTAGAGAATAAATGGATGGAGAAAGCTTTCAAAGAGGTGTGACACTTCAAAATAAATAGTGGCATCGGAAGGAAATCATCTATTCATTTGCAAAATCTGCATTACAAGGAACCTGATGATGGTGACAGCGTAACAAGTTGTCTCGCTTGTAGTCCAGAGCAAAACACAGGACTAACTACTTAAGAGAGCGTGGCCTTCCATTGCTTGGGCGTGATAGATTGGCACCAGGCCTGTTTAGTAGGATAAAAATAGTGACTCTCGCAGCTGCGCAGACCCCTGTACAGCTCAAGCTGCATTGAAATTTTACTACGAACGAGAACAAAAGTACAGCTCGTGGCGCATGCCAAAAAAGCGATCGATAGACATGATATAAGGATCACTGCCCACCTTTCATACACAGCTTAGGTTGTTACGGTGGCTCACCTAGCATACTCTTTAACGAAGACAGTCCTACCATAGCAAAGCAATCGATTCTATGAGTAGCGAAAGCGATTTGGAGAGAAAATAGCAAAAGAACCGTAGCAGGTTCTCTCCACAGAAACGGGTGTAATCTTAAATGAACACCCTTCCTGATGGAACTTACAATTCGTTTGGCAGGTAGGATCCTGAATTCACAAGTAGTATAAGAGCTTCAGGGCCATCACAAATTCCACGAGTTCCTTTTTAGTTCTGGAAGGAAGCTCAAACTCATGTGCTTTGCAGGATTGTACGGGATATTAAGGGTTGATGCATGGAATAGATAGCAGCTGGTAGCGGCCGATACGATGCACAAAAAGGCAAGGTTGATCGGCAGCGCTGGTACCTTTTAGCGTTGTATAAGGTGGGACGAGACATGTATAGCGGGTGTTAGAAAGTGATAACCCCCAAACAGGTCTCTCAATAAAATCCGATATGAGTTTGACGGAATCTGACACTTTGCTCCAGAACCGTGCACTACCACCGCTATAAGCCTGAGTGTTGATATTAGTGTGGAAACGCATTTGGTTCTTGTTCCGACATCTGTTGTCGTGAATCTCAAATTAATTAGGTCCCGAGTAACGACAGCCGTCCACGAAAATATGATAAGCAGTGTTGACCTACCTCTTTATCAGCAAATACCACTAACCTAAGAATCACAAGCGCGGTGAGTTAACCCATTACCTATTCCGATATTAATTGCGACCCCCAAATTGTTTAGGCTCTCGGAGTGTATCAGGCGTTTATAGAGATATTAATCGGCTTGGCGGGGAGACCTGTGCGTACAACAATGCGATACCACCTCCACTGTATCGCTCAATTAATATCGATTATATGCACAATACACAGTTTTATCGGGTACTATGCGCCTAGTGCTGTGTGATGGCCGAACTGGTCCTACTGTATATATTTTGCTTAGTATGTCTGGGCCTGTGTGTGCCTGTCTGTTTGTCACGAAATTCGTGTTGGCGTCAGAGCAATGATGGGACTCTGGATTTCGCAAATGATATAGTGGATGGGACGAGTGTCAACGAAGAAAATAAGCCGAAGTTACTATCGCAAGCTCGCGAGCACCTGCTTCCCTGGGTCTGTAGAGCTCAAGAAAAAGTGATATGCAAGAAAGACGTTTATGGAATAAAAAGTGGTTTGCCACATGTCATTCCTTCATCGCAATCTCGTGACAGAGTATAAAATCGTACGGTTCAGTGGCATCTCGATTTCAAGTAATTAAAGTTTATGTGAATGCGATGTACGCTGCGTTTCATATCTATAGGTCCACCCTTGCATCTTCAGCTTATGAACTCCCCATACATTTTGAAAAGCTGTGAGGTGGATTACTGAGTTCTTCACCATCGAGAGTCCTCTAGAAAGTGTTTTCGAGAATGTTCTTTTTCAGAACATTTTCGAGAACATTTCAGAAAACTCTGAAATGTTTTTTGTTATTCTAGAAGCTAAATCTTGCCCGTTTTAAATTTACCAGCTGGCGGGTGCACACTACTGCGCGTGATTCATGACGATGTTTTGCAAAATGAGTTTGATCGGCACGACCACAGTTGTGAAGTTGAATGGAAATTTCCTTTTTTCTGCTTTTAGCTGAGCTATTTATTCGGATAAAAGCAGAGAAGATGGCAGATAAAAAAGCATTTCGGTGTTATTATATTTCAGTCGCTTTGCATCGAGCCCGATTGCACGTCATCGACACAAATCGCACGCAGTAGCGTGCGCGAGCCAACTGGTTTCGGTCATCATTGGGAATTCGGATTGCGCAGACGATAGTTTTGTATTTGACTGCATCAATTGGTCACGATTTGTTCACTTGCTAAGCATCTAATTCCTACGTATCGCATTAGAAAATGATTCCGAGTGAAAGGCTTGTTTGCTATCACAAATATAGGCGTATCAGGATTACCAATGTAGATCGCAGTATCAAAAGAAATGCTCCATTTTTTGGAACGCTAGGCAACTCAGCGGTCGATAGATCGGTCAGTGACATCAGAACATAAACAAAATATGATCACCCAATGACACTGCATCAGACGCTTTTGCTGAAACGGTCGTATAGTTGTATCAAGCGATGTAAAGGATCTCATCCCATCCAATTCCTAACGGTTCTTATCAGCCACCGTAAGCCGTTATCATTAAGGCCCCTGTACCCAACAGTGCCATTGAGGTCCCCGTACCCTACAATACCTGCAAATGTGAATATTCCACTGTTGACCGTAAATGCGAACCGGCCCTGGTGACATTTCCCTTTTCACGCTCCTAATCGAATCTTATCAACCATTATCAGTTTGAACCACCCACTATTAATGTTCCCGTCCCACTCTGCTGAACCTCTATGAGTGTCAGCGCTCTTGGATCAACGCGAAAGGCGAAACGAATTTGACGACAATCGCCTTCTCATGCTCCTTATCAAATCTTATCAACCATTTCCAACTTAGATCACCCACCATCAATGTCTCTGTCCCGTTGCGCAAAACACCTGTGAGTATAAACGCTCCGGGACCAATGGAAAAGTGAAACCGATTTGACGACTCTAGTCCTTTCACAGTCCTTATCGAATCTTATCAAGCGATATCAATGCGGCTCACCTACTGTTAATGTCCCCGTCCCACCCCGCACAACATCTATGAGTATGAACGCTCCGGGACCAATGCAAAAAGAGAGACGGATTTGACGACTCTAGCCTTTTCACGCTCCTTATGAATCTTATCAAGCGATATCAATGCGGCTCACCTACCATTAATGTCCTCGTCCCACCCCGCACAACATCTATGAGTATGAACGCTCCGGGGCCAATGCGAAAGGAGAAACGGAGTTGGTGACATTTGCCTTTCGAGGCTTCTTATCAGCCCTTATCAGCTGCTATCACTTTCGGTCCACCACCGCTAGGGTTCCCTTGGTACCCCCTATATCATTTGTAAAATTCAGCGTTCCAGCTTTGCTGCGACGCGAGATATGAATTTCGTGACAGACGGACAAACACACACACAGACATACTAGGCGAATTATATATAGTAGGATAGGTCTACCAATGAAACCATGCCCATGTCACCACAAGTATGAAACAAAATCTGAACATGGGCATGTATACGATCGTGGTCAACATCGTCCACTCAATGCCTCCAGAGCATTACGGAGAGAAGAGCCCTGGCAGCCGTTCACGAAAGCTCTCCAGCCAAGATGAGAGAATGATCGGACGCCTTCTGCCGAGTCCACGACGAGCCTCAATCCGGTGCAAGCCGAAATGTCTCTTTCTGCGAGCAAAACAACCGTGTGGAGGGTCTTTCAGTCCTTTGAAAATCTCACTAGAAAAACTATGAAGCGAGTCCCGAGGCTCTCGAAACGTTACAGGATGGTTCGCTTCGAATTCGCGACTAAGAACATCGGAAGGGGTCTAAGGCACAGAGCGCGCGACTTTTCATCTTTTTGAAGCCTTGGTTAGGTCTATTTTGGTCAAAGGCACCAGTAGAGGTAAGGGAAAACTGAGATCTAGGAGTACATGTTCTCCTAAACGAATCTTCTACTTTAGAAGAGGTCACATGTGGTGAAAGTCGCATAAAAAAAACGCGGCTCGGGGTCTTATGGCGACCCCGCAGCCGTCATGCGGTCATGTCGCCGGGTGAGTCGCCGTGGAGGGGCAGGACAACAATTGCGGCCGGCTGGTTCACACTCAGGCCTGTTTTCAGTCCACTCCGATTAGTGAAGCATAGGACGAGAGAGAGAGGAGGATTTTCGGATTCCTATCCCTCGGTTTTTTTCGCAGATTTATGTCGCTCTTTCTCTGCTATTATATTGCTAAGCACCTCTACTTTCGTAATCCCCAATTTGCCAAATTTACCCCTCCCTGTGTCTTTAAGGTGATCTGAAGCGATGAGAAGAAGTTTAATCTCGACCGGACGGTGGGAGGCAGTACTGGCGGGATCTGCGCGAGGAATTACTGTCTTTCTCGAGTCGAAATTTTGGCGGGGGTTCGCTCATGGTCTGGGGTGCCTTTTGCGAGGATGAACTGCTCGACATAGCCGCATGGACTCGGAGGACTACCAGAAGATTCTGGAAGACCGTCTCCTTCCGGTTCTACGTCGCCGCAATACTAGATCGTTCACCTTCATGCACGACAATGCTGCAGTCCATGCGAGTCGGTCAACTATGGCGTGGATCGCAGCCACCAATATCGAAGATCGAATGGCTGGCCTATTCTCCTAACCTTGATCCAATGAAAAATTATGGGGCCATCATGGTGCAAAGGATCTACAGCGATGCCAAGCAGTACGATTCCCTTGAAGAGTTGAAGAAGTCCATTGTCGTAGTGTGGACTCGATCCAACCGTCGTAGCCAATTCAGCACGAAGCATGTAGAAGCGCTTGATTGAAATCACTGCGAATAAAGGAGGGCCTACAAGTTATTAATTGCTCTGTTGTTGCTTGTTTTCTTAATAAGTTTTCTGAAGTCAAGGTGTGGACCTATAGTTTCAAAACGGTAAAATAGGACTGCTTATTATGAAAAAAGTTCTTGTGCTCAAAATCCCCTGAGAAAACCTTAACTAGGGACATCCGGTACGAAAAAATCACTGGTAATCATCACAGCCTTATGTTTTTCAGAGGAACGTCGATAATTAGAAATATTAGGGTGGACCTATAGATATGAAACGCAGCTTGTATATACGATACATGATACTAAAAACGGAGGCACGATTCCAAATAGGATAAGCTTACAATAAACAAAGGCACGATGAATTTAAGATATATTCAGCAACAAACTAACCTAAGCAGAATGCAGGGTAAAATACAAACGAAGGCAAGGTTATATGCTTAAAGGAGAAATACCTTGTGATCAAGGCTATGCTCAGAAGAATTGCTTTTACTCCTTAGACAAGAGGGTTTATGCTATCAAAAGAGATGCTTCCACAGACCCTTGCGCCGTCAGGGGTAATGCTCTAGAGGACCACGCTCAAAGAAGTGAAAGAAAAAAATGGTAGC
Source organism: Trichostrongylus colubriformis (assembly GCA_963978905.1). NCBI lineage: Eukaryota > Metazoa > Nematoda > Chromadorea > Rhabditida > Trichostrongylidae > Trichostrongylus > Trichostrongylus colubriformis. Next base: position 36,259,290 of record OZ022259.1, read on the forward strand.
TGAGGCTCTTTTCCCTCCTCCTATAAGTGCTCCGCAGAATGATACAGCCACCTATAAATTGTCAACAAATTCTGCTTGCAGAGTGATTCAAAAAAGTCTCTAAGTAAAAGATGTAGCCAGTATGGCTGCGCATTCGCGCATCAACATCAAATTGTAGCCGAAAAACACAGAAAAATTTTCTCTCCATTTGTTTTGGAAATGTCGCTTTTCCTATTCTGCAAAATGATACAGCCACTGAACAGATTGACGCATTCGTCAACAGAGAAACAACGAAAAAGAGAAAAACGCTGATCTTGCGATCATACGTTCCTCTATAGCTTCGAATAGCCACAAATTCTGATGATATAGATCCATATAAAGATTTTCAGAATGTTTTTAAACCACATGCTGCCACGCTTCGATGACAACGTCTTTGAACTCCCTGAGTCCTTCCAATCGGTCTAAATTCTTTTCCCCATGAAACCCCAGATAATCTTCCATCTGATAAAGGTCGGGTCCGCTCGTTGTCCAGGTCAGAAGGTCCGTTTGGTGACGGCTTTACCATGATCGAGTGTTCCAGTTGACATGGGATAGTCCATTAACTTACATGGAAACAAGATTTTGGTAAAGATTTCGAGACGCATGACAAGAGAAGGGTAAGGCGCAAAAAGGCTCGGTAATCAGATGATTCATCCTTTTAAGAACGACAAAAATCCCGAAAATTTCTGGTCCCCACACTATGACACCTCCTTCTTTAAAGTTCTTGTTGAAAACTTAAGTTCGTCCCTCTTGCGATAGTGCCGGAAGCCGTCGGGGACGTCATAGTTGAACCCTTTTTTCATCAGACAGAGCTATCTGGAGAAAAAACAAAAGGGGAAAGGTGTACAAACTTGAGGGAATTTCCGGACAATTTCTCATGATATGAGGTCAAATAATTCGAATTTTTGTTCCGTTGTCGGAAGGACCGGGCCTCTTTGCGCCGTATCCTTCTCTTGTCATGCCTCTCAAAATCTTCATCAAAATTTTGTTCCATGTAAGTTGATGGTCCATCCCATGTCAACTGGAACACTCGATCATGGTGAAGCCGTCACCAAAGGGACCTTCTGACCTGGATGACGAGCTGTCCCGAGCTTTATCAGATGGAAGATTATCTGGGGGTTTATGGGAAAAAGAATTCAGACCGATTGGAAGGATTCACGGAGTTCAAAGACGTTGTCATCGAAGCGTGGCAGCATGTGGTCTGAAAACATTCTGAAAATCTTCATATGGACCTATGTCAAATTTGTGGCTATTCGAAGCAATATAGGACCTAGTGATTGCAAAATCAGCATTTTTCTCTTTTTCGTTGTTTTTCGGTTGACGAATGCGTCAATCTGTTCAGTGGCTGTATCATTTTGCAGAATAGGAAAAGCGACATTTTCAAAATAGATGGAGAAAATTTTTCTGTTTACTTTTGTGAGAAAAGAGAAAGTGAAGAAAAAAGTTACTTTTTTTCGGCTACAATTTGATGCTGATGCACGAATGCGCGTCCACACTGGCTGCATCTTTTACTTAGAGACTTTTTTGAATCACATTGCAAACAGAGATTTTGGGCAATTTATATGTGGCTGCATCATTAGGCAGAGCACTGTATATGCCACAAGTCTCAATAATGTGACTATGTCTTTGCGTGCATCTAAAAATGCCACTGAGAATCTCTGAGAAATATGTTACAGTAGGACGCTCTCCGACCTTTGAGCTCTGGTCCCGTTGGACAATAACTAGCTTTATTAATCTTTTTGATCCAAGTGTCACCATGGTAACGCATGACATTTCCGGATCGGACACGTCCGTCTTCGATTCCGTCTTCGAATTGCATGTATTAGGCACTCCGATTGTCGTACTTTCAATGACGCGTTCGATGACGCTAGTCACACGCTAATCGTGCTTACGTAGAGCCGAAGTCAGTGAAGCTTAAGTAAGGGTAAAAAGGAAATAGGAGAACCGGCTTTTTGTCGTCTTCTTTATCATCTTTTGTATCTGGAATGCTCCCCAAGCCGTTTTCACGAAAAATGCTGGGTGTTATCAACTAATACTTGTGCTCGCGCGACGCGTGCCGCGCGCAATCACTCTGGCATGCTACCAACACTAGCTGCATTACAATGTGCGCTTCCAATGTCTCTGATTGGGTTGCCACATAATAAGATGCCACTGATAGTTTTCAGGTTATCACATGCATCATTAAAGCACTCTGGGACGGGGGCTGGCGAGGTAAGGGGCCGCGAGGTGGCGAACCATTTCTCACGTCGAAATCCCTTTTTACACAAAGAAATTATTTCACCTATTCCGAAGCGCGATCATATTGGAACTGACATTCCTTCTCAGCAGAAGTGACTTTTTTGTGTGAAGAAAGTGATGTGAATGTGAGTCCTATCTCATGAAGGATAAAGTGCTTAGTGAAACGATATTCTTTAGCGGGGTTTCTTACGTCAAACGTGGTTCAATCGCCCACAGTTCCCTTCTTTTTCTAGGTTCAAGCTGAGACTCACTTCCCGTGGCCTAATTCATATCTCAGGAAAGATGAAACGATAATTCTTTCAAATTACATGGAAACTATCCGACTGTATATTGGGTCATTCCATGAGTAATGTCGTTTTTTCCAGACGAAAATTCTTCTATAAAGTCGCAATTTTGTGCAGCAGTCATATATCAATCGAAAGATATTTCCTTCTCTACAAGGGTATGTGCTACATTTCTCTATAGGTCATGGTGAGGCCGATTTCCAGGCTGGCGAAGGGGTAGGCTAGCCGACAGAAATTGACCAATCTGGCAATAAACTGAAATACTAAATTTCACTTAGGAAATTCAACCAATCATGTGTTTCTTACTTAGCTCTGACCTCTTCTACAAGTTTCGATACCTGGTTGATCAAAAAGTCGCGTTGTTCTTTTTCCTAAATCCTTCTTCCGAAAGCACTCCTGTTTATTCAAAATGAAATTTTTCTCTAAAGCTCCTTGCTCAGCAATGTTTCATGAACCATTTGGAAGGATTTTCTCAGCTCGATTGACAACATGTTTCGATTTTGTTTTGACTGCGATTTAGATTGAATTTCATAACTAGAGTTTTTCTGATCTTTCGAAAATACGTTTCGATTTTGTTCTGGCTGCGATTCAGATTGACTTTCACAACTATGTCATAGGGCCCAGATGCCTTTTTTTCACAATTTATTTTCTCATTACAAAGTTAAGGAATCCGGTCAGTGATATCTCTCCGCTCCTACTCACTATCACTTCTTGATATTTCATCACTCTTTTAGCGAACCGATCGAAAAATTTCCTTGCTTGGCCCGAATAGTTGTCTAAAATCACCGAAATGTGGCGGAAAAACCGAAATAGCAAAAGAACAACATGGCTTTTCGATCAACCAATCGGTGAGAATTGTAGAAGAGGTCAGGATTAAGTGCGGAACAAATAACTGGTTGATTTTTCTGGAGTAAAGGGCATTTTTTTATTTAATCGCCGGTTTGGTCAATTTTTGTCAACTAAACCTGCCCCTTCGCCATCCTGGAAATCGGCCCCACTACGACTGATAGAGAAATTGATCATATCATCTGGATGAGCAGAAATACCCTTCTTAGTGATATATGACTTCCTGCACAAAGATGTAATTTTGTAGAGGAAAATTTTAGTTAAAAGACAGTGTTTGGGATAATGTGGGTGTCAGGGAATCCCAAAGGAGGCATTGATTGAAAAATTACTGGTCCGAAAGGCCTATGTATGGCGAATTCCTCCACGAAAGGCGCCCCCTTGAGCTGTGGTGGAGGCGGCAAGCCGCCTTTGTTAGGGCAGCTCGCCTCCTAGAGCCGACTTTGTCGAACAGTGACTGAGGTGTAGAGTAATAAGCGTTAGAGCAGATTGATACTTATCGTATCGTATTGCTGTATTGATCGAAATGAAGTGGTGCTTGACGTGTCAGCTTCCGTGGTAAACACGTTCACCGCTCGGTATTAAATACTGGAATTAATGATGCAACCGAATTATTTCAAACACTGTCTTTAAAAAAATGATATGACTTATGGAATGACACAATATTATCCGCTAGGTATGTTTGGGTGTGTTTCTGTGTGGGTCTGCCTGTTTGTCACGAAATTTTTATCTCATGTCGCAGCAGAGCTGGGTGAGACGGACAAATCAGTGGTGGGTGATCCATTTGGGTAATGGTCGATAAGATTCGATAGCGTTAGAAGGTGAAAGTCTCCAAATCCGTTCCGCTTTCGCGTTAGTCCTAGAGAGTTGGCACTCATCGGAATTCGGCGGGGTAGGCTGGAACACCAACAGTGGGTGTTCCAGATTGATGACCATTGATAAGATCTGATAGGGAGTGACAGAGATCAAATGTCACCCAGTTCGTTTTGCTCTCCCAACTGACAGTGAATGCTCACACTCATAGGTGTTGTATGGAGCGTAACGGAGACTTTGATGGTGACGGATTGACGGATGAATCGAATCCCATAACGACTGATAAGGGACGATCAGAATCACTAGCAAAGAAGTGGGAAGTCTTCACGCTGTCAAAAGTGTACTACTGTGCTCATTGTCACGGAAAGCATACTTTGTTTGGGTTCTGACATCAGTTGCAGCAATAAATCGATCGCTAAAATAACTGGCCTTCCAAATATGTGCGTGTTCTTGCCCTGAAATCTTAATGGAAGCATGATCTATATGCTATCTCGATTTGTACTAGCAAGGAAAGTGAATCATCCTTCTAATGCGGTACCAGCACTCCTGGCAATATGAAGAAAAAAGCGTATCACACTCGCTGAGCGGATTGTAGGATTCTGTTTGCGCTACACAGAATGTAGCGACTAGCATGCATGGATACAGAAGATGTGAGTCGATCTAGCATGACGAAAGAAGGGAGCCTATCACCTGAATTGAAGAGGAAAGAACGATTTTCTTGCTCCCTCTGCCTCCCACAGGAGCTCCATCCAAATGATACTGATTGGTGGATATTTTTGCTACGAAAGCCTACACATGAAGTACCGCGAAATTTCGATCGATACGGCAACGATACGATATGATAACTATCGCTCCGCTGTCATACTCATTACTCTAGATCGTTGTTCGGTAGCGTCAACTCTGGAAGGCTGAACATGCTAATAAAGGCAAAGGTTGGTAAAAACGATGCCTTCGAAGCTATATGGAAACATTTGATGCAAAGATTGAAGACGAAGCTGCTTTCAAGGAAAATATTCTCTCGACTTTTGATCACGCTCCTTCAGCATCAGGGAAAACATATAGCACCTTTGTTTTCATTCATGTGCCTCTGCAGGAGTCGATGGATAGCTCTAAGAAAAAATTCCATGCCCTGATAAGCCTTCATTGTAGGGAGAAGTACATGGTGACTTTTGAATACAATATACGAACTCGAGATTTTTTGAGAAGATGGGTCTTTCGCTGAAGGAAATTTGTGAAATCTGCACATCACTCTCCAAACGAAGAGCATAATGTTGTGACAGGTGTCATTTTATAGGCTGTGATAGGAAAGATTAGCCGCATCACCTGGAGCCTAATCGATGATGATTTATTTCACAATGATACGGCTTTAGATGAGCTTTACGCTGCGGTGAGATGAACGAATGATTTTCTTCATTGCAAATCATGTGGAGAAGACCGCTTCATTTCAGGAGTACGGGCTATCAGATCTACCTTTTCTCGAAATGCTAGCAAAGGTTGATCTTATAAGAAAGACAAAAGAATACCTGGAGCTCAGCTCTGTGGAGCTCGAGAGGCCAGATCCTACGAAATTCAGTACTAAGGGTTATCACGTCAATGCATTCTACCAACCATACGCGAACAACATAAGTACGTCTTTGGTTCAGTCACAATCTATTGGATTGGTACATGATCACAATCCATTGGGTTGATACATGATTATTTGGCTCTTTTCAACAATTTCATTCAGCAAAAACGTGTTTGAATGATTATTTGGTAGCGTTTTCGCCATCGCAATCAAGGACTGCGTCCCATTTATTAGTCGTCAGAACATCAATTTCCACTATAGAGAAACGTAACATTAAAAAGCCCTATTAATTATGTACAAACCTGATACATTTTCTACTCTAAACATGAATTGTACTTGGTATAATGACACAAGGCAAAGGTCCAAAAAAACCGTAAAGCACAAGAAAGGATGAGAGTAGGAATAGTGAAAAGGACATCATCAAAGCCAATCACTGGAGCGATTGAACTTTTGGAAGCGTGCCCCATGAGCATTTTTGGGAGGAAGTCTTTCCCTGCTATTCACTGGTAAAGGTACCGTTGAGAGTAAACAGCGAAACGAGAACTGGGAAAAATACAAGTTTCTGTTCTTTGTGATTGAAATTCGTGTTGTGAATGGGTCATTGTGTGGCGCAATCTTATTGTTCGGCGCTGCGCTGCTGCGGATGGTAAAGTTCTTGTGGGGCAAGCAGAGTTCACGGCCGGCTGGCCTAGCCCCTCGTAATCTGAATCAGCCTTCTGCGTTAGTGACGCAGAAATCGGGAGCACGGCCTCCATGGGCAAGAGGGTCTTATTTCTCGAGTCCCATTCCTCGACCTACATTCTCTACAACCAACCCAAAATTGGCCACATTTCTCCCTAGTGGTCTCTCTACACTCTGATCTCGGGATATTTCTTCACGGCTGACCTGATTCAATTTGAAAACTACTCAATTAGCTTTTCCTCAGCTCTTTAGTTCTGACTGAGCCTAAAATTGAAAAAAAAACAAAACCAACTCGCAATTTTCGTCAACCAGCATTGCCGTGGTTTGCGCCACTGCAGCTAAAGGGTAGGACGAAAGGTTTAGCACAAAAGGATGTCATGGAGCGCCCAAAGTCTCAAATGGCAAAGAACGCGGCATTTCCACGATGGTCACGTTAAGAAATGAAAGCCAAGATATGGCACTGGTTTATCCATTGTGCGCGGCATAAGTGTGAGAATGAAGGTTCTGCTTTTTGTCTAAAGTGTTTCTACCTAGTGTTTCTACCTATTTTCAGTGGTTCCTCTACCGTTTCTGCAGTTTCCTCTTTTCGATGAATCGTTTCCAAGGTAAGGGATGGTTGATTTAGAGTATCATGTATTCCAAGGTAAGGGATGGTTGATTTAGAGTATCATGTAAGTTTCATGGAAAAAGAATAGGTGCAAGGAATTTATGTCAATCTTGTCTCTGAGGAGACTATGTCCTCACGTTCTCAATTTCGAACATACTCACACCAACACCAACGAAAAGCTGTAGTTAGAGGATCAAAACCAAATAAATATTGAGCCAATCCTTGAGTTCTTTACCGCTTTACATTCATTGCTGTTGAATCCCTTGAAGGAATCCTTGAGCTTCATTACTTATTTGATAAATGAGTACCTATCTTCGCTATTCTGATTAGCTAACTAGCTGATTTGTTCGTCGCTTGTGTTGGCTATGGTACTAATTTAGCGAGCAGCTTTTGCAGGTCTCATTTTTCATGGCACCGTTGAAAACCTTCACGAGTCAGGCTGTAGGCAGGATCGGTCTCCCAACAACGCAGAGTGTGACTTATTTTTCAATGGTGCAGTGCCGGCGCCATCCATTCAAGAATGGTTTTTTTTTCATCTGAGGGTTATGGACACATTGAGAGTTCTATCACTTCACTACCGGTGCCCTACGCGAATATCATAGAGGGGATGCAATGTAACGCAGCCGTCATGTGAAAGTGCCCTCCCAGTGCTGCCATACGAAAATACACTGTGAAATATACATGAAGTTGGGAAAATTTGTAAATATGGGGTCGGTTTCCCATGTACGCTAAGAGTGCAACAGCTTAACTCACGGCTCGACGTCGCTAATTATCTCTTGACTCTTCACTAGATGTTATCTAATTTAGTCATCGGCTTTGAACAGTGAGGGCTTTGTGTTGACCAGTTCACTGGCAACGCAAGCTCAGCTCATACGATCCGGGAATTTTGAATGCAGAAGTTCAGCCCTTCGGAGGAGTGGTACTCCCGACTTGCTAGTGGAACACGAGGAGTGTTGTGCATCGGTAACTCCTACTCTTTGATACTAATGCCTCTAGCCTGGTGGCTTGCTCACATCGCCATCCAGCTGAAGGGAAATAAATTTTATGCTGTGCGCGCAATTGTGTGACCTCTATTATAAAGAAAACTTTCAAGAAACAGACTCACTCGGCATTTCTTCTTGTCCATCTAAAAGTATTAATTTCACGCTAACAGAACCGCCTCTATTCTGTTCTGAAGCTCTGTAAAGCTTACTTTCTGGGGTAATGACAAGCAATCGAGGTGTTCTGAAAACCAGCATGCAATTTTTCTCAGAGCAAAAGTCTGTGGAGCTTCAGGAGGAGTATTACACAGGCCTCGATGCGCTGATAATATATCACAGGTTGTGATACATATAACGTTTGACGATAATATTGTGCATTACGAAGAAAAAAGGAAACCAAAACTGATCAAGGTGGTCCGACACTTTTGGACGAACCTAATATAATGTGCAAAACAATCTGGCAACCATTACTTGAATTATACTGGTGTACCCTATAATTGAAAAACACTCTGAAGATGTATTATATTTACAGATCCTTTCTGTACGGCACTGTTGGATTTATCATCGGTCATGAAATCTCTCACAGCCTTGATGATGAAGGTAGCCACTGATACTTTACGTTCAGTAATGTTACACTGTTGGATCCTGTGGATCCTTTCCAGTAGTTAAGGCGTCGACCTTCAGCCTTTAGACTGGCGATTACTTTGACACGGGTGTGTATCATTATATCGAATTTTCGCTTGGCGACGTCGCAGTCGGCGCCACCAGCGCGATTTCCCGCAGTCGGTTGTAAGCGGCTACCACAATACCAAGCTATCCCGCGCAGCACGTAGTGGTCTGGCACAGTAGGAGTAATTTCAAAAAATGGTACTAAACCCTTGAATAGAGTAAGATGTGGTGCTATCGCAATTCGCAATGAAGAGACAGGGGAGAGGGGAGGGGGGAATCTTATAAAAGTTTCACATTTGAGCATCTCTGTGGAGTCAACATCACACTCATGCGTATATCTTTGCCTAAGCTTTGATGGAGGAAAGAAAGGACCCCTTCAATTCAGGCTTTGGTAAGGCTAGCGTCCATAGTGGGATGTCTTCTTACTACGATAACACCTAGAACACACGGATATATTTCAAACAAAAGACGTCTCAAGCACTTCAACAGTAAGAAACAATAGAAATACTCTAAGCATAGTAAAAACAGACTCTTGTACATATAAAGACAATAGTAACATAACAAGTAAGAGAATCAACAACAATAACGAAATAGTAATTTACTTAATAATTGGTTCAGGCGTAAAACTTCAAAGGGAATGTACGCATCTGCAGGCGAAGAAGAAGACCCGCATCCGCCACGCCGTTCGCTGCGGACGGAAAATTTGACGTAACGACACACACCATCAGGGAGCTACTTTAGTAAGACCCCGATATCATTCAGCTGCTTTCCTATTACATCCAATGGAAATACACAATAACCCACCGCACACCCTTCCTTGTTAATGCTCACGTATGCCTTCCTCCATGGGCGCTTCGTACTCGGCAACCATATTGCTTGCGCCACTAACTTATCTGCAATACTCATACCTCAAGGGTGCATGTTTGCGCTCCACGCCAATGATTTGTGATCGATAATACAATGATCGATTCGTCCGTCGCTTCCCGATTTTCACCCTGTCTCAGGAGTCAAAGCTGGCAGCACTTCACTCCCGTTCACTCCCTATGATGCTTCAACCGTAAGAGGGTGTTTAATGCTCTGTCTGGTCAATATGATCAGATTATTCACTTTGTTCTGAGAATGAATCTCCCGCGGACGTAACATCACCGCTGTACGATCTCAAAACTCATGTCTCAAGTCCAACCGACTGCTTTGCGAAAGGTTTCCTGTATCCCGATCGAGGCATCTGCTGTGTATTATCCTCAGTGGGAACAGGAAAAGAGATAAAGACAAGACGTTCACCATGCCGAGCGAGAAATGGAGGGATATGTCACGGCTTTTTAAAGGAACCGGGAAGGGTCGGAGGGAAGAGAAAAGTGGGAAGGAATGATCGCTTCGAAATGATCATTCGAAGTTAAAAGCGATGATGGGTAGAGAAAGCCGGATTAAAAAGCGCGACAGTGTGATCTGTATTCGCATCTCCCAAGCATCTCCTCGAACTGCAACATCACCTTCCCGAGTTGCTCGCCAAAGAAGATGTCATTTTTTGTCTCGTAGGGTGTATTTCATTCATTAATGATGATGTGAAATAAGTGGAACAACAAACAACAGCAATCAAGTAAAACAAAGAACGGGAGAATAAGCGAAAGGGTGAGAAAAAGTGTTGGTGATAAAAAACCCTTGAATTCACACTCGACTCGCCTTGGCAGGATGTCGTGTGGGCAATGTCTGCAGTTTAATGAGCTGCAAGCGTTACGGTAGGTCCCACCGTAGGACTAAATTGACACCTTCCGGAGTCTTTAAGTAAGTCTGGGTCCTAAGTGGCATAAACGAAAAGCTAACGGCGAAGAGCAGAACGCAAACGAGGAAGCAAGTAAACATAAGGTTTCGAAATGATGGAGTGCATGTGGAGGTAAACAGACAAAAAGTGGTCCTTTCATAGCAAAATTTCCATTTTGCAGTTGAAGATGAATGCAGAATTCAGGTTAACATTGAGTAAAGCAAGGACTTACTGTCGTGTTTTTATCCACAAATCAGTTGAGCTCCTCGGAATGCACCAACATGACCTTCACATCTTTCAAAGTACAAGGGTAGCGACAGGATTCATCTCGCGGTAGATTCAGTGTAGAAACATTTGAAAAGGTGGATTGTCATACTATGCCATGTCCATGTCCTCGTATTGCTTGAAAAATCAATTTAGGAGGACTATCAAGGGAATGAATAGGGCGTAGAAGTAAGAAGCTCAGAATAAAAAAAGTTGAAATAGTTAAAAGTTAAACGCTTCCAGACAAAAGACCGAGAATAGTAGGTGAAGATGGGCAATGTGATCAATCCTGAATGAGAGGACACTCTCCTGCAAGGTGGAGGACGCATACATATAATTGAATGGTGCTCATATCCTAGTATAAATAATCGGCAGAATGTGCCTGTTGAACATTGTTCCTAAACTTGTTTCGCTATGAAATTTTACAAAGGGTATCATCGCTACTACGCTACTAAACCACAACTTAGTATAAAATGTTTGTAGAGATAAACGTTTGACTAGCGCTCACTTGTGCGCTTATAACAGTGTAAAACCACGCGGTATGGGATTCATCGATACTCACTGGCCTGTAACGACCATTCTATTTTACAGAATTCTACCGATATTCGCGCAGTAATGTGCGATATCCCAACTTGTGAAAAATATAATTCGGCTCTGAAGCGGTCTAGAAAACGGAGTGAAGTACCGGTGGTTAATTTCCCCGGTAAAGATCTCAGATTTTCACCATGTGAGGTTTTCCGTGATGGTGGGCGGCAGTGCAGCCCAAGATTGTGAAGTTGCTACCAACTTGGATGACGGCAAGAAGATGAGCTAAGATGAAAGGCAGAAGTTGCTCACGGTGATTGGAAACTCGCCGTGGTGAGTAGAGGCAAAATAAAAAAAAATTGCAACACAGTGTGAACCAGTGCGGAGGCTGTGGACTATACCAAGCGAGCGCGTGAGCGCAGGTGTGCAAGGTTTCTGGATTTCAACCATTCGATAGCGACTGGTTTTCTTATAAGCGTCAAAAGTGGATGTTGGAGCATACCAGTTGGTGGGAAAGCTTCAAAACTTATAAGCAGCAGAGCGAAGTGCTGTCGATCGCTATCGATTGGAGTTATTGGCTTTTTTGTTAGGTGCAGAAAACTGATTATCGAAATACGAGTTGAGGTGCACATACCACTAAGCCTGAGTGTACCGAGTGATCCATTTAGCACTCAAGGTGGAAGGAGCGCAGTAGTGTGCGCTTGCTCAACTGTCAAGATGCGGTTTTCGCTTCGACATCACACAACAATTATTACTACCTCTACGACGCGAATCAACACTCAGGCTTTCGAGCCAGTGCAATAGTCTATTTTCGAAATTACACAGTTATATTGGTCAATATTTCAGGCAGAAAGTATGATGCGAATGGAGAAGAGCGAGAATGGTGGAAAAAGAAGTGGATAGAAGAGTATGACAAAAGGACACTCTGCTATGAAGAACAGTACAATAACGTGAAAGTAAGTGACCGTAAAAATACCGCATCAAAATTTTCAAGTCAGACTGAAAGGAAAGGATGTTTGTACTGGAAGTTACATTGCTTCACCAGAGCTCTTTGAAAAGCTGTGACTGCACCATCTCGACGAACGAAACGACAAATCGTTTTGCTTCTACCAGCCTGCTTTTGCTTTTAACTTCAGCCACCACTGCCGCACTACTCTTGTGAAATCTTCTTTTACCTCCATTAACCCCTTCGCAACCCCAAGATTTCATAGAAATATTAATGTGAAATCGTGAAGCAAAAGCAAACTTACGTGCCACCTGCAATAAAAAGCCGCTTACCGGGAATTATGAAAATGAGCGAAGCAAAAATTAAGAGTACTTATATGGTGGTATTACTGCACTTTACAGTGAAGGCGTGGATGGAAACACGCACCTTCGTTTGAAAGAATCATATGCGACCTTGCACTGTTCATAGCAACTGCCATGATGTTATGCATGCAGTCAAAAGACAATATTCTCGATACATTACTGAAACAACGAATTGAAAAAACTGCGCAATTCACAAGCTCTTAAGAAAAGGAAAAGAACTAAGCAATCACGAGGAATCAACAAGAATTCAGATAAACTCATCGAATTTACGTGTGAAAAATAACATCTCCATTTCTCAAAAAAATCAAAAAATAACATCTCTAACAAATCAAATAAGAAACCATCGATTCTGAAAAAGCAAACAAGCATGGGTTACAAAAAGGAAAGAAACATAACAGTAACTGGTAAGAGCATAGCGACTGTAAATTAATTACTATGGACAACATGTACGATAAAGCATACAACCCACTCACATAAAACACATAAAACACAAAACGAACTCAAATCTAGGATAAGCACATTCACAATAAAAAATAATAAAGAAAATCCTGCAAGGAAGTCAAAATCGCAAAATCGCAAAGTATTATATAAACGCGGCCTAAGGGTTCGTGCGTTGAAAGTACAAGTCGACCTCTCAGTCCTTCTATGAGGCAGCCTATCTTTGAGGTAGCTTCAAGATTCTCGCAGCCTCTCTCGAGCAGTCCTACCTAAGGCAGCCGTAATGAGACTCCCTTGGGTCCAGTGGAATGAGTGCCATCCTACTGCTATTTTCGGCAGGTCGATGACATGCGAGTTGGCTGGGCATACTGCGGGTAGCCAGCCAGGCTATCCTAAAGGAGACTTGGGTCTTATTTATTGGAGGCGACCCAGGACCACCTCCCTTCCACCTCTCAGTCGTTAGAATGCAGGCCTTTCCTAGAACCAAGTGCAGAGTGCCCATTGCACCACCCAGAACCCATCCCACCGTATGCAAGAAATGTCTGTATGTGTACAGGAGGTACGAATCAACCTAACACAGCAGGAGCAAGGAGTCCATCCCCTCAGGCCACCTACGTCTTGGGGTAATTCTTTTTTGGACCGTGATTAACCCCTATCCTCTTGGGAAAGCATTACGTACCCTCGATAACAAAACGTTTCGAGATCCTTTAGGAGAGTTGCCCCTCAGTGAAGGACATCTGCAGTTTCAGTATATGTTTGTCCAACGAATAAGGGTCTCTAAAGTGCGTCTTATATGTATGAGGTAAGTTTCAACGATGTGTGTTATTATGTACAGAGTTGTGCGACTCAGTGGACTCTGACAGCCTTTCGCCTTCCGCGATTCCATGAATTTCTTGTCTCTCCTTGTGGATTCGGTCTCGGGAGAGAAGTCGCTGGCTATACCTTTGAACCACCACCGCCACGCCTCTGCCTTAACACGTCCCTACACACGGTTCCTTTCGAGTCTGGTGAACGGCGTATAGATGGCGGTTGCTTCTCATTTCAGTCAGTCCGAGGTAGTGTGTGAAGAGTCGCGTCAGTGTAAGTGGCGGGAGATACTTCAGCTGTTCCGGTCTAATCCTGCCGGGACCGATCGGTGCTGTACCATCCTTCACAGACGAAATGGCGTGTCGGACTTCGCAAGGGAGAACTGATGTAACAACATATCCATCCTGCTTCAGATTGCTCCTAGGCAGATGCACATGGCTATCGAAGAGTTGCGAGTAGAAGTCGTAGATGACCTTCCCCATTGCCCTTTGGGAAGTAGCAGCTGTACCGTCCGGACCCGGAGACGGTCATTTTGATCGTAATAGGCGAAACTTTGGCGGGCATAGCGGATGCTCCTCCCAGCCTCTGCTCCGTCGCCCAGCACTGCTGTTCTTCTTCTTGAGAGCTCCTTTTATCTCCTCCCTGCATTGATTCACAACTTCAGTTGGTCAGTTGGTAATCGCCTGCGGCTCGTGCGGCTCCACGTTGGCGTATCAGCTTGAGAACTTCCGAAGAGAACGCCTTTCAAACTCTATGCCCACCTGGCACTATGGTGAAGATTGAGACGAGCCTGCTGTACTCGTCGTCGATGTTTTCGATGACGGAATCCTCCCATACAGCTGCGAGAGAAACGAAGTGTTCCCAGTTGATGTCTGTCTTGAGTGTTCGCTCCTAGGATTTCGCGGCTCTCTCTCCACGTATAAAAAAAGAGGAATTTTGCGCGGACGAGTCGGTGGCCTGATCACGTATAGAACTTCGGAACAACAGCGACTGCGATCAGGCAAAACACTATGTTGAAGATTATGTGATCGATCCCGTTATGAAATTGTCCACCGGGTGACTCTCAAGTCCATCGTAGATGAGAGGACTTCTGGAACCGTGTTTGTCATGAATGGTGTTGATCCACTTAATAAACTCAGACAGCCGTTCACCCTGCTCATTCCATTCCGTTCCGTGAGTCCCGATGTGGAGCTCATTATCCGTTCTTCTAGGGCCGATCTTGGCGCTGAAGTCGCCGACGATGACCTCGAAGAAGGTGTGGTCTTCCTTATAAAATTTTTCCAATTTCACATGAATTGTTTCGAGTACGTCCTCGTCGTAGCTCGATGTTGGCGCGCAGGCGGTAAAGATAAATGCCGGAATGGAATCACATCTTTTCAATCGCAAACGTCCGATTCTGGTTGTCAGATTTTCGTACGAATCGATATTCTCCAAGGACCACTTTCTTCCCAGTCTCGTCAACGATGTGTAGCGGGCGATTCCTCCTCGTCTCGGTCAGCCCGACGAAGCGGTACTTGATGTTCTTGGCATGCATCATCCGCTTGCTTTGCTATCACAAATATAAGTGTATCATGATTATAAATGTAGATCGTAGTATCAAAAGAAATGCATCATTTTTTCGTACGCTAGGCAATTCAGCGGTAGATATCAGAACATAAACAAAATATGTTCACCCAATGACACTGAGCATCAAACGCTTTTGCTAAAGCGGTCGTATAGTAGTATCAAGCGATGTAATGGATTTCATCCCATCCTATCCCTAACGGTTCTTATCAGCCACCGTGAGCCGTTATCACTGAGGCCCCTGTACCCAACAGTACCATTGAGGTCCCTGTACCCTACGATACCTGCGAATGTGAACATTCCACTGTTAGCCGCAAAAGCGTAGGTGACATTTTCCTTCTCACGCTCCTGATCGAATCCTATCAACCATTATCAGTTTGGATCACCCACTATTAATGTCCCCGTCCCACTCTGCTAAACACCCATGAGTGTCAGCGCTCTTGGATCAGCGCGAAAGGCGAAACGAATCTGACGACATTCGCCTTCTCATGCTCCTCATCGAATCTTATCAACTGTTATCAATGCGGGTCACCCACCATCAATGTCCCCCGTCCTACCCTGCAGAACACCTCTGACTATGAACGCTACGGGACCAATGCGAAAAGCGTAACGAATTCGAAGACTCTAGCCTTTTGACGCGTCTTATCGAATCTTATCAACCATTTTCAAGCTGGATCACCCACCATCAATGTCCCCGTCCTACCCTGCAGAACACCTGCGACTATGAACGCTACGGGACCAATGCAAAAAGCGAAACGGATTCGACGACTCCAGCCTTTCTACGCTCCTTATCGAATCTTATCAACCGTTATCAATGCGGGTCACCCACCATTAATGTCCCCGTCCCACCCCTCAAAACACCATTAATGTCCCCGTCCCACCCCTCAAAACTGGACTCTAGAATCAACCCGAAAGGCGAAACGGATTCAACGACTCTGACCTTTTTACGCTCCTTATCGAATCTTATCAACCGTCATCATGCTGGACCACCCACCATTAATGTCCCCGTCCCAACCCTCAAAACACCTATAAATATGGGCGCTCTGGGATCGTCCCGAAAGGCGAAACGGATTTGGCAACATTTTCTTTCGGGGCTCCTTATCAGCCCTTATCAGCTGCTATCACTTTCGGTCCACCACCGCTGGGTTCCCTTGGCACCCCCTACATCACTTGTAAAATTCAGCGTCCCAGCTTTGCTGCGACGCGAGATATGAATTTCGTGACAGACAGACACACACACACACACACACGGACACGGACAGACAGACATACTTGGCGGATTATATATAGTAGGATCTTAATATTGCTCTACGTTTCGACACAGAAAGGGACACCTACATCGCACGCGCTAGTGCGCTTCGCAAAATTGTTCTCCAACGCAAGCCAGGTCCTTGAGTTTGTGAAACTTTTAGCCCTTGCCGTATCGTTGTTTCTAAAGCTGAGCCAATAACTCAGAAATGTTATGTTATTGGAACGGTGATCATCTAGGCCATCACTTTGTCTCATTTAGTGGGATTTCCATTCAAGTGGTCTACATCATCATCCAGTTCCAGGGCATACAAATTCAAACCATCAAGACAACAGCCTCCCAAGATGGATTCAGTCCTTGACAAAGGAATTTTATGGGTGTCTTTTTCACCACAACCAACCTACCAATGAGTCAGCAATATCCTCTGGAAGATCCTCGAAATTTGGCTTTTTTTTGGTATCTACGTGACTTCGGTGCGTGCAGTGTTGAATAGCCTGGGCAGGATTGCACGCCTAAAGTAATAAATACTGTACTAAAGATTATGGCAATAGTGGCTAGTCCAAGCGGTCTCAAAACACATCTGAAGCAAGTACTGCCTCATGAAATCGACGCACTGTGAAGTGTGATCTTCGGGGCGCGCTCGCAACGGGCGTCACCAGTATTCCATCAAATGATTCAGTTGGTTGCATGGAAAGAAGAGCACCATTTTTTCTTACAGTACAAACCACTTGACGCGAGGAAGGTAAACCTTAAAAGGCAATGACTTTCGCACTATCCATTGCGTAGTCAGATTTTCACATGCAAGAATGTTCCATCCGGCAATTGGCCAATTGGCAATTGGCAAAATGGTGCTCACATTTTTCGAAGCGGCATTCTCTACACGCAAACGCCGTCCATGTAAACAGACGCCCAACTTTCATCTCTAGGAGTAATAGATTGCACCAGTGGAAAAGTTTACTAGCATCAATAGGATTTCAATAAAGTTCTATAATATCTCCGCAAAGAGACCTAGCAGCGTAATTGATGCGCGAGGAACATCGTGCAGCTGGTACTCACATAAAAGTCCAGCATCACAGCACCAGTGCTGGTGCCGAAATTCAACCGTCTGGCATGGCAGTACACCTGTCAGGCCCCGCCCTCGCTCTGTGATTGGTCGGCTAATATCGCTCCCTTGGGCGGAGCGAGGGCGGGGTCAAAGTACTGCGGCTTCACTGCTGAATTGCTGTAGCTACGGATTTATACTGCCAGTAGGTGAGTTGCCGTAGGTATCCCTTCAACGCGACCCATCAGCCGTTCCCTGCCTTCTTTCCCTTTTATGATGAGTGGTGTGAAGTCTTATAAAGCGCCGTTAAAAGTTTTCAGTCATCAGACAGTTGCCCAAATCTTTAGCCTTTCTACCCCGACCGTATTATTCCCCTGACAACTCCGTTTCTACTATTGCACTGACGCCCAGTGTGACGTCAGCACAAAGCAGAATGCAGAATGACTGCGAGTAGGTGTTTATACAGTCCGTACCAAAAGTACGTGTACTCCTTAAAATTTGATGCTGTAAGCGATATATGTGGAAGGAAGTTTGTGAGCGACTTAACAATTTTTTATCAATGAGAAAACTCATCGTTGTATCAAAATTATGTGTGACTTGATAAAGAACAGGCACATCAATGAAACTAAAAATAGTAAGTTTTCCTGATGAAATAGCTCAGACATCTTAATCGGCATGCTGTGAGCCAAGTTTTTGATAGCTGCTCCATCCATGTTGTTCTAAGCAATCATAACCGCCTCCATCAGCTCATTCACGATCCTGTACTACGTGTTATTTGAACAGACTAGCCGAGCAATGATTCCCTATGGGTTTTCAGTTGGATTGCAGTGAGGAAACAAGGTGGCTATTCCATCGCTTTGAATTTATTGCGTTTAAGCCATGACATCTGGACGGCGACATTGTCCTGCTGGATGATGTGTGTTCGACATCGCACACCCTTTAGAAACGGTGGCAAGTGATAGTGATGCACTTTTTGGTACTCTTAACTGTTTTCGCAGCGCGAAGAGCTTATGCAATCGGAGGATAGAGGGATATGCATTATATGGTTGTGTACCCTTATGTCAGGATTTCCACCACAACGAGCGGCGTGCGACGTGATGACGTGAACTATACTCGCCGCTAAAGTTGAGTCTTGGGCCGATTTCATGGAAATACCAGGGACGCTATACACCGCTGATTTTCAGTAGCTTTGCGACCCAACAATCGCTTGCGACACGTCGTGGGGAATCCTGACATAAGGGTACACACCCGCATTATTACAACTGTAGGTCATAGGCAATTCAGGCATGTAGAGGCATAATATTCTTCAACACTCTATGTCTTTCCTATACTTTAGATCCCGAAATACCGCATGTCTTTAAATGGAAGATTAACCCTCGGTGAAAACATTGCTGACAACGAAGGAATGAAAATTGCGTACAGGGTAACATTTTAAAAAAAAATTTGACGAATTGTTCTATCCTCAATGTATGAAGCGACAAACCATGTGATTTTATCCTTTTGTATGACCTCTGATTTAACAGGACTTTAGAAAAAGGATAACATGGAAAGTTAATTTAATGGGAATAGCAGAGGGAAAAATTGCGAGGATCTCTGGAAACAGTGAGGTCCAGAGGTTGTTAACAAGCGATGACAGCACATGGACTAACACCATATTGAGAAAATTTTTTCGTTTCCCATTTCTCTTCGAGAGTTGTCCTCTCCAAATTCCCCAGGATTGCAGAGCTGTTGGGAGTTGGAGTGAACCCCCTTATTCTTTTTGTGAAACGCCAGTTTGGTATCATCCAGCATTGCGCGAATGGCAAGGTAGAACCATTTGGAAAAGATCAATATTGACTACTCGATATCGTTGCAGTATTGCACAATTGTATACCATAATATGTGAAGAACTGTATATAGCCAAAGCGGTATAGGACACTCCTCGTGAGCTCAAACAAATCAGCGGTTGAAGCGTGCTACTAATGTTGCGGGTGAAAAGCATATTCCAGGATTACCTCGAGTGGTTTGAAGCACTAAAGCACGAAATAAGGGGTGCCAAGAATAAAGAGAATTTCGAAAGAGTTACGAAAATAAGGCTTTCCGGCATCCGGCCTGTGAGAGATTACAGTCCATTTCGCGGCGGTTGAATGGGCGTGGCCTACGGACTTGGGTCAGAGAATATCAAACTCTCTCACTCCACCACACACTCTCGCACTCGCCACGCACTCTCACTCTCGCCACACACGCAAGTCCGTAGGCCACGCCCAATCAAGCGCGCTAAGTGGACTGTACCAATCGAGATCCTCTGGGAGGTCCTCGCCAAGAGGCCTACTCCTACCGCAAATTTTTCAGAGTTGAGGGGCACCACCTAGGAGGCTTAGGAAGGGGTGTCGCTAGATACGATCCCCGTTTGTCCAGAGCATGCCAGAGCGGATGACTGAGGTCATTGGAAAGAGAGGAAAAGCCACAAGTTCTAAAATATTGTTGCTGTTGTCGTAACTTCAACGAATCATTGTTAAAAAAATTCGAAATCTATGGTATCGGCAAGAGAAGCGTTAATATATCTGGAGCTTGATGCTGATGCTAGTAAAGCCGTGATATATGCACGAATTCTAGAACCTCGTAGCACACTACTGAGGGGATGAAAAGCCCCGAGAAGATTCTCTTCTCAGAGCCTTCGGTGTTCGGAGTTTTCTTTAATAGTGCTCCCCTAAATGGCGTCTATGCAACTCGTCTAATGAAAGTCTAATGAAAAGGTGTACAGGTTCAATATCGACCGCCTCTAAGCTTATCACATGGATATGTACATCTCACGAGAGGTTCATACGCAGTCTTCAATCTAATGGCCCATCAAAGACACACAAAAAAACCATAGCAAATGATCAAATGGCAGATGAATAATGGTATGTTATTCAACAGGCCTACAGAAAGTACGCAACAAAATTGAAAAGTGCTGCAAAATCCGAGCACGTAGACGGTTTTACACAGGACCAGCTGTTCTTCCTTGGCTTTTCTCAGGTATGTTTACTTCTGGTGTAGCCTTGTTCGATGATCTGATACCGAAAACGATGGTTGTTCGCAACCGTCCGCAGTGCTGAAGCCGATAAGTAATAACAGGAAAATAAAATAAAAAAAAGAGCTGGAGGACAGAAATTGATCGATAGCTGTCAGGGCATAGGTTATCTCCTGAATGCTCACAGCTGTCGCAGATGACAATGTTTAGTAAGGCTCTGTGCAAGCTTGAGGCTTGATTTGTACTCGACTTGCTGCCACTCAACTATTGTGCAAGTGAATTGTTAAGTGATTATGTGCTAATACGCCCAATGCTAAGAAGTTAAGGTGACAACAAGATTAGAAATAATTTGGAAGCACCGAGTATTCTAAGAGGGGCACAGCGCTTGAGAAAAGAAAATTAGCAGGCCAGACTAAAATGAAGATCTGAAATTTAAAAAAAATACCAACAAATACCATGAAGGGACGGATACGCGTGTGGACGGGCGTGATCTGCACATTTTACAAGAAGTATTCAAGATATTCTTCATGCTAAGCACTCTAGGTAGATCGTCAACCTTTTCTGGCACACTCGGTCCGCCGCACACCCTGTTTCCATTCAGTGTCGTAGACCGGATACGTGATCAACGACTCGAGGTTCCATTCAGCCGTTGTCCTACATCTTGTGTTCAAACACTGGGAGCTTGCTTCCGCATTGATACCATATTAGCTTGCTTGTCTCTTTGCCATTACTCCCTTTCGATGATACCCGCACAAACATCCAGTGGCAAACATTGTCAGCCAGCAAAATCACAATAAGAAGTGATTTGAATTTGTCCTGCCTTATGCTGTGAAACATTTAGCAATAGTGTTATTGAAATAGAAGGCACTCACCAACAACACCGGTACCATTGAAATTGAGATACCGATTTCCTACAAGCGTGTTCCAGATTTGGTGCCGCAAAACGGCAGATTTCACCATGTACCATGACCTGTTTGGTGTGCATCCACCTAATGAATACCGGTCAGTCATCTATCTAAGAGGAAAACCAAAAAATCTGAAAAACTGCTCTCAAAAAGCAGCTATAGATCTTTTTTCTCAGGCTGTGGAGCGTGGTAAATCGTTCAAAACAAATATTTAGGCACACATTTCAGGGTGGATATGGTTTCTAAGAATTTCCCTTCCTTTGCTACTGCATTCCACTGCTCAGCGAAGTCCAGAATGATTGCAAAGCATCGGTGCTCTATATGGTAATGGCAGTTGACCCTGGCTTTGTGTTAATCGTGATCTGAAACTATGTGCAAGCATGTGACATTCTTATGAACCGTACTTCACTCGCCGTAATAAAAGATTTCCATGACATGAGCAAAAAGAAGTACTTTGATGAGAAAAGCTGCTCAACCTATGAAAGCCAGAGGGGCGCTGTTGAAAAATGAACAGTGTACACCATTACACGACAGAGTCTAATAGAGTAATCCATTGAAACATACATGGATGAACTCTTAAAGCTAGAACATCGACTGCATTAATGCACCTTATTTTTGAGTTGAGTGGGCGAGGTTCTTTGCCTTAAAGGCACAATTCACGATAATTTTCGTGCGTCGTCTCGCTCCACAAGGACTCTGGAGGTGCTGAAGAACACATAAGTGGAGAAAGAGCCGAATAATTCTTTCAAAAACCATGGTAATTCGGTGCCTCTGGACTTTGGCTTCGACGAGCCTTCAGACCGGAGGCAAACATTTCGATAAGTTTTTGCGTGAGAATATCATCCGATAAGATTGCTGTTCCTATGGGAATTTTCCCTATCTTATCTTTTCGCAGTCGATATCATGCCTCTTATACACGTATATGCCACCGCTTCCCTGCTGGCAAATCGTAAGATGGGTGTGGGTAATCTTGAGACGGTGGCCGCCATCTCATTTACGGGTTCTTCACGCGTTTAGCACTCACCCTCGCGCCGCGGTGATGGCACACATGTTGCTCTTGTGGAAACGGCTATCTACTCGGGGATGGAATCAAGATAATCATATTATCGTGAACTGTGCCTTTAACCCAGATGAGATGCACATATCATCTTGGTTATGGCACCTCTTGTGGTGCATTCACATGGAACTTGAAGTGAGACCACCTACTTGCACGAACAAATTGCTTTACCAACACTGTAGCTCCTTTCCCTAAGTTCAAAAACACATACCAGCATTATGGCTATGTTGAAAACAAGTGAGATGGGAAAGGCGAATGGATAGAGTGAAACGTGTGAAGCATCCGAAAGGAAATCGTAAATCACTTCGGGAGACCGAGCAACGCAATGACTATTGATAGCTCAATACCGCGAACCTGCCAGAAAATGCAAACAGTACACCGTAAATCTTCTAAACTTGGAAAATAATGCCTAATAGAACCGACGACACTGATAGTGAAAAGAACTACTACATTAAAAGATCGCATTGTTTCTACTCCAACTTGTTGAGATTGCAGAACGCAAGCGAGAATATCCAGTTGAACTCCATCGAAAACATACTCCTCTTGAATTCCAGTTCATAGATTTCCGAATACCATATAACAGCTAAGCTAACTTTTTTAGTAGGGCATGTAGTAGCAGCGAAAATGAGAACGCAGGACGAATGGGCAAATGCACAGCGACGAGGCGAATATGATGGACGGGCGGTTGAACGGCATAGCGAATGCAGAGCATATTGCCTGAAAAAAGAGGTAGAAACAATCTGAAACAGCCGCAACCAAAAAGTAGAAAATGCGCTGGTGAAAGGGCTCGTAAGTGCACCTTCAGTCAGCAGCGACTTTTGTTGTTACGAAATAACAGAATATTGTGTTGTGCTTTTGCGAAAAAGCTGCGAAGAATACCTCACTATTTGCTATAGAATACAAAAATCTTTTTTATAATAAGAATGTTGGATTGATTGGAATGACTAGAGGAGTTGGCTCAGGAATTAGTGTAGATTATAAGATCAAGGAGTAGGTCTACAACAACAGCAGCAAAGGGAAGGAGCAGACAAAAACGGGAAAATTTCCAAGTAAATCGAATGATTCCGCCGTAGTTTCGCCAACTGTAGGACCAAAATGTCGGTCTCCGACGTCCGGACAGTAAACCCACTGCTTCCCGAAGGGCATTGGAGAAGGTCGTCTGCTGCTTCTACTCGGATCTCTTCGATAGCCATGTCCACCTACGGAGGAGCAATCCTAAGCAGAATGGATATGTCGTTAATTCAGCTCTCCCTTGCATAATCAGACACGGCATTTCGTCGGTGAAGAATGATACAGCATCCAGCCACGACACGATCAGACTAAAACATCTGAAGAGTCTACCACCAGTATCGTCAGAAGTCTGGCCGACTCTTCACACGCTACCTGTCAAAATGCAGGTCCCTATCTCTTGGGAAACCACTAGGAAAGTGCTGCTATATATGAAGGAAGATCCACAGGACATTGACAACTATTGTAAAATCTCCTCCTGTCTGTAATCTGCAAGCTTCCCGCTGGAGTCATCTTGAATAGGTGCGGCAGAGCTTCAGATGAAGAACAGCCATGCAAGCAAACACCATTTCGGACAGGGTTCAGTACAATCGATCCCATCAACGAAGTCACTAAGCTTATTGAAGTGTTGTGAGAGTTTAATATGGCTACCTCCACATTCTTCGATTTGAAGATGGCATTCAAATCCGTTGAGACAGGAGCGGTTATTGGAGCCCCGGAAAATCAGGATGTGCCTACACAGTACGTAAGAATACTTCGTGAGATCTACACCATCATCATGCCCACGATTTCACCCTCTACAAGGAAGTCATCATCGAACTGAAGAGAGGGGTTCGAGAAGGTCATACTCTAGCCAAAACTTTTGGCACCACCCTTGAAAGCGTCGTGCGTCAACTAGAATGGAAATAGAAGCAAAGGTCGACGACCGGTATCTACATCACATCTGCTTCGTTAAGGACATCGTGCCTATAACACCGGTGTTATGGGCACAATGTCCATAACGAAGCAGAGGTGATGTAGATACCGGTCGTTGATTGGAAGTTAAACAGCTATGTGTACCTAGGTCGAGAAGTCAATACAATGAAGGACTCAGCATCAAAGCTTAGCAGTAGAAGAAGAGCGTCTTGAAGAGCCTTCAACGCGATAAACTGAGTGTTATCGCGCATAGTGGCAAGAGGTGCTACTTACTGCTCTACTCACCAGTGAAAAGAAAAAAAAATTGAAGGAAGTCCTCACGAACAGCAACAATGAGGTCTCGGTCAGCAAAAATAAGACGGTAATAGCCGCGGTCCTCGTTCGAGTACTTAGCATCAAAGAAACCAGCCTTCGCTTGACGGCATCACTCAAATTCACTCAAAGTTCAAGGGTATTATCTGCTTTTTCCTGTTACGTTGCCTTCACCGATAGAATTTCAGTATTATGATGACGTGATGACACACGGTCGTAAGGGTCCCTCGTGAATATTTACACAAGGATCTATCTTGAGTACGCTAAATTGGGTGCTATCGCAATGAGAGGGAGGGGACATCGCACTATAGACATAATTTTTACCTAGGCCTAGAAGAGGGAAGAACTCCTTCTTTCCTCCACTGAGGCCAGGGCAAAAAGTACGTTTGAGTGTGCAGATTGACGCCTCAAAGATCCCTCCAAGATGATTAGATAAGCAACCTTTTATGAGATGACCCCCTATCACTGCGATAGCACCTTAGATTGATTATTGCCAGGTGTGCTTGAAATAAACTCCGTGAATGTGCTTCGTACCGCACACATTTATATTAATATCCACTGTTTCTTTCATGTCAGCAGTTTCCAAGCGAATATCGTTTTCCAGAAGCAACTCAACCTTGTTTTCTTGGCAGCAACTCAACCTTGTCTTCTTCTTGTATCGCGTGACATACTAGCGCACATTCAATCGAACAAATTCCGCTACATAAATTCCACGCTCCACTTACTGATTTCAGGAAAAAGCTACTTCATACGACGGCTTCATCTCTGAGGCTTCCGGGTGTAGACTGGTATGTATCAACGTGCATTTGAGAAAGATAGTTCATCGTTGTGAGCAGTTTTGTACAGCAGAGAATACAAAAAAAAACACCATTATTGAAGATACACCGAAATTGATTGATATAATAACGTAATAGCACCCACCACGCGCAAACACAATGAAGAAAGAGAAATTGGGCGTTCCCTAACTGCCAAATTGTTTCGCGAGCGATCGAGTAGTTCCTTGTAGAAGGCGATCCTCAAAGAAGTAGCGCCTATGGATTGAGAGAAAATGAATTATGAAACGAAGGAAAATTGAAAAACGCTTTCATGGAATGAGTGATGGACACGACGAGCGAGGGTACATCGGTCTGGAGAATTAATAATAGAATTGAAATAATCGAGACATAAAGTCAACGTAAGGGATAGTGTCATTGATAACATGTTGGGTTATACTATCATCCTACTATATATAATTCGCTTAGTCTGTCTGTGTGTGTGTGTCCGTCTGTCTGTCACGAAATTCATATCTCGCGTCGCAGCAAAGCTGGGAAGCTGAATTACATGTGACATAGAGGGTTCCAAGGGAAACCCATCGGTGGTGGACCGAAAGTGAAAGCAGCTGATAAGGGGTGATAAGGAGCCTTGGAAGGCAAATATCGCCATATCCGTTTCGCCTTTCGCATTGGTCACGGAGCGTTCATTCTCACAGGTGTTTTGCGAGGCGAGATGGGGACGTTGACGGTGGGTGATCCAGCTTGATAACTGCTGATAAGATTCGATACGGAGCGTGAAATGGCAAATGTCGTCAAGTGCGTTTCGTCTTTCGCATTGACCATAGAGCGCTGACATTCATAGGTGTTTAGCCGGGTAGAACTGGAACACTATTGGTGGATGATCCAACTTTATAACGGTTACTAAGATATGATAACGAGCTTGAAAGGGCAAATGTCGTCGAGTGCGTTTCGTCTTTCGCATTGACCATAGAGCGCTGACATTCATAGGCGTTTAGCCGCGTAGAACTAACACTATTGGTGGATGATCCAACTTTATAACGGTTACTAAGATATGATAACGAGCGTGAAAGGGCAAATGTCGTCAAGTGCGTTTCGTCTTTCGCATTGACCATAGAGCGCTGACATTCATAGGTGTTTAGCCGGGTAGAACTGGAACACTATTGGTGGATGATCCAACTTTATAACGGTTACTAAGATATGATAACGAGCGAGAAAGGGCAAATGTCGTCAAGTGCGTTTCGTCTTTCGCATTGACCATAGAGCGCTGACATTCATAGGTGTCTAGCCGGGTAGAACTGGAACACTATTGGTGGATGATCCAACTTTATAACGGTTACTAAGATATGATAACGAGCTTGAAAGGGCAAATGTCGTCGAGTGCGTTTCGTCTTTCGCATTGACCATAGAGCGCTGACATTCATAGGTGTTTAGCCGGGTAGAACTGGAACACTATTGGTGGATGATCCAACTTTATAACGGTTACTAAGATATGATAACGAGCGTGAAAGGGCAAATGTCGTCAAGTGCGTTTCGTCTTTCGCATTGACCATAGAGCGCTGACATTCATAGGTGTATAGCAGGGTGGAACGGGAACACTATTGGTGGATGACCCAAGTTGATGACAATTGGTAAGATTCGATAAGGAGCGTCGGAAGGCAAATGTCACCAAAATCGATTCGCTTTCCCGACCGACAGTGGAATGTCCACATTCACAGGTATCGCGGGGTACGGGTAGTAATGGTGACTAACTGATAGAGACTTACAGAGGTTGGTAAGAGAAAGTGGATGGGATAATATCCGGTACACTGTTTACTACTACTATGCGATCGCTAAAGTAAAAGCGTCAGTGCAACTAGGTAATATATTTTGTTTGCGTGTGATATCAGATACCGATGTATCGACCGCTGAACTGTCTAATGTTCCAAATAATGGTGCATGTCTTTTGATACTGCGATTTACATGGATTATTTAGATAGGATCGAGATTTGTGGTGGCAAAGGAAGCGAATAATTTTCTAATGCGGAACTAGCAACAATAGGGGGTATCGACCGCTCGACTATGTGAAATTCTAAATGGTGGTGCGTTTGAAAAACGACAAGCATTGATAGCAGGCAGTAATCATTTCACGCAACTTTGTAATAATCGCAGTACTGAGAAGCGATCAGTACTGCAATTATTACAAAGGTAAGTCATGCGATATGGACTTCGTTATCGGCTGATCATTATCAACGTGTTATTCGCGCAGTAGTGTGCGATAGCTCAACTGGTAATGATATAACCCAAATACCGGAAATGAAACTGCTATCACTAACGCACAACGGCTGCAATGGGAATAGACATGAAGACACGACCGATTGAAACATTGAATGCAGCGGTAGTACTTGTTGCTAGAACTCAATCTAAGAGCGAGCGCGGATTTTATTGATGTGAGCTGCAAACAGGGTCAAGCGTCCAGTTGAGGAAAATTTTCAAAAAATACGACCCCCCAAAAAAAAGGAGCCCCAATACGACCCCCTTCTCGCTGCACAAAAACCATCAATTGAGCATTGTCGATTTTTTGAATGCTCCACACCAATATACAACTAAATGGACACAAAAACCCGAAAAATACTTGATACAGGTGGAATTCCCAGTACTATACACTCAATATATAATCTATGAATCCTAGATTCCAGACCGCATCACCCTTCTACCTCATAATCGAACAATTTCAAACAATAATTCAGAATACTCTACACATCTAGAGAAGTTAGGGATCTCATGTCAGGCGACGGCTGCGACGCGGCGATCACGATAGAGCGCGGTATCTTCCCCATACTAAATTCCGACATTTTGGAAATAGTTCAAACTTTACCTGAAGCCCATCTTTCGAACAGCTGTAAACTGTTTTTCTAATAACTTCCTTAGACCTATCTACTGGCCGCTTGCTTTCCCTAATGGTTGCTTAGTTCTCGATATGGAATTCCAGTTGAGGATTGGTTGAGGAAAATTTCAAAGTGTTTCACGGAAATGGCCATAACTTCCTTCAACCTTAACCATATGAGTTCTTTTTGGTGATGCAGAGTCTGCTAGGTTGTCGCTTTCGAACGACTACCTGAGCTATGCCATATCTTCAAAAAGAAGGAAGTTATTTTGAGAGAAGCCAGTTGAGGATTAGTTGAGGAAAATTCCGAAGTGTTTCACGGAAATGGCCATAACTTCCTTCAAACTTAACCATATGAGTTCGTTTTGATGAAGCAGGGTCTGCTAGGTTGTCGCTTTCGGATAACTACCTGAGCTATGCCATATCTTCAAAACGAAGCAATAAAAGTTCAAAAAAGCCAGTTGAGGAAAGCTTTTTCTCGTCGAATTTGCGAGATCTTCCCACGAGTCTTCCCAAAAACCGATTCATTGTTACTGAAATTTTTCCAATATGCATCCTTCACTCTCGAAGGCCTAGTGGGAAGGCGAGAAGCGTCGGTCAGCTTTTCTGTGGGATGCGCCATGCATGAGGATTTCATCCACATTCTTAATGAATACAAACGTTTTTCCGGTCCGCATAATGGCCGCTAAGACTAGATTACGTACTTACGATCGTAGTAAGATATGAAATAGGTCCATATCAGCTAATTTTTCTTTTCCTTCCCATAGTTTTTGGAGTATTCATCCACGGTGATACCCGTGGATAGATTCCGTTTCCACAGCCAATCAATAAATTTCGGAGGTGTCTCTGTAGGTGAAATCGGTGGCAGCGAACCAATGAAAGGGTCATTAGAATTGGTTGGCTTCGTTGCGGGTCGCGCCATGCATGAGGTTTCCATGATGATTATGTTAAATTAGTTTTGGGTTCAAACCCAGCTAGTCAGTTTTATCATTTCTCTTCTCACACTTTAGACCTTCAGCGTGAGAAATTCTCTTGATCACTGCCTACCTCAGCAATTAGGACCCCCCTCCTGACGGACCAAATACGACCCCCTTGTTGAGGATTCCTCAACAGAGACTTGTCCCTGGCTGCAAATGATAGACGCGCCGCGAGTATCCCGCTCACACCACACAAACTACGGACTGCAATCGATATCATTTCGTGGTCAACACATATCCAAGGCTTGCACAGTGAAAAAAGCTTGACTCATTTTTTCTACCTGACTGTATTGGATCTACCATTATTACGCATCAAATCGTTGACGTATCTTAATGTGTTCTTACAGTGCTGAAGGATAATGAAAGCTTCAGAAGATTTTTCGGACGAATGGAATCGATTTTCAAATTCGATGATATTGAATTTGTTCGTTTTACACAAACCTTTGATAAAATAAAAAATCAGATCCGAATGTTTATCGCGCTGGAAGATCATCGACCAAAAACATGAACTAAGTCTATGTACAGAGTAGTATAGGAAAAAGCGATAGTGCGTTGGAGTATGGAGAAATTGGAGCTGAACGAAAAAATAAATGGGTGAGAGACAAACGGGAAATCGAACTTATCAAAACAGAAAGTCGATAATTCAATAGAAGCCTGCAGATGAGACAATAGTGAAGAAACTTAAACTGGTACAATATTATCGATAGAGCAATAAGCCAGCAGGAAATTGCATTTCAAAAAAACTTACATAATGGCACATAGAAGCATCAAAAGGATAGACAGCCATATTGAGAGATGTGCGATCGCACCGCTGTCGATCAAATCAGTCGATCAGATCGACTTTCGTTTTTTACCGTCCTCCCATTGATTGTCTTTCACCATATGAGCAAGTTCAATGATAAACTTCCCTTCATTGTACTTTCGACTTGATTCAAAAGCATGTTCCTGAAATGCATGGCTACTGAGAAATCGAAATCAAATGACTGAGATTCAATTTCAACGCTACAATAAGTTCAGTGAATATTGTAAGGAACCATAAATGATAGTAAATAACCGCAAAATTTCGATGAAGCTTGATTAAAACACCATTAGAGGCAATTTTGGCCGATCGTGGAATGTGGACGTAGAGGTGCAAAGTGGCACACATGAAAGAAGGGGGGGGGGTTAATAGTCAAAAGCTCAAGAAGGGGTTCCCAACCTATCGAGGACGTGCTTTCACGCCTTCCGCATCGCTGAACGGGATGATGCAGACGGCGAGGCAAAGCCGACGTTGCCCCGCTCTCCACAGCAATTCCACCCACGACACAATGAGGATTCTAAGAAGCACATTTAAACGCGAGCTCGCCATGGTTAACTGGGTTGCATCAAAAATGTGTAATTCGAACGCCAAATGCGTTGCTGTTCCTTGCTGTGAATAAGGCGGAATCACAATGGGATCACCAGGAAAGTTTCGCGCGCGGCATCCTAAGTCGCGTGACGCGGTGAACTAGATACAGTCTCGAAGTACTTCAAAGATGAGGTTTCCAAAGGTGATCCCTATATAGCGGAGCAGGCATAAAGTCCGAATTGTACAGAAGTGAGCAATGCATTTAATTCTCAGTTCAAATACATGCCGTGAACTTACCATTTTATGCGATGTGCCATGATTGAAATTCAATCATGGATTGATCCATCGCCTAGTATACCGTCGAGAGTAATGTGGGTGTATACGAGGGGGATCATGGTTACTGTAAATGAACGCTGAGGATCTTCGAGAAAACGGTGGTGGGGTGCTATTTGCGATACAAACGCGCTCTGGTCCCCAACAAAACCCCATGCTAACATGGCGCTTCCCTGCAGAGGGCGAGTCACGTCCTGTGCATCACAGATCTATGCAGGTCCCATCGATACTTCAGCAGTGCGGCGCGGAGGAAAACACGTCTGCCAAGAAAGCTTCGTCCGTTCGAAACTGTGATTTCATTTTTACTTCACCGCTTCACTTTCGGTACATTTCACACTCAATCGCAAAAGCCACTCCTCGTGGTGCCACATTTCACAAAGGATTGAGGAAGGCAAGTCGGACTGCAAAGATTGTTTTTCATAGCGATCTTAGTTCTCATGTGCACTTTCGTTCGTTCATCAGCTTAAAGAGGAATCTGTTAGAACTCAGCTTGTGTATTCACAATGATACTATTTTCGGCAACGGTCTGCTAATACTTGATCACCAGCACGGACACTTCAATTTATTCGATGGGCCAAAGCAATCTAGTCAATTGTCTTCGAGCGAAAAGTATTCTGTTTATTGTGGCTTAGTGAAAAGAAATGTTGTAAGGAAAAAAAGCGAAAAATCAAAACGCATATTCACCGTCTATCACCCCCTCTGGAATGCACCACACTCGACATTCTTGCAAAATTTGACTAAAGTATAGCGATGAGGATCATCACTATTAAGGGACCCAAGTTCATCTTTTACTCAGTCTCAGCCTAATTCAGTAACTCATGCCTGTAACCTCATTTAATGTCAATCAATAGGCTTCTAAGTGATGAGTCATTTGAGTTCCCATGGTTCGGGACCCTATGCTACTCTCAACACTACATTACTCGAACTCCAACAGATTTTGATGAAATTTCCATCCCCAAATTTAGAACAGACCTCACCCTATCAAAGTCCATAATAGATTCCTGCACGAGCAGGATCGAAAGTTTCTTACGAATGAAGAAGATGTGTCACGCCAACAGGGCAAAATCCGAGATTTCGTCACTCTCGTTCACAACCTTGCTGAAGTCTGTGCACTCTGTTCACTCTGAGTACTTGTGGAAATTAATACTGGATGGTGTTCTTGAACATTCCGCTTTCTCCGGGCTCCTAGCCCCTCTAGTATCCAAGAACCAGAACGTGCCATTACCACTAAAACCCCTCCGGAGGTGGGTTTGAGGCATGAAAAATGACACACCGAATCATAGACGTTGTCCGAGCAGCGAGAGCTCTGTGACTTCTTTCAACCGGAGGGTTAATTCTCAGAAAGCTTCCCACGAGAGAACTACCACGGAAGCTGACTCTGCTATTTTAGGCGGACCTTGATGCTGTAGGTGCTCCATGGCCTGACTGTTCCGACTGAAGATTTTATATTTTCATGACGTGTAATGAGCCACAGCTCGTTCCTGCTTCTAGAGGAAGATTTCGGAAACGGTTTCCCCCTTTCATCTCTTTCATTGCCGTCTACCTCTACCATGTACACTTGGTGAATGTGAGCCATGAACAAAATTACTCTTTTTGTGGCACCTCGCTAATATTTAAGCCACTCTCGGCTAGAGTTTGAACACATCACTGGCTGAGCTCACTCCGTAATTGGGATCTATTCAGAAAGCAATCGACCCCCATGGACCCATTTGAAAAAATGAGGCTCACGTGTGATTTTCGGAACGTCTATGGAATTTGATCTTGCTTACTCCTGTACTGTGATGATGTACTCGTTCACTGCTGCTCAGAAGAAAAGTGGTACATGGAAAAAATGCGGCAAAGATGCTTTTCTCAAACTTCCATCCACGCGAGCAGAGCGGTGGCCTTTCTTCTTAAAAGTCATCGATGTTGGTTTTATTACACTGAATCCTGAAAACGTGAACGCCACCGTTCTGCCTCACAGCCCCCGTGGCCCAGCCCACCATACCCGCGTGGACGAAACTTCGAAGAAATGTGGATCGGCAGCGTTTTGATTTTTCTGCAGTAAGCCGTAGTGAGCATTATATGAAACAAAGGGGAAGTCGAAATTATATGGACGATTTTTCAAGCGTACTGACATTGAGTCGATAGTAGCATCCTGGAAGGACTTGTAGTGATGCGCATGATGTGTGAGTCACTCTTTTGTGAGCTCTTGGTGGTACAGTTGCGAGGCAGCCAAGAATGCGCTTACTGTGCACCTCGCACCGCCAACCCCTTATACTCTTTGAACCACAATTTCTGATCATAGATAAAATGTGACTTTTACCTACTGATTTTTGTTAGCTGCAATTTTCCCGAGACCAAAGCCCATAACCCTGCATATTCATTACTCAGAAAGTAGCAGATGCATAAGTACTAGCCATAGGCTCCTCAACGAAAATGGATAGTCCAGTCCGCTCTCCAAGATTTTTGTACAGCTCATTTGAGAGCGGTGGTAGGAACAAGCACACGGGCGCTTCTTTCGATGCTTTCTGTTCCGCTCGTGTCTTTCTTGAGAAAGATTGTCAATCCCAATCGATAACCATACATATGTAGCACTGCTACCTAATACAAAGTATGATTCACTACGGACCACCTTCCGAAACTTCTCAGAAAGAAAGTCGAGGAATTTTGAGAATACGTCCCTTCACTTTTCAGCCCAAAATACGATCCCACTGAGGGTCCATGGACCCTAGACCCTGCCTTATCTTCAACGAGTACGTGAGCTATGGCTTTGTTCTGAAGGTTTTCGGACAATGCTTCTTGCTTCTTGCTTTCAAATTTCCCATTTGACTAATGAGGTGGGTGTATGAAGTCGTTTGGAATGTTCCTGCGGTTCTGAATGTTCCTATTTCCTAAATATTTTTGGTTCGTCCTTGGGGCTACCTACACCATATGGAAGCTCGCTTGTAGCTCTATTCAAGCATAGGTTTATGTTCTAAAATTGAGTTTTGAATTTCTCTAAAGACTCTAGAACAGAATGAATGAACCTTTAGAACAAAATGGGCAGACGACAGCTCCACAGCACGTCTCGTACCTCACAACCGACCCGTTTCCTGACCGCATCATCCTGCGTGAGAACCGGATTCTGTAAGACGATTGACAACGACCTGCACAATGGTTGGACGAAGGTCAAGCTCGTAACGATCGGCCTTGTCAGTGTGGCTACGGTTGGTGCTCTACTGTTCTCCATTCCACAATAGTTTCACGGATCCTAACGAAGCTAATTACCCCCGAAAAGTACCATGAATAGCTCACGAGCTGCTCCTAAAAGTGCAGATCATGAGCCTGCATTGGCTATTACCTATCTTTCTTTACGGCTCCGAAAAAATCGCATGAGCGACGCTACGAAACTGTGCGGGTCCATTACACTCATCTGATTCAACCCTAGCAAATTACCATTTCTTCAAGCGTCTGGACAGCTTTCTTCACGAAAAACGCTTCAAGATCCAAACCATGCTGAAGCGACCTTCAACAAATCCATCACCTGTAGATCTCTACATTTACGAGCAACCGAAACTAGTGAACCTGTATTTTGTTGGCAAAAATCTGCTGATCCTCGTGATTCTTGATGAAATTTTATATTTGCTGAGATTTACGCACTTGAAAATAGGGGTCGAAACCGCAAGAACATTTCGAACGACCCAATAAAAAAGTAAACCAATTTTCGATTTTTGATAGCTGCTAATTATCGCCGCAACCCACGATGTGAAAGTTACTATTAGAATGCTGAGTTATGGTCAAAAGTTTCGGTGTCGGATGGGAGTCGAACCCGCACTTCACGTTCCTGGGCATACGTGCTCATCCTTGAACGTATACTAAGATTGAAATAATACGGACAAGGAGACCAATTTTCTGGACCTCCTCTCTCCAAATCTCTCTGAAGCTTCCAACATGATCCGCATGTCCCTAATGACCGCTCCACTCCTTTCCTTCCTTTGAGACTCTGGGTTTTTATAAAATACATCGTTTTGCCTACATCAGTGAACAACAGCGAAACCGAACTTTCTCACATCTTGTTCAAAGTGGATCATCCCAAGCTACATCTGAGCTTAGAAACTTAAAGAAGCGTGCACGGAAAAATGAGTTTCTCAGTTGCCCTTATATTTATGTTGTATTTGCTTGATGAGGGCCGCATGTTAATATTCACGCGAGAAAGTGAGGATTCGGCCAAAATACAGCTCCTCAAGGTGGTGGTCGAAGAGGCGAGGTCCCAGAGCGAACGCTCGCCCCGTCGTCCGCCGCGGTCGGAGACGAACAGTAGGACTGTTCACGTGAAGATTATCTACACAATGCGTCCTCAACCGCGGCGGACGACGAGGCGGGCATGTACTCTGAGGCCTCGCCCCCTCCACCACCTCTTTGAGAAGCTGTATCTTAGCCGGATTCTCACTTTTCCGCATGAGACTTTGCATGCAGCACTCATTAGGCAAGTACAATATAAATATATGGGTAACAGAGAAACTAATTTTCCGTGCACGATTCCTTGAAAGGCACCGGGAGCAAAGTAATTAAGCTAAGCAGACCCACGATCAATATTGTCTCAAAACCTGCAATCTAATTTAAAAGCGATAATCTGCGGCGAATCGCGCCTGTTAGAAACAAAGCCTCCTCTATATCTCAAGGCGCGCTTTTCACCGGGAACTGGGCCACAAGTAGTTTTCCTATACCCCACCTTTCATTTGGATAACTCACTCCAGGAGTTTCTTATTGCCCATATTCTCACTACCACTGACTTTGAGAACGTTGTGTCGACTACGGTATGTACTGAAAGGCATGGAAGACTTATAGACTCTCGCAGGGAAGTCATAGAGACTTTTAGACCTGAAAACGCATAAACCGACCTGATATGTACAGATGACGCCAAAAGGTAATTTTTCTCCTCCACTTTCAACCCTACTTTGATCGAACTTCTGCAAATTCTGACGAGGTATTTTCATCCTCAGATTCAAGAACAACCCTCATACTATCACTAAACTCCGTGAGAGCCTTCTGCACGTGCAGGATCGGGAGATTATTCCGAGTGAACATTATGTGTCACCGCAACACGGCAAAATCGGAGATTTCGTCGCCCTCGTTCAGAACCTTGTTAAGGTCCGTTCACTCTGAGTACCTAAGGGGATTCATATTGAATGGTGTTCTTAAACATTCCGTTTTTTCCGGGCTCCTAGCCCCTCTAGTATCCAAGAACCAGAACGTGCCGTTACCACTGGAATCCCTTCTGAGGCAGGTCTGATACATGGGAAATGATACTTCGGATCATAGTAGCGTTGTCCGAGCAGCAAGGGCTCTGTGACTTTCATGACACTGAAGGCTCAGGCTCTGTGACTTTCATGAAACTGAAGACTCAGTGTTTCGATGAAGGTAAAAGCAGTGAGTCTCAGCTTGCTCCACTTTCTAAAGGAACATTTCAGAGATACTTTGCCCCATTACTTTCACCTCTTTCATTTTGCTATTTTTTGTATACATGGCGGATTTGAGCCAAGAGCAAAATTACTTTTTTTGGCACCCTCTGTAGTCAGGGCGCTCCCAGGTGTCGGGAAGAATAGTCGCTTCAGTATGGCTTCCCCCCTTACGGCGACCAAAAACGACTTTCCTTTATTTCACCTGTACAATTTTAGTAACTGTTGCTGGATAGTATAGTTGCAATGCTTTTACTGCTATATATCCTTTCCTTAGGCAAAAAGATATTTATTTTACACTTTGTCACACTGTCATATATGGCCAAAATACCCTTTGCTTCTCATCTGCTTATTGAAAATTTAGATTTTAGTGCATGTCGCTGACCTTTGAAAGTACCACTTTCCACCCTCCGATCACGTCCGACTACCCTGTCGAGGAATCCACGGCTCTCGGTGTACCCTATATGTAGTGCACTGGATGGAGTGGTGGGCGTCTACCGGAACAACCCAACAGTGATTCATCGTTTGGATTTCATTCTTCAGGCTTTCACCATCTTACGCTAAACTATAATGTACATACAAGACAACTGCAATTTCCTTTCTAGGCTGCGAAAAGACCCCACTTACAGATTTTCAGTGGTTTTGGTCGTCAAAGAAATAGCTAGAGATACTTTTGGCTGGTCATGGAATATGAACATGAAACCAGGATACGGGACCGATATGAAAGTGCTAAGGCGCGCTTCCCAATGAGAGTGTCACCACAAGCCATCTATTCGAAAGTCGCCATCTAATTTACAGAAGCTCGTCTTTCCAATTTTCATTTCCTCTCCGAATAGTGCCTTGAAGGGCAGAAGCTCCCCACTCAACTGTTTTAAACAGTTTTTTCCTAATTTTTCTTCATTTGCTACCTAAGGTTATCGAGATTATCGTGTAATGTAAGTGAAGCTGAACTTCATCTAAAATTTTAGGAGCAGTCTAATGAGCATTCCGTATCTACAACTTCATCGAAGACTAGCCACGATCCATCTTCTATGTTCAAATTCCTTCTTTCAAATATGCCCAAATTTCACTGGACGAGCTGTTGCCAGGGTGGAGCAACGCTCGCGCTGGCCGGTTGCCCCTGCATCTACCCTCCAGCGGCTAGTGATGCAGAGGGGGGCGAAAGAGAAGGAGCGACAAGTGGTCCCATTTTTTTGTTAGCCTTTCACCCAGTTTTTTTTCCTCTACGGGTCCCCCTCCTCGTTGTGGGCAGATATATCCTTCCTGACTATCCACTTTGTGGCACGACGGCTGGTCATTAGGGTTCTAAAAAAATCCCACTAGAGACACAACTTTTCAGGTTAAAGTTAAAAATTTACAATTCTTGAAAGTTCTTGGTGCTAATCACTTCCTTCTGTGGGATGCGCCGCTGACTTACGGGGGCCAGCCGTTGTACAAGTCAGTGCTTTTATTCTCAAGCGAGTCTTGTACGAAATCTGCTACCCCGCGGGATGAAAGACTTGGTTGGCCTGGCCGAACGCTGGTGCGAGAATTGATCCCCGCACCATGAGATGGGGTGTGCGCCACCTGTCACTAAACCACCTCTCCTTTATCAGAGGCACATTCAGTGATAAAAATAAGTATTGCAGAAAGATATTCGATACTCTAAACATTATGTTGTATGTATTGCTTCATCCTATGGTACAACCATCCGCTTGGGTCCTTGCTGCTGTGTACATAGGATAGTGAGTTGAGGAATGCTGGTGGTAATGTTATGGATCATAATCCTTGGAAGGCGGTCGTGTTTACTATATGTTAGAATAATACTTTGACACTATATCAAAGACACCGCGTTGATGAATTAATGCGATCACTGATCGGGTGGAGGGTCGAGCATGGTGGCTGTTCTGAAGGCACGGCGCGCTATAAACTGTGAGCATTACTGCACCCACTAACGAAGGTTGTTGGTTAAATTTACTAGCCAGTGAAGAAAATCGAACAAAACCCGACAGAAGTACCTGGAATAAGGCCCCAGACCACTCTTCTCACACGAAAACAGCAGATTAGAATTGGACGTCCGAAAGTGTTGCTGATTGATTTTATCACGCAAAATTAAACAGTATCACCTATTATCATTGCCTTCACTATCAAAATTCCTATCCTATCTTGTCGTAACAGGTCGCAACCCTTCTTTGCCTCGTGATTGACACATCTTCCATAAGCCCAAAGGAGGTGGGGGAGGATGAAACGTTTGGTTTTTCAGTGGTATCCGCCCAAAAGAGCTCGGCACCCCGCTCGAAGTAAGCCAATCCCAGCTTCACTTCACTGATAATCTTTGCACCAAAGTGCAAAAATAAAATGAGTTTTGACGCAATAAGCCTTGATGTCAACGAACATCCACATCGTTGCTGCATGAGCAGTATCAAGCACGTTTCGACTGGAGGCATATCTTGAGATGATCACATTGGTGCACTCACCTCCTTGTGGCGAATTCATTCATCTCAATTATTCACGCTGCAACCTTATTGCGGCACGACGGTGAGTCATGAGCTGTTGCAGGACTACTCCACCTCAGTCTAGTCACACCCCTCACGCTTGTCACACCCTCCCCCACCTCCTTTGAGCTTATGGAAGATGTGTCAATCACGAGGCAAAGAAGGGTTGCGACCTGTTACGACAAGATAGGATAGGAATTTTGATAGTGAAGGCAATGATAATAGGTGATACTGTTTAATTTTGCGTGATAAAATCAATCAGCAACACTTTCGGACGTCCAATTCTAATCTGCTGTTTTCGTGTGAGAAGAGTGGTCTGGGGCCTTATTCCAGATACTTTCTGTC